>JASUUF010000152.1:11017500-11477500 GCA_030449835.1 Clausena lansium
TAAAATAAACAATATTAAGACAGAAAAAAAGTGACAATATGAAAATTACTCACGGGTCCGTTGAGGAGAAGAGAGGAGGATGATCAACAGGGGATTCAAAGAGAACTTTAATAATTAATTTTTTCACTTTTTAAGAAACAACAGGATTGCAATGCTAATAACTCTAATATTAATAACCTAAGTAAAAACATCCCCACCGTTAGAATAACTTTTGCAAATCTTGCATTCGATGCAATTGTTGGATCACAAAAAGAAAAATTTAGAGGTACTTACAACAGTAACAGAAGTGTTAAATTAGAAATTAGCACATCTATTTGAACCCAAAAGACAAAAATGGAGCTAGCACTGCTTGACTAAGTCAAAGTCTTTCTAGCCAAATATTTTTATAACTTTGTTGGTGAGGGTCTTGGATGCTGCCATCATCAGAACTTCATCATCCAATGACACTTGGCCACAAATGCACTGTATGTTTATAATAAATTAAGTTTTTGTATATACATGTGGCAAAATAACCACGATTGATGTGTGCTAGGAACAAAGCCACCTAAAACTTCCTCACCTTATTGAGCTACACGCCAAATACTGAGATTTTTTAAGATGAGTGCGTTCTCATTTTACAACTTTCTCTGCCTAAATTTGATGAATAATATAGTTTATGTCTCTTCCCATGATAATAAATAGGATCCGACTACATTGAAGTTCCTCCACCATAGAGCACTCTTTCGTAACTACATGATCAAAGTTATAACGTATTTTTTACTATTTATCACTTTGCGCGTGTGGTTATGATTCATGCTCTATCTTAGAGCAACTCCAAGATAGGCATAACTTAATAAATATTGGATCATATCATGTAGGTAAACTATAATAGCCAAAAAGATTACATGGCCTAGCAATGTCGATGAAAAAACAAATTATACCAAGCGACAAAATTTAGGAACTTAATATGCCTATCAAAGGACAAGCCAAACTCAATAATTGGATTTGTTCTACTAATTTACACATTAGGGAGAAAAAGAATGAATCGCTCTTCATCGGTGTACCCAACAAAGTATTGTCTAAATTGCTGCTTATGCATACAATATTGAATTTGAATCAATAAATAAATGCTGTATCCTGAGGTGATGATGCTTGCCTTTTTGTCATGCTGGAGTCCATCTTCAACTCGTTATTGAATCATGTGTCCAAACCAAGTAAATTAGTGGAGCCTTACGAGTCAGATAGTGTCAGGTGAAGATTTGATGTTCGGCTTACTGCTACTGCTGATGAGATTGGGTAACCGGCCATTGGATTCTAACCCATAAACGTGACCCATTTTAGCACGTTTGGTCTCCAGATATCTCTTGTTTTCCTTTTTAATGGGAGTTATTAGGGGAACCCTTCCTGCAACTGTCAAACCATAACCCTTGAGTCCAACATACTTCGAAGGGTTGTTTGTCATCAGCTTCATTGTTCGAACACCAAGATCCCTTAGCATCTGTAGATACAGCGATATATTCATCATTTGCAATCGTTTTGATAATAAAATTGAATAAAAAAACACAACTAAATGTTCCAAAGAATATCAAATTTGCAAATTCTAATCTACTATAATATGATTCCTGACTCCATATGTAATCAGATAATCATTGACTTAATTCTTGGTTTCAACCGAACGCATATTAGACTGCAGATGGCAATGCAAAACCTTGTTTCTTAAGCAAAAAATTTGTTAAGTGTTGTATAATCTTTTAAGTACCTGTGCACCAATGCCATATTCCCGTGAGTCAACAGGCAATCCCAATTCCTCATTTGCTTCAACTGTATCACGCCCATCGTCCTGCAAGTTATAAGCACGAAGCTTGTGGCCTAAACCGATGCCCCTTCCCTCATGACCACGGAGATAAACTAATACACCCCTGCCAGCAGCCTCAATCTGCTGCATTGCAAGTGCAAGCTGATCACCACAATCACATCTGGCTGATCCAAAAATATCTCCAGTGAGACACTCTGAGTGCACTCTCACAAGAATATCTTGTCCATCCCCAATGTCACCCTGTTCAGATCACATGCTTCAATTCAAATTTCTCTTTATAAAAGAGAATGATAAGAATCTACTTTAAGTTTAGAGCAACATCTTATCAGGAGGTGGCAGTCAGTTGCAACTCAATAAATAGGCCTTAGGAGGACCTTAGAAAAGCCTCTACTAATTTGAATAAAACACTCTCAAATCTTTTGACATGCTCATGCTCTTGGATGCATGCACAAGTAAATAACGGCAGAAAGGACTTTTACTAGTGTTATTATGTAAAACCAAATTTCATTTTTCAGTCTATATGAGTCAAATGGTAAGGCATACCCCAAAAAAACTAAAACATAAATATGCAAATAAACAAACAACAATGAGATGAAAGAAAAATCATGCAGTTTCTGGTTATTCTAACTGTGAAAAACACAATTCACCAGATATACTGGTTACATTGTGATCCTTAAGATCTAATGGCACAAGCATAAGCACAAGGTTATTATGCAATGCCAACAGGTTCTGAGACACATCAAAACATACATTAAAGTATTTCAGTAACACTGCTCACCTTAACCATTGCTATATGCTCAATTCCATCCAAAATTGATCTGTAACAGTAAGCCGTAAATGGACCCCACATTGTAGGTATCCTTGCTGCAGAAGAACGATCTACTAGTTTATCTCTCTTCCTCCTATACCTGGCAACCATTAAACAAATTGCAATTGGCCATAGAAAGTAAAAGTAAAAAAAAAAAAAAAAAAGGCCTCGTGTCGCCTAGACATCTAAAAAAGGAAAAAAAAACTTATTCCCATTAAAAAAAAATAAAACAAAATCAAACACTAGATCTTGATGAAGCAGTTTAACAGATAAGTCATAAGTTCATAAGGAAGCCCACCAAATTTACCTTATTAAATCAGCAATTGATATAATTTTTAAATTTTCCCTCTTAGCAAATTCACGAAGCTTTGGTAATCTAGCCATGGAACCATCATCATCCACAACCTCACACAAAACTGCTACAGGGTCCAATCCAGCTAGCATAGCAAGATCAACAGAAGCTTCTGTATGACCAGCTCTTTTCAGAACTCCACCCTCTCTGTACTTCAGAGGAAAAATATGGCCTGGGCGATTGAAATCCCCAGGTTTTGAATCCCTAGAAGCAAGAGTCAAAACAGTTGTTGCCCTATCACGAGCTGAGACCCCTGTGGTTGTTCCATGTTTTGCATCCTTCAAAATCAGGTTACATAAAAAAATCAAGCTCAAAATAAAAGACTAAGAAATAACAATAATAGGTAGGCATAAAGCCGATTAGAAAGAGAAATAAAATGACGTAAAATATAAATTTAATGTAACTAAATATCACAAAAACTTTCCTCAATCGGTTATATGAACTAACAACTTTTCAAAACAGCTCATCCATGACAGCATCATTTGATTTACAATTATTTCATCAACGTATTTAGGATACTTCCCATAATTAGGTTGTCAATCATCTCATTCATAATTCAATTGCTTTTTCGAGGTGAAATACTATTTCACAGAATTAAATTTCAAAAAAATATTTTTCTCCATTTGCATTACTTCTACTGATCATCCATAGAACACACTAAGGGCATGAGAATGATCATACATTCCGAATGTTTAACCATCAAGTGGAAAAATACATACCACTGTCACTGTGAATGCAGTACAAAGTTTCTCATCATTTTCCTTCTGTGCGACCATTAAAGGAAGATCCAGCCTCTCCAGATCTTCCCCCGTCATGCTCACGCAAACAATTCCAGTTCCATGTTTTACAATAAATGCCATAGCTTCAGGCGTTGCCAACTGTGCTGCCATTATAAGATCCCCCTCATTTTCTCTATCTTCATCATCCACGACCACTACAAGCTGCATTGCTCATTCCAATCAGTGAATATAAAATAAATACGTGAAATGACCTGTAAGAAACAGGAAACAAGTTTAATACTATATTACAGATCATTTCAAACTTGAGAAACAACTAACCTTTCCTTGGCGAATGTCTTCAATAGCCTCAGGGATAGAAGAAAAACCTTCTGTGGGGCTATCCAAATCAAATTCATCATCATCACTGGAAAATCCAAAAGTTGTGGGAGCAGTATCTGCTGCAAGTGCTCCAAATGCTATTGCATCCGGCTGTAACTCAATCCCCACAGACTGATCATCAGCAACAGTACTTTCAGCCACAAGGTTATTGCCATTGGGATAAGCTAAAAGGTCACCTTCTCCAGATATCACTGTAGCTCTAGTTTTGCCTACACCCTTGATACTAATGGATGATTTAGTAGCTAGCTTTACAAAGGCCAAATGTGAAGAGTGTCCATTTGCCAAAAGCGAATTCATACTGGGAAATCCACTAACAAGTTTGACGTTTCTGCATGCTCTGCAAAGAATTTAATGTAACAAAATTAAATTTAACACAGCCAAACAGAGAAAACAGAAAAATTAAGTTGAGAATACTAGCCAACACAGTAGAGATCACTGCATTTTTAGTTAAGGTTTGCATATGAAGAACTTTTAAAATAAATATCACACAGATTAGCAAGATCACTCCACTTTTCTGAGCATCAAAAGTACCAAACTTTCAAAATTCCCCGTTAAGAGCTCAATTGATAATATACTTCAAACATTTTCCGTGTGTTCAGAAATTGTTGGGGAAAGCAGTTATGCAGTGAACCAATACTGGGGTCCTTCTTGGACATAATCCTTTCTTAGACCATACGAAAATTGGGATTTTCCAACAGTTTTAAACAATGAAGATGAGAAACAGAAGCTCCTCCATTCAACTTCTATATAAATAATTATAGCAGATTTCATAATGGTGAATGGAAAAGTTTTGTTACATATATCCAATCACAATTACACAGCTATAAAATCCCTTATTTATCACTTATTAAATCCCTTACAATAGCATAAACTAAAACAAAGCTTTAAAACAGCTCAGCTGGGGGAACCCAAGGGGGAAAAAGAAAAAAAAAAAAAAACTTCAACTTTTCTTGCCTTGTTTTATCAACAAATTAAATTTCAATACAAAATCTCAACATTCATAAGCATGTTGGATCTAATCAGCTTATTTAAAAAAAAAAAAAAAATTTCCTCAGGACCTCAATTACAATATAAATAAAATAAAAAAAAATCATAACTAGAAATAGTACTATTAAATTCATTGTAAGCCATTGACTATAAAATATATATATATATACTTATACACATATATAATACAAAGAACATTCAAAATTGAAGAGAATTTTTTCTTACAGAGAAGAAGAGAGAGCTGAAGTCGAAGGAGAAGAGATGTTGAGAGACGCCATTAATTATTTTTCCCTTGTATTTGTTATTAGTTAAGCCTCTCTACCTCTCTCTCTCTCTCTCTCTCTCCAGTTATCTCTATTTCTCTTCTAACAACAACAAAGCTAAACGAGTCTTCTTGTTTTTGTGTTTTGTCTTTAAATTGAAGCATCTTAAATTGTTGTAGGTGTTCGTTTTATGTATATACCACGAATGAGGAGAGGATGCAAATTGAAAGAAGCAACGAGGAAACGTTCGTTACACGCGGGTTACATCCATGCTCCTTTTGACCTACCTTGGCCAAATGTCAAAGACGGCCCCCTTGATAATGTTAAAATTATCCAAGAGACTTATTTATTTTCATAGTAGTGATATAGACCCATTTTAAATAACTATACTTAAATAAAATACTGTTATTTCACCATATTCAAAAGACATAAATGTATTAAAAAAAAGTCTTTGTGGCTATTTATAATTATTTCATCAAATTATTAAGACTCGGCACTCGTGATCATTTTATGTTTAAAAAATCGTTATAATGCTAGTTTAATATTAATATTAAACGTACAAGATCATTTATTGGTTTTAGTAAACCTTGTTAGATGGTTCTTGAAATAATTATTGCATCATAAATTAATTGAACTAGAGAAAAGAGTGAACCTGTCACCTGTGTTGTGGCCATTGGGTCTGCCTGTGCCGATGGCCAAACACCCTATGTCAAAATAAGAATTTAGAAAAGCTAAAGGGATTAAATAAAATTTAGATGGGGCACATTTAAAATATGTAATATATAGAGGATTCATGGTTCTCGTAGGATAAGGGTCAAAATTGATGTTCTAGAGAAAAAAATATAGACCAAAGAAATTTCAAACCTTAATATTTTAAAAAATAGTGTGAAAAAACAATAAAAAATTGGCTGTATACACTGAAATTCAGATCTCTTGTAAGCTTGTAACGCTGTAGTGGAAATGAGAAACAGAGATCCAAATCTGGTACGCTCAATGTGGCAATTTGTAATAAATCCAATTGAAAGGCGTGAGATGAAATGGGGAAGATATAATAATTTGATGATAATGCCAGATCGAATGATGTCCATTATGCCCTGTCCCTCCAAATCTTTTGTTTATTTTTCGGTCAAACCGTAGCAACCCAAAAGCTCATTCAATGAATGAAAGAAACATAGTTTTAAACTTTTAAATGAAATTTCAAAAAATATGACTTCTGATCAATTTAGTAATGTTGTAATTATTAAAATCATTGTTCTTAGTTATGCTATAAAAATAATTAAAGCATCACTAAAATGCTCTTTAAATGAGATTTTAGAACATCACCAAAAGACTCTTCAAATAAGATTTTACTACTTATTTGAAGAGTCACATCAATATTTAAAACTCTAAAAGATACTTCAATTAAGATTCTTTAAATAAAAAATATCTCTCTATTTAATTTTATAGAGTGACTTTCTTCCTCTTCAATTTATATTTTATTACATTTTATTAGAGAGAGAGAGTGTGTGAAGTGCTTTAATTACTATTTATTTTTTCCTTTAGAAAATAAGTTAATTGATTAAATCAATATTAACTTATTTCGATTTGAAAAGCCTTTTACAATTTATATTAACATATTTTTTAACTCTCCTATTTACCACATAGGTAAGCAAATAGATATTTGAAGAGTAAAATTAATAGAGCCTTTTGGAGATGCTCTTACATATTATTTGAAGACTCAAATAAGCAAAAAGAGTTGAAGAGAGAGAATGACAATCTCATTTGAAGAATCTCATTTGGAGAGTCTTTTGAAGCCTTTAATTTAGCATTATATTATATTTTAACTTATCATTCTTGAAGAGAGAAAAGTATTATAAGAGCATCTCTAAAAGTCTCTACTAATTTTACTCTTCAAATATCTATTTGCTTACCTATGTGGTAAATAGAAGAGTCAAAAAATATGCTATCCTCCAAAAAACTCTTCAAAAAAAAAAAATATTATTTTAATTAAATAACTATTTTTTGAAAAGAAAAATAAATAATAATTAAAGCATTTATCTCTTCCTCTCCAATCAAAAGTAATAAATATAAATTGAAGAGGGAGAAAGCTACTCTACAAAATTGAAGAGAGAGAACCATTTCTTATTTGAAGAATTTTAATTGGAGTGTCTTTTAAAGTCATAAATATTGACCTGGCTCTTCAAATAAATAGTAAAATCTTATTGGAAAAGTCTTTTGGTGATGCTTTAAATTATTATTTTAGTGGAGGAAAAATTTTGATTAAAATAATATAAATTTATTTTTATTTGAAGAGTCTTTTGGAAGGAGACTTACTTTTTTACACTTTTATTTGCTATATAAGTAAACAAATAAGTATGCGAAGAGAAAAATTAGAAGAGTCTTTTGATGATGCTCTTAGTTGTGATAAGAATCAGCTAAACGTTTAGTTAAATTTATTTTTAAAAGTGCCGTGAGTTTTAAAAACAGTCGTATGTATTTAGTAAATCTTTCTGTTAAATTGCTGTAAGAATATAAATGACTTAATTAGACATAATGTTAAATAAAATTTATTTACACAAAATTTATAAACATGTATATAAATATATTTTGTATTATATATATATATATAACTAAAATAAATATTTGTTTATTATTAATTTTATTTTTTATTTTGTTATCTCAATATAATTGTAGTAATAATAATCTCTTTAAAGTTAATTATTTTGTTTTCTAATCAATAAGGATAATTTTAGATTTTGATTATATATATGAGGTTATATATATAATGGTACTAAGTATGAAATTGATTCTTAAAATCAGATTTTGAAAAGCTACTCATTCTCTACTTTTCAAAATCTGCTGCAAAATGTAGTGATTAGAGATGGCAAAAATTCGAGTTCGGGTCTGGGCTTGGGCTTCCTGATTCTAGACCCGAGTGGCAATTTATCTTATTGGACCTGGATAAAAGCCTGGATTTTTACACTTCGGGTCCGATCCGAGTTCAAACCGGAAAAATTCGGGTATCTGAATTACAGGTTTTGAACTCGGATAGTTTGTTGAAGGCCGGAACGATGTCATTTTCCTGCATGACACTTTTGGCTCGTTGGAATTTGTAGAAACAGTAAAACTTAGAATAAATTCATGGGATTTCAACTAAACTTGCGTGCTTCAATTATAAAGTTTACATTTATATCGATATTATGTGTTAAAATGTCGCATTGGGCTACTCACAACAACAAAAAAGAAATTTAATAATTACCAAAATTAAATAGAAGTAAAAAAAATACATAAAAAGGAAAAAAATTACTTGGAAATTAAAGAATGCATCTAAGGCGCTGATGGGGGTTAAGTCTAGTGAGAAATGATAGCGCCGGCGAGAAGGGGTTAGCAACTAGCAGAAAAGCTTGCTCTTTGGAGAGAGATGAGATCGAATTTGACGGCGGCACAGCTTGGTTAGTGCTCTTGATGCTGATGGATGATGAATTGACGATGATTTAAATTGATGATGTATTGATGAAAATGAAATCATGAAATATTGAGTTGATGTTGAGGATGAGGAAGATAGAGGTGGTGGCTGAGAGAGTCTTTAGGGTTTACTTTGCTTTTTTGTTTTTTACCCCAACTTTTTGCTTTTATATTTATATTTAATAATAAAAATTTATTAATAAATAAAGTATAAAACACTATATCCCAGTCCGAGTTCCGAAAATTCAAGTTTAGCTGAACCGGGAACGGGACCTGAATACGTCTGAGTTCTA
Organism: Clausena lansium; assembly: GCA_030449835.1. Taxonomy (NCBI): domain Eukaryota; kingdom Viridiplantae; phylum Streptophyta; class Magnoliopsida; order Sapindales; family Rutaceae; genus Clausena; species Clausena lansium. Next base: position 11,026,561 of record JASUUF010000152.1, read on the forward strand.
AAAAATGATGCCGGATCCCCATTTTTAATGCATCTAGTATGAGTTGAACCCGGATCGGATAATCCAGGTTTGTTCGAGTCTGGGGGAGGTCCGAAAAAATTTGCTATCCTTAGTGGTGATTTTACCAAAAGCGATTTAAAAAAATATTTATCAAAGACCAAAATTAATTTTTAACTTTTTAAAATTACTTTTGAGCCTCCTAAAAATAATTTCGAATAACTCCTTAATGTATGGAGATTATTTTCTTAAGGGTAAACTCCAATTTACCCTAGATAGAATGATAATCTTCAATTTAACCTATAAAAATAATGAAAACTTCAATTTATCCTCATTTATTAACAAGAAGATAAAAAAAATTATCAATACGCCCCCCTTATTTTTGTCATCATCTTCTAAATAAAAAATAGATAAATTGAAGTATTCTTATTTTTTAAAGATAAATTGAAGATTGTCATTCTATCTGGGGTGAATTGAACACTTTTCTAAATTGTTAAAATCGAAATATTTTATTTTTTGACTTAATGCAATCCAACCTCTTCTCCACTGTTCATGTGAGCCCACAACATTTTGTTGTAAAACAAAAAAATTGTTCGCTAGGTGATAAATATTTAGGGTGGGGATATTTTCACCCCATTATTTATGTAAATCTACCCCACTTTTAGAAAAAAAATTACAATGAGTTCACAATATTTTTTTAAAAAATAAATTAATAAAAGTTTTATACAGTTAATTAATTAAATCATTCTATTTTTTCTTAGATTTCTTTGACCATCTTTGATCATAAACTTTAATATAAGTTTTATTATTATGATATAAAACGATCAAACTACCCTAATAAACATGAGTTATTGTATCTAACAATTTAGGTATTTAATTATGTAACTTATAATCTAATATTTTTAAATGAATTCTAATTATTATTTTCACTACCCTTACGTGTAAATGGCATAAATTTGACAGCCTAATAATTTACATGAGTATTGTACCATAAAATACTTGTTAGTTTAATTAAAGTTTAATAATCATACTAATAAAGTAGTTTAGAAACAATGAATTTGGTATAAAGTTATAAAAATATTGAAGTTAAAGTAAATTCTTGGTAGTTTTACCTTATAAGGATAAAATAATCAATTTAAACTTATGCCAAAGAAATCTTTATAATCCAATATAATAAAAAAATTTAAGTCACAAAAAAGTAAATTAAGATAGATTTAATCAATTAATTAATTCTCCAAAGTTTTTTTTTATTTGAAATTTTTTAAACATAATATGCATTTTTTGTAATTATTTTTTAAAAATCGAGTGGATTTACAAAAACTATGGGGTCGAGATATCATCACCTAATTATTTATTTATCTATTGAAATTGCTTAATATCATTTGAAGATTGGAAAGCATTTGTTCTCTCATTAAGGAAATACCTCAAATTATTAATGCATTCCAATTTTATTAAGAACATTTCAAACAAATTTTTATTATTTTACAAAATATCTTTAAAAAAATCAGTTTTCTGTAAAAAAATAATAATAATAACAAACAACCCTGTACATTGCGAATTGAAAACATTTAAAGTTATCAGATGCAAGAATTGTCTAATTTATAACGTGCTTTTTCGAGAAAGAAGGGAAATTACCATTTTTCTGTTAGAAACATGCAACATTACAACTACGAATTTTAAAAAATAATTTACTAGAGGTTAAATTACGTAACAATAAGATATAAAAACTAAAATTTTATAGATTAATGAGTTTGTAAAAGTTAATTTAATAGATTTAATGAAACTAAATTAAATAATAGTAAAACCACCCATATGAATTAATGAGGACTTTTACTTTTAAATTAAAATATGAGCTTTCATATTTCTCCAAGTTAAAGTTTAAGTTTTATGGGTTCATGAGTTATGGGACTATTTTTATAAATTTAATGAGAGTTAATTAGTAACTTAAGTAATTTTCTTTTTAATTTTTTTTGAAATTATTTTCTCCAGTGGGGCTGGTCATGAGGTAGATCTACCTCTGCAACACTATAAGTACAATAAATATTAATATAATTGAACAGCAACAGCAACAATAAACAAAATCTAGTAAGTGACAGAATCAGTATATAGCAATAATAGAAGCATAAACCAAATTAGAAATATTAAAAAAAAATGTCCTATACCAAACAGTTTCCTTAAAACAAATTTGCCACCTACTGTCAGTTGCTTTAGGTTTAAATGGCTACTGTTTCGGAACAAAACAATTTCAACTCACCTGTACATCTTTTCAAAGTGAACTTCCAGTGCACTCGAACTCCTCAACACGAATGAACGTCAAAAGAGGAATGAATTGTGTAATGTATGCAGTGTCTTTAATAATGAAAAGAGCAGCCAATTTATGAATATTGAGAAGGACATTTTGGTCTTAATAAACTGCATTAAGGAGCTATAACAACTGCCTTAAATTTTATAATTTTATCAGGCAGGCCTGACACGATTTCGGCCTACATTTGTGTAGGCGGGATGCAAGTACATACGAGTCAAGCTAAGAAAGTTGGGGTTATATGCCAGTCAAGCTAATCAAGTTAGGATTTGTACCCCCTGCATGATACACACAGAAGAGAGAGCCTCTATGCTTATACTTTCACTCATGTATACATGAGTAATTATATATAACCTTCCTTACCTTCTCTATTTCTTATGTGGGATAAATACTATTTCTTTGTCTTTTTTAATCCCACAGGTGCACTTTGAGTGATAATTTTTCATTCACCCAAGCATCATTTTAAATATATAAATATACCATTTCGAAGTATTCACAAAAGAGTATTCGAAACAATTTCGAACTTTCACTTAGTTTTAAGTGAATTTCCCTAAAAATTATGCCTCAAAATAGTCACTTGTGAGTTGTGTGCTATTTTTCTAATATTTTCTACCTGTAGATGATAGAAGGTAAAAAATATTCAAACATTTGCAATCTATTATTTTTACACTTAAAGTTTCTAATAATACAATTTTTATACCTGGCCGTTAATAGAGTTGGAATTTATTTGTAAATTTTTATGAAAAGATACTTTTTCCTTATAATGTAATTTAATATTATGACGTAGAATATTTTTCCACAAAGACTAGATAAGATAAATGATGTTAGATTTAGGCATATAATATATTATTTTGAAGTTCTTGGTGAGAACCACAAAGGCAAAATTCTATCGTCCGATACCTCAAAAATCTGTTTGATTAATCTTAAATGAGATGGTCTCTACCGTGCATGCAGTTTGATCATCTAATTTTATAATTTTATTTGTTTTCCGATATATATTCTAGAAATAATTATAGGATTATAAATAATATATACAAGTTGATGTGATAAAATATGATTGATTGACAAAATTAAAAAATTAATCACACAAATCCTATTATATTTTGATTAAACTAATATTAATATACCACGTTCAATTTATACAAAAACATTTGTGCCATTTTACTACTCATAATCGGAAGTCACATTTAAAAAAACCATAATAACGATATCCAATAATAACACAAGAAATGGTGTGATTGATGATCTTATCTATGGTAACGTGGACTCAAAATCTGATTAGAAATGATGACTTATACGGTAACGTGCACTCAAAATCTTATTCAAAAATCAAGATGATGACTTCTGTGCTAACGTGGACTCAAGATCTTATTAGAAATGATTACATGTCATTTATATTAGTGTGATGGTGACCTAACAAGATTCACAACATGGTGGCACCAAAACAAGGAAAAATAAAACCGTGGGCTAGCGTGGACGAGAACAATTAATGAACCACTGATGCGCATTTTGGATGCATTGGCGGTTGGTTAGGTCACACGAATTCAAAGAAGTTTGCATATCTCATTATAATTTTATTTATATTTATTATAAATTAAATAAATCATATTAATAAAAATTAAAAAAAATTAAGTACTAAAATTAATAAAAATATATTTTTTGGTGTGATAAAAATTAATAATAGGATTTTTATACTTTTTTATTTTTTAAACATTTTTCTTATAATAAATATATATTTTTAATATTTCCAAGTTAAATTATCAAGCAAATGATCTATTTATCCCTATTTTCCTTTAAATGTTTTGTGCTAATGGGGTTATTACCTATTATAAAAACTATAGGTGGTGAATGATAGAAGGGAAATTAACAATCTCCTCTTAATTTTTATTAGTTAAACAACCTTCACAACAATTTACACGTTTACATAAAAAAAAGTGATCATCACTTTTTGTAGCTTTTTGAGATGCAAATTTATTAATCAAATTTTTATATATATTCTAAATTTGGTAGCATATCTTTTTCAATAAACATTGCAGCTAATTTATTTAATCTTTTCTATTATTCTTAACAAACTTATCAAGAGATCAAGGGCTTCTTTTTGAGATTAAACTAACTGTCATATTCTTCTCTTTTTCGAAGTTTTCCCGGCATATTTTCTAGTAGCATTTTTTTTTAGATAATTATGCTTGTTGTCAAAAAATCTAACTACGTAAGTGTACGTATCGAATAAGTAATAATGTGATGAGTGAGAGTGTCGAACCCACAGGGACTAATATTATCCTATCACTATCTATCAATTTATATCTTCCAAGTTTAATCCAAACAATTAAATAAAAAAAAAACCTTAACTAAAATTATAACAGTAAATTAAAAATAAGCGAGAAGAGAATCAATGGATGATAAAACCTAGGTTTGTAATTTTCTTTAGTAATCCCCTTATTAATCTTAGTCCAGTTCTTCTAATTGACCTAATTCAATTATCACTCAGAACACTAAAGTCTCTACAAGCCTCTTCCGATGATCAAGTAGATATATTACTCAAAATCAACCCACTATATTCCTATGAGGATCAATTATAAGCAATTCATTAAGTTCAAGTTCCTTAACAAGTGTATATGCAATCTAAGTATATTTCTATCTCAGATTAACACATGTTATCATATCTAGGTCTATAGATGCATGACTCTTCCGATATCTATTCAACTACACATGTGATATTTAATTGGTGATCAAGCAATCAAATAGATTAAGCACAAGATATAATAAATAATCGATAGAAGGCAATTATGAAGAACTAGAAAACATCAATCAAATAAGGTTCATATTAGGTTCCATTACAAACCTACATAAAATATTTAGTTCATAATAAAGAAGAAAATATCATCCATAATAAAATAAAACATTCTTATAATTCAAACAAGAGAAGAGGAATTTAGTAGAAAAAACTCTTGAACAAAATCTTCAAGTTGTTCCTTCTCCCTTTTTTACGGCTGCTACTTCTCTTCCAGTTTTTCTCCAAGTTGTACTGCCGCTGCCAAAAAATTCTTCTCCTCTCTTCTCTTATTTTCGTTTGGCTCCCCCCTTTTATAATATAACTAGGAAATACAACCGCGCTTCTCGCGGCAATGAAAAAAGAATTTAGTATTAACTTTTTTACAAAAAGCGAAGAAAATTGTGTTGTAGTTACTCTGGCAAGCAACCATCAGAGATTATATAATCCAAGAATTCAATAGCCAAATCCAATCTTCCGTCTTTGTAGTATGCAGAAATTAATAGATCATAACTATAAGCAACCGGTGTTAATCCCTTTTCTTTTGCAACCCTCAATACATCCACTGACTTGAGAGTTTCCAATATATTTGGGTTGAGTGATTGTTCTATAGTTTAATCAATTTATGAGAATGTAAATTAATTGATTAGATAGCAAACACAAAAAAGAAAAAGCTTAGATAAAATAATTTTTTTATATGTTAATTAAGTGTGCAGATATTCATATCTGAATATGAATATGAGTTTTCCACACATATTTACCAGCTTGCAAGTAGAGATCCAAGATCCATAACTAAGGAACTAACTTAAATGTCATTGAAATCTATTACTCAATGTAAAACTCAATCCTCAAAATCACACAATTCATTTACAAGCCAAATAGACCTTTCCATCTACAATCTCGCGTTGACCAAGCATCCGATTGTTTGGATTTCGCTCCACCGACATGCTGTAACAATAACATAAAATCACAAACTAATAAGGGAAAAAACTTAAACTTCAGAATAACAAATTTATTATTATTTTAATCCCTCCATTCTAACAAATATAAAACATGTAGCAAGAAAATATGAAATATAAAAAACATGGATATAAAGTCAAATATGGATTACAGAAAACAAAACCAAACCTTAATTGTTAAGGCAATTATTTATTATTGTCATTTTTGGCAATTTATTTAGGTTTTAATTAAATTGGATTTTAGGCTCAAATGTAAAAGGGAAATAAATCTTGTTAATTCCCTTAATTATTAGGTAATCCAATTTAATAGGATTCTAGTCTTTTATTAGGAGAGAATATCTTGTGAGATAAGGTAGCTTATTTATAAAGGAAAATAAAATCCTTTTTGAATGGAAACTCTGTCTATATATATAAAGAAAGGTATCTCTATAATTGCGGTGGAGCCTGACTAGCCAGAACAGAAAAGAAAAATACAGAGAGCCCCCCAAAAGTAGTGTCGCCGATCACCCTAGGGATTTTCTCCCTTGGCCGCATGTTTTGATTTATGGATACCCTATTTGCAATTTGATTTATATTTGTCGTATCCTTGGCCGTATATTGATGTATTCAAGAATGTCTATTGCCGCAACTTTCAGTCAGTGAAGATTCCTATTGCCGAATATTTCAAGTACCAGTCTTCTATTGCTGCAAGCTTCTTTTCTGGTAATTGTATGTGAGATTTATTTATGAGTTGTTAGTTCTCTTCATCTCACATTCTTTGGTTATGATTGATTTCATTGAAAGAATATTGCTATTGAGATTCTGAGGAATACCTGAAGGTTTCCGAACCCTAAGGATAGCAATAGTTCTTTAGAAAGTATCCAAGAGAAGATAAGTAAACTTGTACGGTGAGGAACTAAAGTGAAAGTCTTTAGTTTGATAAATCCATAGGTTGTAATATCTTATCTTAGTGGATTGCTTTCTCTAGGCGTGAACTCGTGGATGTAAGATTGTTGAATCTGAACCACGTAAAAATCTACGTGTCTTTTAATTTCTACAATTTATTGTTTTTAACAAAATTAATATCTTTGATACGGATGAACAGTAACCTATAAATAGTGATGTGTAAACCGTTATCATAAACAGTGACGCGTGAACAGTACTCGTGAACAGTGCTATCTGAAAATTAATTTAGTTTAATTAATTTTTTGTTTTCAATATAATAAGGTTAATTATAGTGGAGATTTTCTTTGGCTTTGATTTATTAAGGAATTTAATTAATTGAATGTTTAATTAATTAATTCTATATTGCCTACATCTATTTGTAATAGATCTAAATTCCTAACATTAATTAAGCAGGAAGATTGGAAGAGGCATGCAAATTAAATGGTATTGTCCTAAAGCCGGAGAGTCCATCTCTACACAAGTGGCCGCTGGTGTTGGCAGTTTTCTTTAATTCTATGTTATTAATTTGTACATCAAAAATATACTTAACCTAAATTATTAGAAATATTAATAGTGCATTTAAAAACTTGTAACCACCAATATCATAATAACAATTAATTTATTATTGTAAATTTGTAACTAAAGAAAACAATTAAGGGTTTCTAAACCTTTTACTTTAACAGCTAATACGAAGTTAATGAATTTTTAAACTTTATATTATTAAAAATAAATAGTTTTTTATTAAACATATGTCAATTTGTAATAAAATTAAAATTTAATGAATTTTTAAACTTCATATTATTATAAATAAATAGATTTTTATTAAACATAATAAATTCAATATTTTGGATGATTTTAACTACAACTTTTCTTTAATTTTTAAATATAAAAAATGGAACTATTCGGTTTTTAATAAAAATATGTCTTGCTTGCTACCCCAGTTATTGCATGAGCTGTTAATGCTATTATTAGAATGTGAACATCATAATATTCTTCCTCTTTTCTTATCAAGTGAAGTAGCTTAGATGTTTAGTAGTTCTGAATAGCACAATTACACAAATTAAGACCGTGTAATTCAAATTTCAGTCTAATTAATCTAAACCAAAAAGGTATAAAAATTGATTTACGTTAAAGAAAATGAGAGCAACTGTAAAAAGAAACATGTATTAATTATAACTAAAAAAGAAGAAAATAATTACAAAAGATTGAAAGAAAATAATTACAACATCCACAAGAATCCTTCCTGTCACACATCTTGCTTCCGCTTTCTTAGTTTCTCAATTGTTACTTCTCGAACAACATCCATAAGAAGCCTTCCCGGAACACACCTTTATTGGGGACGTCTTCGAGCTTCATTATCTCCACCTACTTTGTTCTTCAAGGTCTTGGAAAAGAATAGAACTTATGATGTGTGCTATTAAAAAAGGGAAGAATCGACAGAGTTTCAAATTGAAGTTAATATATGAAGTTAAACTTTGAGCAAGGAAGCTAGCCATTTAGTCCCATAACTGCACTCAAGTTAGTAGGGTACAGATTGCCATTCCTATATTTTCCATGGGCAAAGCAGGTTGCAGAGTACAGTGAGGTCGCTGCTCCCATACTGAAACCTCCAACACCAAGTTTAACTGTACAAGAAATGTTTCAATTAGGATAATACATAACTACAAAGTATGAGTCAAGATTTTATTCTGAAGATTAACTTCAGGCAAATTAGTACATTCCAATGCAAGAAACTAAAGCCACAGAGCTTCTCAATGCATTTGAAAAATAAGTTAATATCTTAATACAGATTCAGACCAAAAAGGAGAAACCAGTATCAGTGATTGCAAGGTGAAATAATGCCACTACACTAATATGTAACAAACAAGCAATATCAAATAGTCATCAGAAATACTATTAAAGAGCCTCTCTTATAAAAGTCATTTGTAAACTAAATGCAATCATGCTATATCCAATGGAAACTCTAAATATACTCTCAGTTTATTGGGTAATTTAAGCAGCAGAACCTCATAAACGGCCATACACTATACTGCAATATGTGAGTTTTCTTGCAGTATCGGATAAAAAACAACACCATCGACCTGTAGATTGGAGTAGAGGGAAGTAAATTGTGTCTACATGTAGCAATTTGTTAAGCTATAGAGCAGTTTTCAAGTTGGTAGATAGATGAAAATTGAAAAGGTAACAGTTATCCATCGTGCAATAATCGGCTATCAAAGTCCTCCAAGGCTTCAATAAAATAAACATTTAGGAGAAATGATAAGGTATTGCAAACCGCACGGTATTATAATATATTAAAACTCAGAAGAAGAAAACTTACTGTTAGAGGGCTCTGTTGACAATAAATTCACAACATATGCAGCTGCGGCATCTAAACCCTCTAAGTCAGCAGGGGCATTTTCTGAAAGGTCTCCCACATCAAACCCTGATTACATCACAGTAGCATTTCCAATATTTTGAACTTAATGTTTCAAACAGAAAATTTTTAGTTAAAGCATGATTTTCTACCATTGTCTTAACAGAAGTGTTCATTTTCCAAGGATTAACAAAGATGTGGAAGGTAAAGTTTTTTTTATAGTTCATTTTTTCTTTAACTCCTATAAACTAAAACGGTGTGCATATTTTCTTGATTTTTATAATATAAAATGAAATAAATAAATAGAACAGACAACTACTCTTACAGGCAGTGGAAGGAAAGCCACCAAATATAGTCATTGGTCGAGCAGGGACAGTTGGGCAAATCCATTTAATCTGTATCACATAATAAGAACCATAAAAAGTTATTAAGTTTCCAATGAAAATAAAATTCAACTTTTAAATAAATTACAAAAAATAATTGAGATGTAAATTCTCGTAAATAAAATGAACATCAATCGTTATTACATTTGGGCCTCGCTTACTTTAGCATCACCTTCCTCATCATAGTTGTCCCCATAAACAGAAAGCTTGAATTCCCCTATTGCTTTAACAACTCAAGGCTTGCAGGTTGCACGCATGAATAATTTGCTGTGGTTCATAATCTCCCTCTAAACATGCTCATCAATTTGCAAAAAACCCAAAAATTAAAACTCCAATCAATGGGGGGGAATAGGGGAAAAAAATCCATGGGCAGAAGCAAGCACATATAACAAAGGAAACAATTTTATGGAAAGTTACGTACTATTTAGCAACTGACAATGGACGCCTATTCTAAACTTATACTTAACTCTTAATAGATTAAACCATCAAATATATCAAAAGAACGAAAAAATATTCAAAAGTTTGCAAACACAAATTTATTTACTTACAGAAGGTGTGAAGCCACCAAAAGGATTCTTCCCAGCCTTTGAGTCTGCTAAAAGTTCTCTAGCAGTTTTAATGTAAGATTTCAAACCACCAGGATAGCTTGAGTTAAGCTTAGCCACCTGAAATAAACCAAAAACATAAAAACATAAGAAAAAGTTTTCTATTAATTGGAGATTAGATTCATAGTAGAGTTTTTTTTTTTCTTTTTTCTTTTTTCCTCTCTCCTCTACCTTCATTTGCTTCCATGAATCTCGTTTATTCTAGAGTCAGTTTAAAAATAAACGCAGAAAATTGATAAAAGTTCTGACGTCATCATTTAAATAATAACAGTACATATATTTAACACATTCAAAACAAATACTTTCAGCCTCATCAAAAGTTTAAAATTTTTATGTACAGATTTGATTTGATTCAACTGCCTGACACATTCAAATTAAAAAAAAATTACAAATAAACAAATTTTGAACTTATGCCCACTGCTCAAACAAATGACTCTGTCCCATCTCCATCAGCATTTCCGCTAATTGAACCTGACAACACCACCAAATTCCAATCACAATAAACAAACTCCGAATCCAAAAACCAAAAAAAAAAAAAACAACAGAGAACTGAATAATTAATTTGAATTATTCATCGGTGAGAAGAATATGATGAAGATGAAGAATGAAATTCACTCACTTTGATTGCCAAAAAAAAAAAAAAAGGTGTTCAAACTTCAAAATTATAATTTTTTACAATTGAGGTATCCACAATCATAATTGATAATTCTCACAACAAAGGTTAGACCCATAAATTAAAGAGAACAAAAATCTACAGCAAGCATGATAATAATTTTTCTTTATTACATAAACACATATAATAGCAAATTAATAAATTAACACACCACATTGATGCAACAAATAAGCACTTTTAAATTTAACCATTTTCCTACAAAAAAACATTGTCCAGTACTCTAATATATGTACACAAAACCCTCATTTCATTAAAAGTAAAAAAAAAGGAATAAAATTCTTATGATCAAGAAACTGCCACCCCATGACCATTATTATGGGGATAATTCATTTGACAAAACCTGGTGGGTTTATTCGGCTGAAAATTCCCTCTCCTTTGAAGATCATGGCTTGCAGGCTTGATGATCTGCAGAAAAAATGCCTTAATAAGATTGGTTTTTGATGCCATATTCAACATCTTACATGGTGTTCAAACTTCAAAATTATAATTTTTTTACAATTGAGGTATCCACAATCATAATTGATAATTCTCACAGCAAAGGTTAAACCCAGAAATTAAAGAGAACAAAAATCTGTAGCAAGCATGATAATAATTTTTCTTTATTACATAAACACATATAATAGCAAATTAATAAATTAACACACCACATTGATGCAACAAATAAGAACTTTTAAATTTAACCATTTTCCTAAAAAAAAAACATTGTCCAGTACTCTAATGTATGTACACAAAACCCTCATTTCATTAAAAGTAAAAAAAAATGGGAATAAAATTCTTATGATCAAGAAACTGCCACCCCATGATCATTATTATGGGGACAATTCAATTGACAAAACCTGGTGGGTTTATTCGGCTGAAAATTCCCTCTCCTTTGAAAATCATGGCTTGCAGGCTTGATGATCTGCATAAAAAATGCCTTTATAAGATTGGGTTTTGATGCCATATTCAACATCTTCTTATTATTAGGAGCATGTTCAAGAGTTCAAAAATGATTCACATAGTAATATACCAAGAATAGGCTTGATAGAGCTTCGGCCTGCAACATTACACAATTTTTGGCTTAGGCATTAAAATAAAAAAAAAACCATCTTCATAATCAAGTGTGTCGCAACAAAATGAATCCTAGGTCATTATTCTGTTGCATCCTCCTCCTCCTCTGACTCACTTGCAGCATCCCAAATTAAAGAACAAAGAAATATTAAACAACAAAAGAAAAATCTTCAATAGACTTTTCATGCTCCATAGATCAAATCTATGAAACAGCCACAAAACAATTAAAACACATCAATCTTGCAGGTCATGGGAACAAATTACAGCTACACATTTGCAAATTTATAGTTGAGTCAGCTCCTAAATGCAAACAAATTGGAAACTGGCTGCCTATCCAAACCACCAATATTTGTTTCATGTAACGCAACATATAAACAATCAAATACAGTAGCAGCAGCAGCAGTTGATTTAAATTCTACATTCAGCATTATATGTTTCCATCCTTTTAATTTTTCTAATGTTCTCTATTCTGCAGCAGCAGCAGCTACTGATAAATGTAGCATTCAGCAGACTCATAACTCAAGCATGTCCTAGTACTTACAAGAAAATTTGTTCAAACAATCAAACATTAACCTTCACTCTCTTCTTCTTCTTCATCGCCATCTCCCTCGAACTTAACCCCGTACCTGCCATTCAAGAAATCAACAATTGACGGCGTCAACATCAGCATCTCTGCGTCCAAAACATCAAACAAATTCAATGTCCTTAGCGTCAACATCTTCAAAGTCCCAATATTCCTACTCGATTTCTCCACATTCTCAATCACCTCCATCACCAAAAGCATCGCTTTTTGTTTCGGGTCCAAACCCCACCTTCTCATCGCCTCAATGAACTCCTTCGTCTTCAGCTTCTCAAACTTCTCATCAAATTCCTCAACCACAATCGTGTTCTCCACCGCCGCCGCACTCGCTATTGCTGTCGAAATCGCCAGCCGTTTCTCCTTCTTGTTTATCTTAATCGACCAGTCCCTCGGCTTAGGTCCAAAAACGACGCCTCCTCTAGGCTGAAGTGGGGTCCTGTTCGACCCGCGATGAGCCCTACCCGTTTTCTTTTGAGAGTAGGGTTTTCGGCCACCACCTCTGACCTCCCTGCGCGTGAGAGTTGAGGCACTGCCGCGTTGCTTGTTCTGCATGTCAGTGATCAACGCCCGACGGACGACTGCACGTACTGTGTCGAGTGCGGCCAACTTCAAGTCGAGGTATGTCTCGCCGACTTTTTCGCCTGTAAAGGATAGTCTCGGGAGCGGAGTAGCGAGTTGAAATTGATTTTGATGGAAGATGACGTTGTAGATTGGAAGACAAATGGAGATTATACAGTGAGAAAAGGAAAGGAATTTGTTATATTTTTTTGCCTTCAATTATTAATATTTTCAATGTTTTAAATAACATCAGAAATTTTAAAGGCGAAAGGTCACCAATAAACACTAAATTATAATAAAAAAAATATTAATATCAATAAAAATCAATTAATTTATTAAATTTATTAAAAAATAAATAATTAAAAAAAATGATTATTAGTGATGCCACCTCGCCTCCCGATCCTCAAATTTATATATAGATATATTAATCTGACCGCCTCTTTAGCCTTTTCCACAAATCCTTGATGCAAAAGGATTTTAAAAACAAACTAAGCCAAACCAATTATGCACGCATGCACGTGAAACCCAAAATCAAAGCCCGCCAAATTCTTTCAATTCCAAAACAATTCGAAACTCTAATTCACGTGCATGGCTTATAAAAGTCATGCGAGGCATATTTGCTTCCTTCCTTAATCCTTGTCTTCAAAGGATTCTAATACAAGCCATCTTTAATTCATGCATGCAAGCGGCTTCCCATTCTTCATTCGTATTCGGCACCTCCAATATTTCCTCCTGAATATTTTGATTTAATTTCTCTTTTAGCTCGTTTTATTTAAATATTACCTACATAAATAAAAACATAAATTAAGATAATAATTAATATAATAAAATAAAAACTAAGAATAAAATTAAGCTAAAATATATTAAAATATGTATAAAATATAAGTATATCAAATACTCCCAAACTTAATCTTTTGCTAGTCCTCGAACAAAAACTAAAATAAAAACCTATGAAAACAAAATTCTAATTAAACCACTTTCGCAGGTGATCGTGATTGCATTTAGCGTATGCAACAAGCCTTTAAACCCCTAGGTGGCCCTAGTGGACGAGTTATAGTCTCGTGAGGGTTTCCAGCAATGATACCCACAAACATCATTAAAGAATGCCTCAAATATTACATAAAGTATATAGCTCAAAGAAAATTAAAAATATTGGCAAAGTTCTAACTTTAATTCAATAGTCAGCCCCATCTCATATTGGATTCTTGTGTGTGTGTGTGAATCAATTCAACCAAAACTCATTCCCAAAATCTTTAATATCAACAGCCTTTGTATTGAATAATAAACAGAGCAGGTCAAACTAACCTCATCATCTTGATCTTTTTTTTTTCTACAGGCATAAATTTTGCATTTCCTTTTATTTTTTTCTTGATGCACATGCTTTTTTTTTAATCCATAGTCAGGAGCTTTCACTCTACCCTTTAAGATAGCTTTCTTCTTATGGTAGATTATCCTTTACATACTAGTGGTACATAGGCCCAAATTACTCAAGGATAAGTTCACTCTTAAGGGTTAAAGGTAGCTATTTCTGACTATGGTGCCTGTGTAAACTCAAGTAATATAGAATCAAGGTAAACAATCATTTACTCAATCTAAAATTCTCAACTCAGGCTGTATCAATCTCAGATTTTAAGTTAAAATTATGGAAGAATTGATATAAGTGCTCAAGATATTTAAAGAATCACAATCAAGATGAAACTAACACAAGAATCAAGTATAAACTAAGACAATATTAATCCCTTTCTAAGAACCATATTCATTTTCAACCATATACTCATCATTGGCATCAAAACAAAATTTTTTATTTTTTTAGGTTTTTTTTATTATTATTTTTAAATGAAAGCAAATATTCCCACCCCAAAACTTGAAATCAACATTGTCCTTAATGTAAATAAAAGGAGATGGAAAAGAGAAACTTCCCGGGTTTTGCTCTTAAAGATATGAACTTATAGTGGAGTCGTTGAGGGGCATGTGAAAAGTGGATGTGCATCAACTCCCAAACTTGTGCAAAAACCATGTCTGCATGGTTTGGTTGAGGACGTGAGTTACATTCCTGAGTTGACTCGGTTAGAGAAATTTTGGTCACGAGATGGGAAGTATGAAGTGTTGAGTATCACAGGGGTGATGTGTGGGGTGTTGACGAGCGACCGGCAGCAAGAACCACTGTAAGCCGCTATCAACAGCGATCAGATCTGACAGCACGGTGTTGGCTTGGCTCAATGAGCTGCACCACTCTCCAGCCACAAGTTTCTTCAAAGGCCGAGACTAGATCTCAAAACCCTAGCCGCCACGTACTTAATCCATGTACAGCTACTGCGTCTGCAGCCCTTCCCCACGGTTTTTCATTCATGTCAGATCCCTCCCCAGCCTTTCTCAGCAACCTTATGGCTTCACCTCTCCTCTAACCGAAACAAACCACACACATCGCGTTTATGTGCGCGATCGGGAAACTTTGCATGGCCTCTTAACTACCGTCTATGGTGGTTTCTTGTTGTCGGCCACCACGCTGGGGTTGTTATCGAATGAGCTGTCAAGGTGGAGGCTGTCAAGGTGGTGGCTAATGATCGGTGGCCGGTTGAGTGAGCTGCTCCCTCGCAGGCTCGCGCGTCTCGTGGCCACTGTCTGGGAAGCAGTTGCCCGCGCGATGAAGGCAGCTGCTTCGCGTGCATGCGCTCGGGCTCGTGGCCACTCTCTGGGAGGCAGCTGTGCGGGATTTGGATGCAGCTGGGCTCGCGTGCAGGCGCGTGAGGTTCTTGGGCGCTGTCTGGGAGGAGAGAAATGGAACCTAGTACAAGCCAAACTGCTTCTTTAATTCATGCATGCATGCGGCTTCCCTTCTTCATTCATATTCGGCACTTATTTCCTTTAAGGTTCCTCTTTTAATTCTTTTATGCAGATTTTCTCTTGAATATTTTGATTTAATTTCTTTTTTAGGTCACTTTATTTAAATATTACATATATAAATAAAAATATAAATTAAGATAATAATTAATATAATAAAATTAAAATTAAGAATAAAATTAAGATAAAATATATTAAAATATATATAAAATATAAGTATATCAATGCTAGACAATTAAAAGGCCAAAAAATAAAAGAAAAAAACAAACCAATGAACGAAGAATGTTTTAATAAAGAAATAAGAATAATTAAATAATACAACTAATTAAGAAAAGAATAGAAAAATTAAATTTAAAAATTTGAGATGAAATCACAAATTAATTGTAATTTTGAGGCTTTGAGCACTAGATGATTTTTGTTTTTTTTTTCCCTTAAGCCGAACTGATGCCCAAAAGTAGAGAAAGCAGTTCAAGCAGAGAGCAGTCCCTTTTTTTTTTGCCTTCTCTCTTTTGGGAATCAAAAGCGCTGAACTAGCATCGCGTCCTTCTTTGGTTACAATCAAGAAAGTCAATTCAATTGCAGTTCTTAATTTTAGAATAGAAAACCGAACTGAAAAGTCAAACTTTTTGTAAGTATAAATCTTGAATTACTCTAGAGATTAAATAATAATCTTTAAAATATTTCCTAAATTATTGTAAATTTCAACTTATTTTATTTTTTTTCAAAACATAAAGAAATTGTTTTTGCCTTCTTAACAAAAATGAGGGTAAATTGAAGTTTATAATAATTTGAGGGTATTTTGAAGATTATCAATTCAAGAGAGATGATTCAAAATTAATCCTTTTATAACTTATGTGTTATGTTATTATTGGTGGGCACAAAAAAATTAAAAAGTAATAAAAACCAAAATGTCAACTCGTTGCTCCGAATTGGCTCATTTTAATTTGATTTATTTTAATTATCCAAAAATTAGATGCGAATTGGTTGAGTTCAGTTCGATTCCCCAATGGATCTCCCATATCATCATAGTAGTTCCAAACAACTGATATTATAACATGTTGGGTTGGCAAAATTCGGGTCCGGTTTGGGTATTGTCATACCTGAACCCGGCCCGATTTTTTTTTGACCACCTGGTGCCGGGCTTTTCCGAGTTTTTTAATCTGGGTTTAAAAACCCTTAAAACACCCGGATTTTATATTTTATAATATTAAATATAAATATTTTTTAATCTATTTTATAATTTTTAAAAATTTTAAAAAATTTTTAATTTATTTTAATGAAATTAAACATGAAAATAGGAACTTTAATGCTTAAAATTTTAAATATATATAATAAATTGATTAAATAAATATAATTATTGAAAATAATATATATTTTATAATAATTTTCTTTTATAAAATCCGGGTTCCGGGCTGGACCCGGGCTTTTCAAGTGATGCCCGGGACCGGCCCGTCCTCATCTCCGGTCCGGGTATTACCTAGCCCGCATTGGCCGGGTCCGGTCCGGGCGGGTATTTTTGCCACCCCTAATAACATATCTATTGCAAGTAGAAGTGGATAAAAAATCTTTGCGCAGAATGAGTGGAATCGAAGTGACGTTTCAATTTTTAAAATAAAAAAAAATCGATATGTTTACATGAAAAAAACTAAAAATGGAAAAAATTTAAGAAATACAAAATAGATTGCAATTTATAATTAAAAAATCGAATCGAATCAGAATGGTTCGGAATATTATTTCTAAAAAAATTAACAGTTCAATTCGATTTAGAACCGAATCGAATCAAACCAAACCAAACCGTTGCTCACTCCTAATTGCAAATGTTAATCGTCTGCTTGCAATTGTGTAGATATATATGAACCTCAAAAGCTTAGATTAAGAGAGCAAAAAGATCTTAACCAAAAATTTGGATAACAAAATCCTCCACGGGTTTAGGGGTCCCACTCTAAATGGGGTGAATTTTGAATAATTTTTAGGAATGGGATGAGGAATGGGAGAAAATTAATCCCCAAATTCTTAATGGGGTGGGATTTGGTTTTGTACTTCCCACCTCACCCTCACCCTCACCCCAAACCTCATTATAAGTAAATATTTTTTAATTTTTATTTAATAATTTTTATTTTATCAATTACAATATTTGTTAATAAATTTTCTTTTTATTTTTAACTAATGTAAATAGGCTATAACTAAAAGAAAAACCTATAATATAATTTTTATTTAATCGTAAAACACTATTATGTTTTCTTTTTTTTTTCCTAAGGTGTCGCTCTCTTTAAATATTTTGTAATTGTAATATCATTTCAAGATATTGTTTCGAACTTTAGAGATTTTTTTAATAATTTAAATACTTTATGATATAAGGATGATTTTATTTAAGTTTCTAGTTTTTAATTTATTGAAATTATGTATTCATACTTATTATAAAATCAGTAAATGAGGAATTAGGTGGGGATGGGGAACCCCCACTAAATTTATTAGAGAATGGGGTGGGGAGTGGGGGCAAAATTTTGAATGAGGTGGGAGAATGTGGTAGGCCCCGTAATCCCTGTAAAAAAAACTAAGAGAACACACATCAACCACAATATCATTAAAATATACACATTCAATACATATTTAGATCTGAGTGGTAAAAAAAAAAACCACTATCTTAAACTGTAGACTAAACCTAAATAGTAACCCATCATCCTTACCCAATGGCGGAGCCACCAAGGGATAAGCAGGACAACTGCCTTCGCTTAGTCTTAAATCCCAGGAAGGTGGCTATTTGAATAATAAACAAATTCATTTTGACACTTATTTTCTGAACACACCCTCAACTCTGATTTAAATTTTAAAATTTTGCTCTATAAACCGCTCAATATTCCAAAATTAACCCTAAATTACACCTTCATATTCCATCTTGTTTTCTCTTCAAACCCACCAAAATTAAACTCAATATTCTTTTTTTATTCATTCCTTGTTCAATCATAAACAAAATAAGAAATAAATTTTTCTAAAAAAAACACTGATCCGATATAAATTAAAATATTCAAATTCTCAAAAGTGGTTTGAAATCTATAGATTCAAATCAAGATATCATTCATGTAGTAAGATTAATTCAACTGAAAATCCTGTACTTGGTGCTTTGTTTGTTAACCTTCCATAATCCATTGAACCTCTGCAAAATAATTCATGTGGCATATAAATTTAACTAGCCATTGGACTTCTACAAAAAATCACCTGTCTCTTTTGCTGCAAATAAAACAAGAGGAAGTCATATATCAAGTCAATTATCCAATAATTCAAATATAAAAGTATTAGAAAATAAAATAAATGGGGGGCATGAGAGTTAAGTTTAAAATTAAGGAGCTTGCTAGGGTTTATGATGGGTGCATAAAGTAGAGTTTAATTTATTCAATTGAAGTATTTGTTTTCTTTAGTAATTTTATACATGGACATTTCAGTAATAAATTTTTTTTATTAAGATATAAGTGTAAAGAGTATTTTTGTGGGTGCAAATAGCCCCACCCAAATCCTAAAGACATTTTCTTTCTAACTCAATTAAATTATAAACTGACCATGTTAGACTAATTAATTACATAAAATTTAGGTGCAAAATGTATTTAAATTTTAAGTTTAAACTTTATTTACAAAATAACACAAATATTTATACGCATAGATGAGAACCCAGCCCTCTTAAAATTTATTCCAAAATCAACCCAGCCATCTTAAAATTTATTCCAAAATCACACAAATATTTATACACACACATGTAAGTGGAGCTCAAATCCCAAACCTTTAAAATTAATTTAAAAATGTTGGATTATTTAATCCAATAATGTTGGATCCTTAATTCAACGTTGGGCTTATATGTGAATAATTATATGTTGTGGACTGTCATATAAGGTTAAGCCAAATAAAAAGTGATCTAATAAGGTTTTCAGTAATATGGGCTTTAATGTATCTAATAGGGTGTGGGCCTTTAATGTGCAGAGACCTAATGATATTCTAATTCTATGATGGGCAGAATTAAGAATACCTAGTGACAACAGGATAAGTTGTCTATATAAGTGGTAATGGTCCCCAGCTCACACGTATCGTTCTATTCTTTCTGACATCCCATTATCAGATAGAGTGCACAGAGAGAATTAAAGGGCTCTCTAGGATATACGTGCTGATCTGGAAGGCCAACCACACAGATCTAGAGGATATTCAGCGTTATGGATTCAGGTACGCTTCCGCATATTCTGTTATTGATTCTTGGTGATTTAACATGAATGTTCCTGGGTATTCAGTTTCATAAAAAATCGGATTATTTATTAAGGAAAATTCAGTTTCATAAAAAATCGATTCTTTCATTAAATCTGCAAATTTGGAATTTTGGAAAATCTTGTTCTTCGAAATTGGTATTCGGCTGTTAGGCATGCACGGCAGCAAAACTCGCGTGATACGCGCTGTTGGCGCGCGATTCGCGTTGCTGGCTCGTGTGAAGGCTATCTGCACTGCTGCTACTGCTGAGCGTTTAGGGCTGGAATTTCACGACACTACTGCTGCTGGTGCGCGAGATGTGGATCGCGATCTGCGGGTGCTGGCTAGTGATCCGTGATGGTGCCATGCGCTGGCCACGCGATCTGAGCTGCAGCGGCACCCTGGCTCGCGCGATTGCTGATGCTGCTGCTGCAGCGCGAATCATCTCCAGGCCGCGCAATTTGCAGCGCGCTGTCGCGCGGTTTCCTCTGCTGCAGCGCGCTGGCTGCGCTGAGGATTAAGAGCTGCGGCTTTCAGCCGCGGCAGTCGAAGAAGAAGAAGGAGTAGCGGCTGCTCGAAGAAGAAGAAAAAAAAAGGAATTTCCGGTAGGGTTTTGCTTGGATTTGGGTCGGTTCAACCCAAACCGATCCAAGCCAACCCGTTTTAGAAATTTGGATTCTGGGTTTGGATTATGGATACGGGTCGGTCAAACCCGACCCGAACAGTAACTACCCGGTCAATGGTCAACCATTGACCGTTGACTTTTGACCAAAAAATTTTTTTTTTTAAATTTTTTTAAGGATAATTTTTTGTACAATTTTAAATTCAAATATTGGTATGGTTTTATATATATTTTTTGAGATAAATTAATTGAAGCAATATGTCGCCAAAGTGACCTCTCTTGTGGAAATTAATTATTTTGGAATATAAACGGTTTTGTGCATGTAATTTCTGTGAATATCGATTGGCCCAAAGGAAGATCCATATTTAACAGAATTGCATGTGCACTTGTGGTAATAAACTCGTGATGATTATTCGGTTTTACATGTGAACAATAAATCGGCCCAAAGGAAGATTTGTTGTTTGATATGTTCTTATTATCAGTATTTGATTACTACACCAAGATATCACTTACAAGTTAATATTTTGTCCAAAGATGAAATATTAATGGAGTGTCCGGTATCTTGAGATGGGGTTTACCTTTATTTGAATTTATTATTGTTTTGAGAGTTATAGGAGCATGTTTTGATTGTTAATTGTTCTCTGTTCAGTTATGTCTACTACAAATATTACTGCCAACATCAATTCAATGTCTGAAAAGGCAACTACAGCTAAGGAATTCCTTGCAGAAATTGAAAAGAGGTTTGTCAAGAACGAAAAGATAGATTCAGATACGCTATTGACAAATCTAATTTCAATGAGGAATAAGGGCAAGGATAAGGGTAAAATAAGGAAGAAGAATAAGGAAGCTGCAGATATAGAACCTCAAAGGAAACAACAAAAGAAACTGGATGATCTAGAAAGCACTAGTTGTTTCTTTTGTGGAGTTAAAGGACACGGTTTGGTTTGTTCTAAGGTTAATTTAACTTCGGTGCCTAGACACACATGGTGGATAGATTCTGGTGCAACAACTCACATCAGTGTGTCTATGCAGGGTTGTATAGATTGTCAAAAGCCCAATGATGGTGAAAGATACATCTATGTGGGCGATGGCAAAACAGTTGAAGTTGAAGCAATTGAAAAATTCAGATTATTATTAAAGACTGGATTTTATTTGGATCTCGATGAAACATTTGTTGTTCCATCTTTTAGACGGAACTTGATTTCTATTCCCACTTTGGAAAAATCTGGTTTTTCTTGTTCATTTGGGAATAAAAAATTTAGTTTGTTTCATGATTCAAAATTGGTTGGTTCTGGTTCTTTATCAGATTATGATAATCTTTATTTGCTTGATACAATTGCTTCATTTGGAGAATCCCTGCAATTATGTACACGAGGTGTTAAGAGAAAATTAACCAATGAGAATTCAGCTGCGTTATGGTATAAGAGATTGGGTGATATCTCCAGGCAGAGAATAGAGAGACTTGTGTCAGACGAAATTCTCGACCCCTTAGATTTTACAGATTTTGATATTTGTGTTAATTGTATTAAGGGGAAACAAACCAACAAAAGGAGATTTGAAGCCAACAGGACTTTGGACGTCTTAGAACTCATACATATGGATATTTGTGGGCCATTCCCTCCGGCTTCTTAGAATGGTCAACAATATTTTATGACGTTCATAGACGATTTTTCTAGATTTGGCTACATATATCTCCTTCATGAAAAGTCACAGTCCTTGGATATGTTCAAAAATTTTAAAGGCTGAAGTTGAGAATCAACTCAACAAAAGAATCAAAAGCATCAGATCTGACCGTGGTGGTGAGTGCTATGGTAGATATGATGGTTCAGGTGAACAACATCCAGGACCGTTTGCTAAGTTCCTAGAGGAATACGGTATCGTCCCACAGTACACTATGTCGGGTTCGCCTATTATGAATGATGTTGCTGAAAGACGAAATAGAACACTTAAAGACATGGTAAGGAGTATGATTTGTTATTCTACTTTACCAGAATCACTCTGGGGCGAAGCGCTTAAGACTGCAGCTTATATCCTTAACAGGGTTCCAACTAAAGCGACTGCCAAAACCCCTTACGAACTTTGGACGGGCAAGAAGCCGAGTCTAAAACACTTACATGTTTGGGGATGTCCAGCTGAGGCAAGGCCTTATAGGCCTAATGAAAAGAAACTGGACTGAAGGACGGTGAGTTGTTACTTCATTGGACACTCTGAAAGATCAAGGGGGTACAAGTTTTATGATCCCACGACTAAGTCTATTTTTGAGTTGGGAAATACGCAGTTCTTTGAGGATGTCGAGTTTGCGGGGGGAGATACAGTTAGAGACATTGTCTTTGAAGAGGAATGTGTTAATATTCCCACAGGTGTTATTGGCATTGATCAGGGTCTCATTCCTGGCTTTGTTCAAGACACAACAGATCAAAACAATGATGATGAACCCCCTATACCAGAAATTATTCCAGAAGAACAAACTCTTCCACCTCAAGAACCTATGCCATTAAGGAGATCCACTAGAGAAAGAAGAAGTGCAGTGCCAGACGACTACATTGTATTTCTCCAAGAACATGAGGTTGACATTGGAGTGATGGAAGATGATCCAATTAATTTCCGTCAAGCCATAGAAAGTTCTAACTCTCAAAAGTGGATTGATGCCATGAATGAGGAGATAAAGTCAATGAAGGACAATGACGTATGGGAACTTGTCCCATTGCCAGAAGGTGCGAAACCCATTAGTTGCAAATGGATATTTAAGACCAATAGGGATTCGAAAGGAGATGCGGAGAGGTACAAGGCACGTCTTGTCGTAAAAGACTTTACACAGAAAGAAGGCATTGATTATAAAGAGACTTTCTCTCCGGTTTCTTCGAAAGACTCTTTCAGGATTATAATGGCATTGGTGGCGCATTTCAATCTTGAGTTACACCAGATGGACGTGAAGACAGCGTTTCTCAATGGTAACATTGATGAGATGATCTATATGGTGCAGCCAGAAAACTTTGTGTCCGGAGACCCAAAGAATATGGTTTGCAAACTTAAGAAATCCATCTATGGGCTCAAGCAAGCATCTCGACAATGGTATTTCAAGTTTCATCAAGTAATCATCTCGTTCGGTTTTGAGATGAATTTGGTTGATGATTGCATATACCATAAATTTTGTGGGAGCAGGTACATCTTTCTGGTTTTATATGTCGACGACATTTTGCTTGCCAGCAACGATATAGGCTTATTGCACGAAACCAAGAGATTTCTAGCTAAGAATTTTGAGATGAAAGATCTTGGTGACGCCTCTTTTGTATTAGGAATACAGATACATTGGGATCACTCTCGAGGTATTCTTGGATTATCACAAAAGAGCTATATCAAAAAGGTTCTCAAAAGATATGGCATGCAAGATTGTAAACCATGTGATACCTCAGTTGCTAAGGGAGACAAGTTTAGTCTCGATCAGTGCCCTAAGAATGATTTTGAGGAAAAGGAAATGCAGAAGATTCCTTATGCATCAGTAGTAGGAACTCTAATGTATGCTCAGGTTTGTACGCGACCGGATATTGCGTACGTTACTGGGATGTTGGGCAGATATTTGAGTAATCCAGGAGTAGACCATTGAAGAGCAGCCAAAAGAGTCTTACGGTATTTACAGAGACCAAAAGACTACATGCTCACATATTAGAGGTCTGATTAGTTTGAGATCGTTGGGTATACTGACTCTGATTTTGCTGGATGCCAAGATAGTATGAAGTCCACGACGAGCTATATCTATCTACTAGCTGGGGGTGCTGTTTCCTGGAAGAGTGCTAAACAGTCTCTTATAGCCTCTTCTACGATGGCAGCAGAGTTCATAGCATGTTATGAGGCATCCAATCATGGAACATGGCTGCGGAATTTTGTCACGAGGCTGCGTATTGTAGATAGCATTGATAGGCCACTCAAATTATTTTGTGATAATAAGTCAGCAGTGATGTATTCCAATAACAACAGGAGCTCGACGAAGTCGAAGCATATAAACATCAAGTTCCTAGTTGTTAAAGAAAGAGTTCAGAGTGGACAGTTGTCTATAAAGCACGTTGGCACAAACTCCATGATTGCGGATCCGCTTACTAAGGGAATGCCGCCCAAAATGTTTCATGAGCGCACTGCTCGTATGGGTGTCATGTTGTTAAAGGATATTCAGTTTTAGTGGGAGTTTGTAATTTTAGATGCTCTTGTAATATAGACATTTTTCGGTTATTTCGGTTTATGGTTATTTAAGGTTATTTTCTGCAGAAATAAGGCTTTAGTTTGTTCACACACTCTGATTTTGGTAAAGTTTGATATCACTAAGGTTTAAGGAGGACCAATTGGAAATAGGCATGTGAAGATCACATTACATGAAATTTTCATGCTACACATCCACATCATGATCAATGTCATTCAGTTGTATTGGCATTGTGACCATTGATGGGTCGAGTTACGACAGTTGTAACGAAGGCCGCTTTGATCCTATGTTGGTATGATTGATGGACGGGATTGGTTGTAGATACATTTCAGTAATGACAGTAAGGTTGAGCTCATACGGTTAATTTTACAAAACATAATTATAAGGTTACACATATAGCCCAAGTGGGAGATTGTTGGATTATTTAATCCAATAATGTTGGATCCTTAATCCAACGTTGGGCTTATATGTGAATAATTATGTGTTGTGGACTGTCATATAAGGTTAAGCCAAATTAAAAGTGATCTAATAAGGTTTTCAGTAATATGGGCTTTAATGTATCTAATAGGGTGTGGATCTTTAATGTGTAGAGACCTAATGATATTCTAATTCTATGATGGGCAGAATAAGAAATACCTAGTGACAACAGGATAAGTTGTCTATACAAGTAGTAATAGTCCCCAGCTCACACGTATCGTTCTATTCTTTCTGACATCCCATTATCAGATAGAGTGCACAGAGAGAATTAAAGGGCTCTCTAGGATATACGTGCTGATCTGGAAGGCCAACCACACAGATCTAGAGGATATTCAGCGTTATGGATTCAGGTACGCTTCCGCATATTCTGTTATTGATTCTTGGTGATTTAACATGAATGTTCCTGGGTTTATATGTGATGGTTTTCACATAAGGATTTATTATAACAAAAAATCACTCGAATATTTAGACACACATGTGAGCAGAGCTTGAATTCTAGACCTCTTAAAAAATCACACAAATTTTTGCTCCCATTGATTTGAATTTCTGACTATGCCACTGTCCATACTTATCGTCAATAGTTGTTCTGAGCGACATGGATTCGGCAACGTAAAAGATGAATTATATTAAAAATGGAAAAAAGAAAATTGATCAGTTGTAAAGGATACTCTTGATGTGGCTTTAATCACCATAATTGCGCTCAATAATGTAAGCGAAACTATTATTCAACTAGGAAATAGAACTGCACTTTACGCAGCTTTGAGAAAAGAATTTAACATAATTTTGTCCACCGAAAGAGGTGAGCATTGAGAAAAGAATTTAACACAATTTTGTCCATCGAAGGAGATGAGCATGGCCAGCAATTACGTGTGATGACGTCAATGGCGCGACGGCATTCTAGTCGCCAAATCGCTTGCCCACTTGGAGATAAAGTGTTAAAATAATTGGAAATTATATGTAGATATGTATTTTTAAAGATATTTATATTTGGTTTAATGATGTTTGATAATAAAATAGTACAGTTGTTCGAAAAAAATTAGTATTTTCTTTTTTTCTTGCTTTGTACATGATGAAATATTAATTGGTTATTTTTTTAAAGATGAGCCAGTCTTATAAAACTAATAATATTTATAAAAGTTAACAAATTTTTTTGATTAATTTTAAAAATATGTATTAATGTGTATAATCAGAGTATACAAACCTTATACCTTTTGTATTTGTTGAACATTTTAATTGAATGAGAAACATAATGTAAAAATCCTTAGATTATTCTAATTTAACACTTTAAAAATACATTATTTATAGTCGTACGTATACATAGTTTTTTATGCAATTAGTCTTATTTTGATTTGAAATAAACATATAATATATAAAGAATCGGGACAAAAGATGGTGGACGATATACTTATATTTACTTAAACAGAAGATTGTTGGTGAGAAGAAGTTTGAAGCAACATCTGTTATCCATAGTAAGGTTATTAAAGCAGCCAATAGTTCATTCTCAACAATTCTGCAAAATTAATAAAATTATTTTTGGGTTAGTTATAAAATTGTCTTTGTTCACAGAGATGCTAGATTCGTCAAGATTTGATAACAAATTTTTAAATTCAACAATAAATAGGTTCGACTTTAACACAATAATATAAATTAAAGTTTATTGTGCAGCCTTCTAGTGCAGTCTTTTCATTTTGATCTCATTCTGCTTCTCCACTAGTGCAGTCTCTACAGCCTTCTGTTCGTCTTTTAGGGAATCAATCGTAGATTGCATCTCTATAGGCCTTCTGTCAAGCTCCATTTTCTAGGTTCTGAGAGAGTGTAACTTGAATTTCATTCATCTTTGCAGTCTTCCTCTTCATTTCTTTGCCATATCCCTTTCCTTTGCGTCAGTTAAAAAAAAAAAAAAGAGAAGTAGTTTTGGCAAAATTAGATAGGCTAGGCATCCTTTTCATAGGTAAACTTGATAACTTAAAAATCTTCTCGAATTCCCTTTATTAAATAGAGATTTAGTAAATAAACTCTTAACTTTCTTCCATAAAAAAAGTGAATCAAATACCCTTAATATTTCAATTAAGAAATAAAATAATATAGAATATAAAAAGTTATTTCCACTGCGTTAGCAAAAAAAAAAAAATGAAGAAGAAGAGAAGTAGTTTGGGCAAAATTGGATAGGCTAGACACTTTTTTCATAAGTAAACTTGGTAACTTAAAAAGCCTTCTTGAATTCCCTATATTAAATAGAGATTTAGTAAATAAACTCTTCACTTCCTTCCATAAAAAAAGTGAATCGAATACCCTTAATATTTCAAAAAATTGAATAATATAGAATATAAAAAGTCCTTTCACTATTATAAACTCTTAGCTAGTTGAATGTGTTATTTAAGTTAAAATTTTGTTCAAACTTTAATTATTGAATTTAATCACATGTATGATTTCTCTTTGTTGTTGGGGGAGACAAAAAAGTGAAAAGTGGTGAAGAAATAGTGAGAAGACATAGTCGATTTATTGAAAATACAAAGATGAACAATAGTAATGCTAAATATATATATATATATATATATATATATATATATATATATATATATATATATATATATATATATATATATATATATGTGTATGTGTATATATGTATATGTGTATATGTGTATATATGTATATAACTATATATAGGTATATACATATATACACATATACACATATATACACATAAATGTGTATATACATATATATACATATACACATATATGTGTATATATTTGTGTGTAAATATATATATACACACACACACATACACATATATGTGTATATACATATATACAAATATATACATATACATATATACAAATATACACACACACACACATATATATAGATTGCAATATATAAATTAACAATATTCTCTGTACAATTTTGACAACAATGTTTTGAAACTAAATATTTGAACTGATCGAAGGTAAGAAGGTCAACAGGATGAAATTAAAAGGAAAAACATTTATATCACTTCTGAGGTTGGCTGTTGCATGATATCTTGGATAAACAATTTGATGTTATTATAAGAAGATCCCCCTTCTTCTATAGCTCTCTTCGCCAGCTCTCCAAACTCTTTGGCTCATCTTCTTCACGCAACTCTTCCTTCTCCTTCATCGATTAGTATGTTTATAGCCATTTCGACATTTCCCTTCTTCACCAACACTCCAATCTTCTCTTCCTCCCCAAAATTCAGAGGAACTTCCACTCCAACACTCACACCAATCCTTAAAACTTGCACAATCAGCTTCTCGTTACAAAATTGGTCTCCAAAAAGTGGCCATGTAAGCATTTGAACCCCGGCTGATATCCCTTCTAGACATGAATTCCAGCCGCAATGCGTTAAGAAACCTCCGACTGCAGGGTGTGATGATATCAATACTTGTGGTGCCCAACCCCGAATCAAAAGGCCTCTCCCTTTCATCCTTTCTTCAAAAATTTTTTCTACAAGCCACTTCTCTAGTTCTTCTAATTTACTTCCTCCCCAGATAACCCAAATAAACGGTTTGTTAGATGCTTCTAGGCCTAAACCAAGCTCTATAAGTTGTGAAGATGGCAAATTACAAGTGCTTCCAAGACAAACATACACTACCGAGCTTGGTTGCTGTGAAACAAGCCACTTTAAGCATTCAGGAACATCGATTGATGCGTTCTTACCTCTCTCAGCCTTGTCTATGCATTCTTTGTTGCACAAGGAAACAGGGCCGATGCACCAAACTTTTCCTTGTTTGGCTTTCTTGTATTCTATAACATATGCTGACTCCAGCTCTTCGAAGGTATTTAAAATGATTCCGTATGTTTTCTTATCAGCTCCCAACATCTGCTCATTAATATCTTTCGTGTCGTCACTCACTGAACTTTTGTAAATTCAATGTGATCAAGGAAGCCAGGTACCTTAAAGTATTCTGAATCAGATGTAACATTCTCATGAACCTTTGAATCACGCAAGATGTGCAGGCAGGAGAGACAGAAGCAAGAAAATCCATGGAAAATAATCCTTGGAGCATTGAACTTGGCTGCGGTGTCCACCGTCCAGGGATAGCCCATGTCAGAGAGTATGCAGCAGGGCTTAGGAGTTTGCTCACTGAACAAATTTTCAAAAGGCAATTGACGCATGCCATGCGAATTGAAGAACTAGGAGGCCAAGTCTATTGAAGGAAGCGTGTTGAAATTCTCGCAACCTTTAGGCAATCCTGCTTCTTGCAATGGAAATTGTATTTCAATGAGTCGGATTTGTAGTCTGGATTGTATGGCACGAGCGAGCACTGTATTGAACTTTGCTGCATTAACTGGAGGTGGTGACAATTGTCACAATAGCTCCATGCTGTGCAAGCAATCTGGCAATGTCAAACATGGGAATCGAATGGCCTTGAGCCAAGAAAGAAAGCAAGAGCAAATGAAACTGGCTGGGTTCCGATGCCATTGCTCAATCTGGACAGAGTGGGGAATCCCCTTTTGTAGTTTTATGTCTCCTCAAATTGTGTAATATTAGAGATTATTGTGAGACGGGTCAACCTTGATGTTCTAAAAGAAATGTTTGAACAAAAGTTGAATGAAAAGCAATGGATCAAGAAACTGTTCTATCTTAACCAAAGTCGTCGGTTCAAAAGTTAAAAATGTAGCTGCGATTAAATATTTGTTGGGAGAATTTTATCACCTTAATGACCATATTCAGCTCGAATCTAGATTAATCATGACCGATCATTAAATACCAGATGGTTAAGAAAAAAAAAAAAAAGGCAATGGACCAACAAAGCACATTTGGATGCATTAATTTATAATTAGCTAGTTAGGTCCCACTTTAAAGAAGCAGCAAATCCCATTATAGTTCAATTGAATATTTTTAGTGCCTCCAGTATTTGACTGTCACTATACTTTTCCTCCCTTGACCAAGTTTGGGTACAGAAGAAATGTATTAATCCCAATATATTAATTTAAAACGGCAGCGTTTAGATTAAAAGTAAATTAAAAAATAAAGACAAAACCATCTGAACTTTTTGAAAAGGTTTCGGTTTTCCTTCTATTTAAATTAATATATACTATTTACTCTCTTATTATTTTTATAATAGTTAATTATTTTAATTAGTATAATTTTACAATATTATTCTTATTTTTAAATATATTTTTATTCATATTTATTATAAATTAAATAAATCACATGAATGAAGATTTAAATAAAAAAAATTTAAGTACTAAATCATATGAATGGAAATTTAAATAAAAAAATTCAAGTACTAAAAATAAGAAATAAATATTTCAATAATGTGATTAAAAATTAATAATAAAATACTTTTCTTGTACTTTTTGTTATTTTTTAAATATTTTCTTGTAATAAATGTATATTTTATATTCCTAAGATAAATTATCGAACAAATGACCTAATTACACTTCTTTTCCTTTAATTTTTTTGTGTAAGGAAGATTTTAGATATTATAAAAATAGTAGGGATAAATACTATATATTGATTTCAGTAGAAGAGAAATTGACAATCCCCTAACATTTTTTTTAGGCACTTTCACAACCACACTAAATGGTTTGGTTTGATTTGATTCAGGCCGAAAATCGAACCAAATCATAACCGTTTGGTTCTTTAAAATTGGAACCAAATGTAAACCGGAGTTTAGACCAAACCAAACCTAGTCAATTCTAAACTTTGATTCAGTTCGGATTGGTTTGTTTCTATTCAGTTTGGTCTTTACAGTTTCCACCTGTATTAACCTACATACACAGTATTAACACTAGATAATAAAGTTCACAAATTAGCATAATAATATAGTCCTAACACAAAAGTCACAAAACATACATAATTTAGAAAAAGAAATCGGTAAAAATTAGAAGTCGACAATAACCAAAAAAATCATAATATTTTTTCATTCCTAAAATAATAATAATACACCAAAAATCTCATGGATTTCACCATTTTCCCAACATTTTCAACACTTACCCATAATTCAAACATTTTTCAATAACCAATCAAAGCTTACACATGGTTGTAGCGAGTTAGCAACAAATTAAAAAAAAGCAAAAAAAAGATCAAAATTTAATACCGTTATTGCATTTAGATAAAGAAATAGATTTAAAACAAAGATAAAATAAAAAATTAATCTAAAGCAAGAGAAACAAGAAGAAACTAAGAAATCTTGTGTGATGGCTGACAGCTTGTGACGAATGTGGCCGAGGGACAGTTTTTGTGGGGATTGTTATGAAGGCGATGAATGGCTGGTGGCTGATAGGTGGATGTGCTAACTGCTAAGGGCTGTCGGTTGTGTGCATCGTGTGAGAGAGCAATGATTGTCGGTTGTGTGTGTGGTGTAAGAGAGGAGTAGCTGCCGGTGGTTGAAATGGGGTGTGCCGATGAGAATGAGAGTGTGAGACAGTGAGGAATATGAGTGTGTGCTGTCGGTTGCGGTGTGAGAGATGAGTGTGTGAGGAATTAATTTTAGGTTTAGGTTTCTTTCTTTTTACTGTTTATTTTATATATTGTAAGTTTCCAATCAGGGATCTTTGATCATATTAAAGTAAGGGATGCATTAAAAGATAAAAAAATATATATATTTTAATACACTACAAGATAAAATATACTATATTAAAATGTTGTACAAATTTTATTGAACTCGTAAGCGCACGAATCTATTGTAAAATATATTAATAGTGACGAGTGTCGATCCCACAAAGAGGTGGATTTTGATTATGTGTAGAGTTAATTTTCTAATTGGGTAATTTGATTTATGGTGAAGGTATTGAAATATTTTATCCTAAAATTTAAAATAAAATGGCAGGAATAAACTAGAGTTGAAACCATGTAAATAAAGTGCTTGAGTCTCTGGATCTACACTCAATGCTATGGGCTAGGGTTGGCAAAATTCGGATTCGGATTTACATTTTCATATCTAGATCCTCAAAAAAAAAAAATACGAATCCGAATGTTGGTAATATCCTCAACGGATGCGGGTGGATATTCTGGATATCTGGATTCGTAAATTTAAAATATAATTTAAAATTTTAACAATTTACTTAATAAAATAAAATAAAATTCAATCAAAATTCAAATAATATCAAATAAAATTCAATCATAATTCATAATTAAAATTCAACATGAATAACATACAATAACATCATAAATCCACAATTAAAAATACCACAGCATAAATCAAACAAAAAAATAACATAAATTCAACAATTTACCTAATAATATCAAATAAAATCTAATCATAAATTCAACATTCAAAAACTAAGAATTCAACATGAATAAAATACAACAACATCATAATCCAAGATTAAAAATACCACAACATAAATTAAACATAAAAAATAATATAAATTCAACAATTTACCTAATAATATCAAATAAAATCCAATCATAAATTCATAATTCAACAATTAACAATTCAACATGCATAACATATACAACAACATCATAATCCATAATTAAAAATATCACAACATAAATCAAACATGAAAAATAACATAAATTCAATAATTTACCTAATAATATCAAATAAAATCCAATCATAAATTCATAATTCAACAATTAACAATTCAATATACATAACATACAACAATATCATAAATCCACAATTTTAGGCTTTTTAGTTTATATATTTTTATATGGAAATTTGATTATATTAATAATTTAATTAAAAAGAATGCTGATCTGGATATCCGCGTTTCCGGATGCAAGTGCATCCGCATCCGCACGGATCTTAATTCTTAGGATCCACATCCGCATTTTTTAATATGCTGATCTGGATTTTTAAGAATCTGAATCTTTTGGATCTTTGCGGATCCGGGTTGGATTCGGATTTTTTTCCCATCCCTACCATAGGCTTAATATTTCTTTTTAATGCCAATTAAATCATGAGAAGGGATGTCCACTCATAAGCCTCACACTAATAAATATGGTGTCAAGCGCTCATTGTGTCAGAGGGTAAAACGATCCTCCGTAAAGTGTGGTGTCAAGTACATGTTGTGTCAGACGATAAAAATCATTCTGTCGACAACGTGGTAAGACCGTCCACTAAGTAGCTTGAATTCACTCTCTGTCAACAATAAGTCAAGACAACCCATAAATACTAGAGGAGAGACCTCACTCTAATAAATATGGTGTCAAGCGCTCATTGTGCCAGAGGGTAAAACGATCTTTCGTTAAGTGTAGTGTCAAGTACATGTTGTGCCAGACGATAAAAATCATTCTGTCGACAACGTAGCAAGACCGTCCACTAAGGAACTTGGATTCATTCTCTGTTAACAAAAAGTCAAGACGACCCATAAATACTAGAGGGGATGCTTCTCTTTAATAAATATATTGCCAAGTACTCATCGTGCTAGACAGTAATAATCTGTCACTGAGAGCCGGTATAACTAATGCATAACTAGACAAGATATACTGTTTGTTGACGATAATTCAAAACATCTACATAAATCAAAGAGGGAGAGAAAATAAACTTACCAAATTAAGCCCATGAAACATGTTGAGGCTTCACCTTCAACCCAAACTTGAAACTAAATTAGCTACTCATTTTTTAATTAGGGGTAAAATGAGAATTTATCAAAATATGTAGAAAATACAAGATGGAGAGGGAATTAGATAAAATGGACCCAAAATTTGGATTCAAGGATGTCAAATTGGGGGGAAGCCCCCTTTTTATAGGTACAACGGGTAAATCATGGCCACCGGATGAAAACAATTTGGACGCTTAGGATTGCGCCAAGTGGTAAGCTTTGATTGTTTGGAACATGGCATCAGCGGCTGTGATTCGGTGTGTCACATGTAACTTAAGGTAATTTTTAGGTTCAATACTATACCGCCACGTCATCGGTTAACGTCAAAGTCAATCAACCTTGATTCAGTGCATCGCTTGTATCGTAAGCTCATTTTTTTAGTCCAATAGTATACTGCCACATCATCCGTCAATGCCAAGTCAGCATGCTGTATATGTGAACAGTATTGTATACGTGCACAGTACCGTATATGTGAACAATACTGTATACATGAACTAAACATTCACCCTTTTATGCTCCTCCTAAACTTTTTGGCTGTTCCGAGCTAAAAAGTGCAATCCGTTTTGGCGTTTGATCTCTCGCTAATTGTAAAATGAACAAAATTCCCCTTAAATGCATAAAATACTTAAATTATAATAAAAAAACACATAATTAAAGTACAAGGGACTTAAATACATAAAAGTAGAGATGTTAGTGAGACTTGGAGTGTAAAATGACGATTTTATCCTTTATAAATACACACTCTCCAGCACTCAACATGAAGTTTGTATTTTTTTTGTCTTTTAGCTTATCTCTGACTTTAATATGATTATAGATCCTTGATTAGAACATATATATATAATGTATGTATGCATTAAATATATTTTATTTTTAAATGGAAAAACCATTAAGTTTATCGATTCGTTTCGGTTTTGAGCCTAATTGAACACAAATGAATTGGTTCTTCAATTTCTAACCATTCAGTTTTTACCCTTAGAATTAAATCGAACAGAAAAATTTTGGTTCGGTTGGGCAAAAATCGAACCGATGCCCAACCTTATAACTCTTCCCTTGAAGCCTTTTGATAACTTAATGAAATAAGAGTTATCATGGCACTTTTAGGCTTAAATCATGACTGTTTTGAGAGTTATAATAATATTTTGCATTAATTTTAGTTAAGTTATGCATAAGCATATGTTCAAGTTTAGTTTAGTTTTGCTAATTTAATGCATTTTAGTTTATTATGTGTTCTCATTCATGACATTTTGTATAGGAAATTAAATAGCATAAATTGAAGTGGTGGTTGTTGCATGGAGTAGCATAGGTAGCTAGAATAATTCAGGCTACAGCAGAAAAAGTGTTGCAGGGTTGCTGCAGCAAGGCTATAGCACACAAATTCAGGATTTATTTAAAGATGATTGCGGGTTAAGTAGGGCTTATGTGGCATGGAAGATAATTGGCGTGTAAGGCAAACATGGTATGATCGCAATAGGATTCCTTACCTTAAAGGGAAAAACCCTAGGCAAACAAGATATAAAAAAGGAGATTACGCGTGAAAAAGAAAAAGAGCTGGACACATACATAAACACCGTACACATCAAGGAAATGAAGAAAGTAAGAAGAACTCAAGGGCTGAAACCGTGAAAGAGAGAGGAGGAGAAGTTCATATCGAAATTCATCAAGAGCGCCTCTTTAGGATCTAGTTCTTGAACTTTTTTTCTTCTTTGTTTTATTTTCTTTGGAAGATGTTCTTTATGGCTGAACCGATTTGTGCTTTAATTTATCTATTTATTATGAACTAAATTTATATGTAGTTGGGATCTAGATGAACTTAATGATAATTTGACTTATATAATTGTTGCTTCGGTATCTGTTGTAGCATTTTATTTTGATTGTGCTTAATTAAATTTTCTATTTTGGCTGACCACCTATTTATAAATACAAGCTAGGTTTGATCCTCAATAGGGATGGCTTAGTGAAAATAAATCAGAGCAATGCATGATTTTAAATTGGATTTTTCTTTAATTGATTTATTATCAATTTGAGTAGGGCGATGTCTAATCTCAAATTTGTGAAGAACTAGACATAGGGATTCTCCTTGTAGGGTTTTTAGATCCAAGGTCTTAATGTTATATCTAAATATGGTTTAGCAGCTGGTCATTGTTAAGTTGCATATAGGTATAATATATCCAACAGGCGAAAGATGAGGATACATTAAGAATCTGCCCAGTGCTGTAGACGATGCTATAGCAACTAGATCTAACATTGTTTAACAAGTCAACAGTCATTAAGTGAGTTTAGATTTCCCAACTACGCTTTAATCAATTGAATATCCCTTAGCATATAACGTGTGCTTGATTAATTTAAATTTCAGTTTATTAATATTTTAAATTTAATTACGTTTTAGTTAAACAATTTATTAAAGGCATTTTTATTTACTCTTCTATATTAGTGCTGAATAGACTTGCTGCAACAAGATTTATAGCATCAATTCCTGTGGAGACGATCTCTATACTCACTAATATATTACTTGTTGTGTACGCTTGTGCACTGACACTTATTGCATAAAATCAACAACAAGTTTTTGGCTTCGTTGCTGGGGATTGATTGTTTATTAATTCTTGTGAATTTAATTTTATTCGATGCTAACTTAGCTTGTTTAAACTATTGTGTTGACAGAATTGCTCTAGCCATCCTTGCATACGCAAATACAAAACGATTGAGTATCAATTAAACCCTGAGATAGAACGAACAGCAACGGAATTGAGAAGAGAGCAAAGGCAATCAAATTTTGTTGAAGACATGGCTGAGTTACCAAATATGGGAGATTTTAATCAACAAGTGGTGATTGAGCCGGCTAATGTTAATGAAGGACAAGGTTAGAATATTCTAAGGCAACCAAGGAATCATAATGTCATTGTTATGGCAGGTGACAGAGATAGAGCCATAAGAGACTATGCAGTATTGACTCCTCAAGCTATAAACCCTAGAATAATTAGACCTGAAGTGCAAGCCGCAAATTTTGAATTAAAACCTATGATGTTTCAGATGTTGCAAACTATGGAACATGTTCTATATGCAATGGATACCTGTCATCTGCTTTGAATTTGGTTAAAAGCAAGCTACCTCAGAAATTAAAAGATCCAGGGAGCTTCACGATTCCATGTTCTATATGCAATGGATACAGTGGCAAGGCATTGTGTGACTTCGGAGCAAGCATAATTTTATACATTTGTCAATATTCAAACAATTAGGAGTTCGTGAAGTTAGGCCCATAACAGTCACTTTACAATTGGCAGACAGAGTTCATGCATATCCTAAAGGAAAAATTGAAGATGTGCTAGTAAAGGTGGATAAGTTTATATTTCCAGTTGATTTTATAGTATTAGATTTTGAAGAAGACAAGGTTGTGCCAATTATATTGGGAAGACATTTCTTAGCTACGGGGAAGACCTTAATTGATGTTAAAAAAGGAGAATTAACTATGAGAGTTAATGATCAACAAGTCACAGTTAATGTACTAGAAGCAATCAAGAGTCCAATCGAAGTGAAGGATTGTAATTTCACTAATGTTGTGGATATCGCTGTAGCAGAAACATTTACTGAATGCTGCAGTAAAGCAGATGACAGTGCAAACACATGTGAAGACTTGGAAGATGAAGTCATTGAACCACTTGACATCACATGGATAGGAGAACAATAAACTAGTAGAATCAGACAATTTGAATCACTAGACCTCTCAAACAGGGAAGTACAACCAACTCAACCATCAATTGAATCTCTTCATATTTTGGAATTAAAACCATTACCATCACACTTAAAATATGTTTATCTTAGTGATAACAGGACACTTCTAGTAATTATTTCTTCTTCTTTTGATGCAAAATAAGAACGAAGCTTAGCAGCAGTATGTGGGAAATATAAGAAAGCTGTTGGGTGGACAATAGTGGATATTAAATGAATCAGCGCCTCAATCTGCATGCATAAGATTCTGTTGGAAGAATACTACAGTAACTTGTAGAGCAATAGAGAAGGCTAAACTAGATCATGAAGGAAGTCGTTAAGAAAGAGCTTATCAAGTGGCTAGATGCTGGGATTATGTATCCAATTTCAGATAGCTCGTGGGTAAGTCAAGTGCTATGTGTTCCAAAAAAGGGAGGTGTAACAGTGGTGGAAAATGAGAAAAATAAACTGATTAATACAAGAACGGTGACAGGATGGAGGGTATGTATGGATTATAGGAAGTTAAACAAGGCCATAAGGAAGGATCACTTCTCATTACCCTTTGTAGGGATTCTCCTTGTAGGGTTTTTAGATCAAAGGTCTTAATGTTATATCTAGATGTGGTTTAGCAACTGGTCATTGTTGAATTGCATATAGGTATAATATATCCAATAGGCCAAAGATGAGGATACATTAGGAATCTGCCCAGTGCTGTAGACGATGCTGTAGCAACTGGATCTAACATTGTTTAACAAGTCAATAGTCATTAAGTGATTTTAGATTTCTCAACTACGCTTTAATCAATTGAATATCCCTTAGCATATAACGTGTGCTTGATTAATTTAAATTTCAGTTTATTAATATTTTAAAGTTAATTACATTTTAGTTAAACAATTTATTTAAGACATTTTTATTTACTCTTCTGTATTAGTGCTAAATAGACTTACTGCAGCAAGATTTATAGCATCAATCCCTATGGAGACGATCTCTATACTCAATACTATATTACTTGTTGTGTACATTTGTGCACTGACACTTATTGCATAAAATCAACAACACCCTTGCACCAACTGCCAATGATATTTTCTTATCTTCCACTGTCGATTTTGTCTCATCTCCCACCATCAATTTTGGCCATCATTGAGAAACACAAGGAGAATCTACCGAACGTGTGTTACCACCATAAATATCAAAATCCTAACTAAAAACCCACTGTTGATTAAGCCTGATTGTTTAATTGGCATGGTAATTATTATTCTTATCTTCTATTGCATGTCAGTTTGAATGAAATTTCCTGTTCAATCAAAACTCTAAAAATGTAGTTGAAAATCCTAAAGGTTATGGTTTTGAAATTTGTTCATTGTCTTTGTAAATGGATTTTGTTTTGAAATTTCTCTACTTAAATGTACTAATTTGTGGAAATGACCAAACCCTAAAACTATATAATGATATTGGTGTCATTCTTAAGTGTGGCAAATCATATGCATGATGGCATATTGTTCACAGTCTTTGAATTGGGAATCCAATTACTGGTTTTGTATGCATGAAAACCAATTTAATTTTGATCAGGCATGTAATTTTAGAGAAGCAATGAGCTTGTTGTCTTTTTTCAATTTATTTTGTTTATTTTTTTAAGCTCATATTGTAAATGCATGTGATTCGAGTTCGTGATAGACAAAGAAGCCGCCATAGTCTCTCAAACCATTTACAACATGCTCACCTCTCCAGGTCTCCCTTCACATCTTTATTTCTCTGATAATTAATTTATATTTGCTTTGTTTAGGTAAATCCTTCTTGTGTAAGTGAAATTAAGCTTGCATACAATCTGACTATAATTTATCGAGTTTGCTCCGTGGACATAGGCCAAAGGCCAAACCACGTAAACATTATGTGTTCTTTATATTATGTTTATTTTACTATATTACAATTTGAGGTTATCATTCTATTTCACGTATGAGCTTACCTGAGCTACCCTAGTTACACTAAGTATTCTGTGAGACCATTTGAGCTATCCTTCGAGTACACTAAGGCTACTTCTAAGCATGCATTAGCCCCCCTATGTCAACTCCCTAAATTTACTTCTATGGGCTCCACGGAGCTCTCCCTATTATTCCTCATATGACCACCTTAGCTCACTATGAAGATCACTTTAGCTAGCTCACTACCTAGTGTACCTTAGCTATACTATCTGCCCCAAACATAAAAAAAAACACCTAAATCTAAACTTAGCACAATCTCCCTTCAGATATAAATTTATTTGTTTGAATGGAATTTGAGCTGGATTCGATGAGAATGACCCAATTGGATCAAATCGGATTTTAGTGAAAATTCGGTGAAAACAATTGGTCCTGTCTGCAGGGAGCATTACAAAAAGCTTTTGTAGCGGTGGCTAGTTTGGATTGGGTTGTATTTGAATAAAGGGGCAACAGAGATACCTTTGGATTTCAATCACTAAAAGGAAGAGTTGTACCGCCATGTCGATGTACATGAAAGGAGCAAGCAGGCAGGCATAACTTTACCCACCAGATCAGGAGTGTAGCTTGAGTACTCAAGAAAAACCAGATCTCGTTTAGTTATCTAGACTTAAGTCATCGCTGACTCCATATCTGAATTCGCTAATGACTTACGAGGATAGAGCCCAGGGGTACCTGAGCAAGGAAATACATTAAGGAAAACATGAGTAACAACAATTGATTTTTGTTGATGCAACTTAAAATTCAAATGGAGAACGGCAATGCTAGGAAATATCACCAAAAGACTACTTTCAAGGAGTTTCTCTTTACTTCTGTTTAGTTTTTAATACTATTTATATGTGTTTGTAAATATTGTATTATTCTATTATTATTTTTTCAAAATTTAATATGTGCATAAATAAATAAAGTTAATAAATAATTTAATAATTTAATAATGCATAAATAAATAATCCAACATATGCATAAATAAAAAAAAGTTAGGCATGTTCATCTTTTGAAATGCTAACATATTTTGTAATATTAGTACCAGTAAATTCAACCTGATGATGTGATCCGAAACATGCTCGATTTTATTTTTCCTATTTCATGTCTCCATAGAAAAATCATTCTAACTGATTATGATTCGACCAGAATGGGTAAAGACTTGAAAGTTTCCTTGTTCAATTAACTGATCATTATAGTGGTTGTTTCCATAGAATAATAATAGGAATATTTGACATTGATTTGCTAATGAGAATTGTTGCTTGGTTTTGCAGAATAGTAATTTTATGGGTTTGTTTCTTGTACTGTTCTCATTGAGATTTGATCTAATAATAGCATTTAACACAATTGCACAAATCAACAAAGGATTGATACTTCCTATTTCCTTTCCCATGGTCCTGGCACTAAAGTCATACATTGTTATAAATACACACGCGTCACATGATGTGATCCAAATCAGATTGATTTGGATCATTGACCTTAGAGCTGCAGTACAATTCACATACACAACAATAATAGAATGCAATATGAATGGCAAACAAGTCTCACAGAGTGCAGCCCTATAAATGATTATAAAGCTCACTGATCTCACCAATTTACAAGTCTCTGCATCCTTGATAAATAATTTGCGAAACTAATTGTTCTTTCCAGTGTGCACAAATGGTGGAAAACATAGAAATTTTCACAACCAAACCCGAAGGGAAAGAAACAAAGTGAATCCCTACAAATGGTCCTCTTATCTATCGAAAGCATGAAGAAATAAGTACTGGTTGCTTTATGATAACCATAGACTCCCACCTCATTAATTCACACACGCGCGCACACACACACACACACAAAAAGGAATTTCAATGTTTTCAATTTTTCATTACCTTATCGTTAAAAAAAAAAAATATATATATATATATAATTTATGCTTTGTTTCTAATTGTGCAACTGTCATACTTAACTTAGCTTTTGACTAGAAACTTGACACTTATACAACAATAACAAGATTAAGAAACGGACCCAATACCAAAAACTAAAAGAAAAACAAACACGAGCAATCAACTACCTACTTTCACGGCTTTCCCCAGCTTGTCATTTCATCAAACACATTACATACACTAAATAAATACAGTAACAATACAAATGGAACAATTGAAAATGTACCTCCGAGAGCGAGATTACAAATCAAGAGAAGATGCCAAACGGGCAGAGCCATAGCTACAAGTTGGAATTAATATCAACTTTATTGCACCATTTATAAACTCCTCACCGCAACCTTGATGCCATGTGCAGGATTTGATGTTCTTCACTAGTTCAAACAAGTAACTGAATCATTCATGTAAAAACCACCACTATCATCAAACATTTATGGGGTAATTGAAAATTATGCTGTAATTGAAAATCATAAAATCAACTAAAATCAAAACCATGGCAAAGAAAAATGAGAAAGAAAGATATTGTGCAGAAAAGATAGAGAAACTGACCTCAGGTGCGGTTGACGGACAGCAAGTAACGAACGGTGATGGCTGCTTATCTCAGATGTGATCGGCAGTGAGATTCAGAGAGGAAGAAAGACCTACAGCGTTTGTAATTGTAATTGGTTTGGTTTCAGTTTTGACTGATGCCCAACCGAAATAAAACCGTGAAATTTGGTTTTCATACAACCAAACCGATGACCGACCTGAATTTAAAAAATTGAACCAAATAACTTCGGGTTGGGTCGGGTTTTCGATTCGGTTTGGGTTGCCTGTTTCATGCCCCAACACTGCCGTGGATCTTTTGATCAGATTAAATAAAGATACTTACCTCAATGATTGAAACCACAACCACTTAGATCATAAAACAAGAAAAATCGATTGATTCCAAAACAAATATGATGACCAATAACCCTAACACTAAAGAATCAGAAACAAGAAACAAAAAGTGTTTAACGTGATTTAGCTATAAATTGGCACAACCTACATTTACGGGAGAAGCTTTCTGGTGAGCTCTTATTGATCAACAATAAAGAATCTTGTACAGGGCAACTACAAGAGATTACAAAGAACAAGCTGGAATACTCTTTTTCATTTAGAACTCTCTCTTATGCTCTTTGTGTCGATCTAAAATTGTTACAATGGCCTAGCTATATAGTTGTATCCAT
Source organism: Clausena lansium (assembly GCA_030449835.1). Lineage (NCBI taxonomy): Eukaryota > Viridiplantae > Streptophyta > Magnoliopsida > Sapindales > Rutaceae > Clausena > Clausena lansium. Next base: position 11,069,390 of record JASUUF010000152.1, read on the forward strand.
AACAATCAACACACACATTACACAGCTCATTGACACATGGATTAACGGTTTTATCAAACCTTCACTAAAGTTCCTCACATGGCTACCACATGCATCACTTGATGAATTATAAGTGAAGCACATGTTTGTCTCATGCCCAATAAATGTCTTAACTATCCCAAACCGCTACCGTTTTATGCATTGAGTTTGATTTATCACCTGACTTCATAATTCTCCACCATTAATCAACACTCTTCATCCATGCTCCTTCCCCATTACTAGTAGTTTTCAGCAACTATTTAAACCAACTAATCTGAGCACTAATTTAACTTAGCAACTGGAACAACTTTGGTAAGCATGTCTGCAAGGTTTTCATTAGTGTGGACTATAACCAACTTGAGAGTACCTTTAGAGATTTCATTCCTTATAAAGTGTAGCTTGACATCTATACGTTTAGTTTTCTCATGATATGATGTATTTTTACACAAATGAATAGCACTAGAGCTGTCACAGAACACAAGTACTAACTTCTACATTACTCTCAATTCAAATACCAGCCCCTTGAGCCATAAAGCTTTTTTCACAGTCTCTATTGCAGCTGTGTATTTAGCTTCAATAGTTGAGAGAGCACCTACATGCTGTATGTAGCCTTCCAATTCAATTCACAACCATTGAGCATAAACACATAACCAGTCAAGGACCTTCTTCTGTCTAGATCACTAACAAAATTTGAGTCTATATAACCCCATAAACCATCATTTTTTCCTTCAGCTTTGCCATACATCAATCTATGGTTCAATGTACTGCTGAGATACCTCATAATCCACTTAATAGCACTTCAATTTTTCTTTATAAGTGAATTAATATATCTACTAACCACACTGACAGCATGTGCAATGTCTAGTCTAGTCAAAACCATTGCATACATCAGATACCCCACTGCATTTACATAGGGAACTCTGACCATTTCATGCTTCTCTTCATCTGTTGATGGAAATTGTGAAAGTTTAAGTCTGAAGTGTGAAGCCAAAGATGTCTGAACTGGCTCAGAATCAACCATATCATATGTAATCAGCACTTTCTTCAAATATTTCTCTTAAGAAAGAAACAGTAAACCATTTCTCCTGTTCCTCTTGATCCCCACTCTTTAGATTCTTCTTGGCTCTCCCCAGATCCTTTATATCAAATTTAGAGTTAAGTAAATGCTTTTGATCTTCAATCACCTCTCTATCTTTACATGCTAATCATGTCTTTTACATATAACAGTAGATATACATATAAACTACATTTCATCACTTGAAAAAAGACACGGCAGTCATAATTACACCTCTTAAATCCATTGGTCACTATGAATTCATCAAATCTTAAGTACCACTACCTTAGGGATTGTTTCAATCCGTACAGTGATTTCTTTAACAAGTAAACATAATCTTTCTTCACATGGTCTTTATATCCATCAGATTGTGACATAAGTATTTCTTCTTGAAGTCTGCCATGTAAGAAGGCAGTTTTGACATTAAGTTGATCAGGCTCCATGTCTTCAACTGCTGCTAAGACCAAAATCACCTTTATTGATGCATGTTTGACTATAGAAAAGAATACTTCTTTAAAATTAACCGCTTCCTTTTATGTATACCCCTCTGCAACTAGCCTTGCCTTGAATCTTTTTTGTTCTAATTGTATTAGGACTTCTTTCAACTTGTAGCCACTCTTCTATTTATAGGCATTTCTACCAATTCCCAAGTTTCATTTTTATACAGAGAGATCATTTTATCATCCATAGCTTTATGCCATTCCATCTTAAAAGGACTCTGAATAGCCTTCTGAAATGTCTTAAGTTCCTCATCATCAACCTCATGTACAGCAGCTAAAGCAAAAGCAATTAAGTCTGCATAACCAAACCTCTTAGGTGGTCTAACTTGTCTTTTCTTCTTGCCTCTGGTAAGCTGGTAATTCTGTTCCTGAGGACACGGATCTAAGTAGGTTTAAAGTTGAGGTTCTTCCATTTTTTCTTATCCTTTACCAATATTTTTTGAATCTACAGCTTCTTCAATGTCCTTGTGATCGGATTGCTTCTCTTCAAACTCCAATATATCAGAAGACTTTGAATCTGAGTTTATTACTTTAGTAGGTTGTGTTTTGATTACCAACACATCCTCATTATAAATGACATCCCTACTGATAATGCACTTAAGTGGATTCATATCTGTATACCTGATTTTATATCCCTTCACCTTTTTTGGATAACCTATGAAAATTCCTTTTTAATCTCTTGGTGCAAGTTTTCCTTAATTTACATGAGCATAAGTAGAACAACCAAATGCACTCAAGTTTTCATAGTTTGCTGGTTTCAGCACACATTTCAAAGGGTGTCTTGAAGTTTATAGCTGATGAGGGACTTAGGTTAAAAAGATAAGCTGCTGTAATCAAAATTTCAGCCCATAGAGACTTTGGCAGCTTAGATTGAATGAGCATGCATCTCACTCTCTCCATGAGCGTCTTGTTCATTCTCTCAGCTAACCTTGTTGTTGAGAATGGTAACCTCACTATTCTGTGTGTCTTGTTATCCCTTTATTTACAGAATAGCTCCCTAATTGTTGATTACAGAACTCTAAACCATTATCTATCCTCAGTTTCTTCACTTTCTTTCCAATTTGATTTTCAACTAAATTTTTCCACTCTTTAAACTTTTCAAACACCTGATCCTTATTCTTCATGCATAAGTCCAGACCTTCCTTGAAAAGTCATCAATGAAGGATACATAATATCTATTACCACCCAAAGACAGTTCTTGAGCAGGCCCCCAAAGATTAGAGTGTGTATAATCTAGAATGTTTTCTGACTTTCGGATAGATCTTTTGAAGCTAGCTCTTGTTGTTTTACCCAACATACATTATCTACAAAACTATAAGCTCCCAATCTTATCCTCACCTAATACACCCTGCTTCTCTAGTTCTTTGAGACCCCTTTTCACTGATATGTCCCATCCTCAAGTGCCATAATTTGGCTTTGTCAACTTTGCTATTCAAAGACACAACCGATTCACCAATTATGACTTCACCATCTAGAACATATACTCCATTCTTCCTAGTACCTTTCTTTACTTTTGTGGAACCATCCATCACCCTTAGGTCACATGATTCAAGCCTAATACTATGCCCCATTTGATCAATCATTCCCAAGGAAATTATATTCTTTTTTAACTCAGGCACATGCCTAACTTCTTGAATCTCCATAACACTCCCATCATGTAACCTAAGCTTTACATTTCCTGTACCAATGACTCTACACATAGCATTATTTCCCATCATCACTCTACCACCATCAATTTCATGATACTCATTAAAGTAATTCTTAAACGAACTCATATGAAAGGTGCAACTAGAATCAAGAATCCATTTACCTTTTTGACGGCTGTCTGTTGCCACACACATTTCTACTTATTTATATCCTTCTTCTTCCACTATTGTAGCATCTCTACTTTGATTCTTTAGACTTATTCTTCCTCTCAGGACAGTCCTTATTAAAATGGCCTTTTTTTATGACATTGAAAACGCCTTCTTATTATTGTCTTGCTTATTTTTATTCTCTTCTTTCTTATCATATCTATCTATTGCTGTTAAACCCTCACCCATACAATTTTGCATAATTTCTTGTTTCCCTTGTAACTTTCTGGTGTTATGTATAGCCTTAACTTCATCAAGAGTCAAGGTTTGCCTTCCATACATCAAGGCATCAACAAAGTGTTCATATGATTTATGTAGGGAACTGACTAAAAGTAGAGCTTTACCCTCATCATTTAATCCCCCATTAATGGTCTCTAAAGTGTCACATACCTTATTAAACTCATCTATATATTGTTCAAGAGATGAACTCTCGACCATTCTTAGTGTAAACATTCTTTTTTTGATATAGAGTCTCTTTGCCAGAGACTTGCTCATATAAAGACTCTCTAATTTGGCCCATAAGTCTGCAACTATCTTCTTTTTGGCCACCTCTCTTATAACAGAATCACCAAAGCTAAAAATAATGGTACTCCTAGCCTTCCTATCTATTTTAGCTGCTTGCCCATGTGTCTTGGATGATGAGACTTCCTTTCCTCCTTCTCGGATACTGTTTTAATTGCATCTCCTAATCTTTGAGTAATAAGTAAGGCTTCCATCTTAATTTTCTGCATATTGAAATCATTCTTGCTATTGAATTTTTTCAGATAAATCTTAGTTGCAGCCATAATTGAACTTGATCAAGAAATGCCAAGCTCCGATACCAATTTTAGTTTTTAAATCTACTTATCAAGTCAGTAAGATCAACACTGCCCTAGATCATTTGATCAGATTAAATAAGTGAAGATCTTAGGAGTAAAGAGTCAAAAACAAGAAACTGTTCAACCTAGAGATCATTTGATCAGAATTACAGAAATAAGATACTTAACGGAATACTCTTTTTCTTCTAGAACTTTCTTTTATGATTGAACCACTATATAGAACCACTCAGATGACTAACGATTTTACCGAATCTTCTCTAAAGTTCCTCACATGGCCACTGTGGCATCGTTTAAGAATGATCAAACTGACTTATAATGAATTATAAGTGCCCAATAAGTGTCTTAACCATCCCAAATTGCTGTCGGTTTACGCATTGAGTTTGATTCATCACCAGGCTTCACAGACCATGTGGGGACCTCAAATGTGCCCCACAGTGGTCAGTTGTGCTACGAGTCTCTATAAAGACTTAAGAGATCAATAAAATCTTACTCTTCCTAGGTTAACCGCGGCCAATCTTATGATAGTATGTGTGGTTACCTGAGTAGATCCTATTAATGGATGCTATTTATCTTTCTTTAGAATTAAGATTTTATAGCTCACCTACCCATGATCCTCATAAAGATGTGATTGGAGGACTTACCTTTAGTTCTGTATCATTAGACATGGTGTAATAACTTATTTTTGTTAGATTTATCACTCATGAATGTTTTATGTGGATGATTTATCCTTTATTGCTATGTCTTGAGAAGTTATAAGCATAACTAATTTATCCAGAATCCGTACAATGATGTGATTGGATGAATTATTTTGGCTATTTATCATAAAGTGTGATCTTCTTAATCTATTTCGCATGGATGATTCATGTGGATAGTTTATCTTTTTTCACCATAAAAATGAGTGATTTATCCTTAATTAATCATCTATACTCACTACTATTTTGAGATGTTTGCTTTAGCTGAATATAGCATTAGAGATTTACATTATTCTAACACCTTAAAAACATAGGTGGAGTATCTAATCTGTCCTAATCGAGATGAACTACTTAAGGTCAGAAAATAGTATAAATGCAGTACCTAACTTATGCTAAGCAAGTTGACTCACTCATGTCAAGGACAAGAAGTAAAACGCAAAACGAATAATGCATTCCAACAGAGACCTGAGAGTGCAAGGATCAAATCAAGGGAAGGTGATTAGAGAAGGCCTAAAAGCATAAATCGCCATTAAATGGCAGTAAGATATGACTACCAAACTTTAAAAGTGAATTTCCTGTACACTCCACCCAAGTTAGCCATAAGAATTACCTAGTTTAGAACATACATAAGTTTACCATGACAGTTGGTTAGATGAGAACATTTACAAGTTAGCTACGAATATTGGTTAGCTGAGAACACAACAAGTTGGCCAAAAGAGTTTATCAACTAAAAAGAATAGGATGACTAAAAGCCTCTTCTATTTCACACCTGACATGGGGAAATTGACACTAAACTTAAGGCTAGAATAGAAGCAAGTGTTTATATTTGATCATGTGGTTCAAAAGTACCCCTGAGGAGTTCACATTACTCTGATGTGCTTTGCAAAGCACTACTTGTGATAAATTTATTTGCGATATTTGCTGGATTTGCATACTTGAGTTAATCTCCATTAAAAAAGAGGGGCTAAGAAAGCTACTAAATAAATCAACATAAAAGATTTTTACACATATAATCATTGTTAGTAGTTATTTTTTTCTGCTAGGGAAGGATGAGATACCTAATTTCCTTAACCTAGTTTTTGTCTATTCAAGTGGATTGAAAATTCCTCTCTACAAATAATAAAATTTAATTGCCATATGATATATTACCAAGGGAAGCTGAGTTCCCATTTTATTTGATGAATTGATTGTGTGGATTGAGAACACCTCTCCCATAAGAGTAAATTTGATTGTCATGAGAGTATAAGTATATATGATGAGCATGCATGGTAAACACCATAATGGAAACTAAGCTACCCTGATTATTTATTTATGATTGTTTGGATTATAATCGCCAAATGGATTAAAGTTACTTCTCTACTCCAATGATGCTTGCTTAGTTCTTGATTGAATGAGATAATTTTTTTTATTATGATTATATGTTTTATGATTACGATTATATCTCCATGAGTATAATGTGAAATTGTTTCAACAATTTCCTTTTTTCAGCATAAGTGATGTTAATGCAAATGATAATTAATGCCATTGTCAGTACACCAAGGGTAGCAATTAAAGCTCCGCAATTATTGATTTCATGAATATATGAATGGATTGAGAATTCCTTTCCATCTTAGTTGAAGAAAATATAGTTACAATCACTGTTTTGCATAAATAGCGATCTTTTCATTTCTTTGAAGCTTTGCATAGTTGGGATATTTTGTGGCAGCCAAGCTAATCTAAAAGGTTCAGGTCGCATAGTCCAAGGAATCACAACACCTAAAATAGAGGCACACCATATATTACCTAAACTCCTTGACTCCGTCCAAAGTAAACATCATATCACCGGCATTCTTCTGCCTACCTAAATAAAAAGTCTTACTCCATCGTACCATGTTTAATACAAGTAATCAAACACATTGCTTAAAACAAAAAAGTACCAAAATGACAACATAAAATCCCATGAGAGGATAGCTCCAAAATAACTATAGAAAGCCAAAGCCTAAAACAACTTTGTGGGCTGAGTTCAAATCCTACAGATCCCTCGAGTACACCAAGGACTCAAGCAAATGGTCCCTCGAGTACACTAGAGTCTCCAGTAGGTAGACAATTCCATAAGCATGTTAGGAGGTAGCCTCTATATTTTTCTCTTTTTTATCATCTACAAATTTTGCTGATCCTTCGAGCACACCAAGACCTTCAGTGGTCACATGAGAAAATCACCATGATTAGAGAACTAATAAAGCTCCTAAAAGAATCACCATGATTATAGAGCTACAAAACCTCCTTAGAGAATCACCATGATCAGGGGGTTACAATAGTTATTAAGAAAATCGCCAGAATTAGAGAGAATTATCCTAAGAGAATTGCCATGATAGAGAGCTAAGAAAGCTTCTAAGTAATTCGCCATGAAATTTCTTTTTTTTTGTTTACAGTGGTGATAATTATCACCAATTTTTACTACGTTGGGAGGGCTAAAGTCCCTCAGTTATCTCAATTACTCCAAAAGGGACAAGGCAAGCGAACTTGTAATTATATTCAGCCATGTGTCATCGACACCAAAATTGTCCCTAAAGTTTCTTGTGCTTTAATTCTTTCAACACAAGAAACTAAAGGGATCTTGTTTGAGGATAAATTTGGAAGGATATTTTTTGGACCAATAAAAAAAGAACATGTGGATAATTACTAGGACAAAATGGACACAATATTTAGAGCAATATAAAGATGCCATTAGGAAGAATTTAGTGTATTTGATCGGCTTAGAAATCAAATGTCAAGATTGGATACATCAAGATATTTATGGGAATGAATAAACCTAGTACAAAAAGAATATTCCTATCTTTTTTCCCCTAAATATGACACATAACCTAAAAATTATTCTCTCCATTTAACCTAAGAATGACATTTATCCCTTACTTTATGCACTCTCCTTATCACCAGCCTCCATTATATAAATGTCTTATTCGTATTTTGGGGGCTTTCTCTTCCCCCCCCCCCCCCATTCCCCCCTCTCCCTCTCCCTCTCCCTCTCTCTATTTTTTAGATCATTACTCACTTCTCCATTTTTAGAAGGCCATTTTCTATTTTCCACCTTCATCATCTTCTTTACCATTTATCACTCTTCATATCTTTATTCACCATCTTCATCTTAGTCCACATCAAACATCTCTAAATAGCTATCACCAAAGGGTTCGAGGAAGGGCTAAAGCCCCTATTGACTTAAAAAAAATGTTTTTGTTTTAATTGTGGTGGTATTTTCATTGCTCAATTTATGTAAAACCACCTCGCTTCAAAAAAATAATTATAAAAAATTCATATTACTTTTAAAAATTTATAATAAAGAACAAATTTGAACAACTAATCAATTAAATATCCTTAACTGTTTAAGCTTATGTCACAAAAGCACATATTTTGGACAATTTGGTCATTTTTTGTTATAAGATAAAATAGTAAAATGAAGTTATGTTGAAAAAGCATTAGTGATTAACAATGGTAAAGAGACTTATATAAAGAATTGGATCAAATTAATTAATTGTTTACACATTCTTTTTATTTTAAATTTTAAAAAATTATCTAATTGTTTTGTAAAATATTTCTTGAAATGGGTGGATTTACATATATTGTGAGGTGGAAATATCCCTACTTGTTTTGATAATCTATTTATTATTAATTACACTAAAAGCCCCTTTCTAAGTTTATGAAATTTTTAAAAGTTGAATTTTGGATTACCCCCTCATAAATTGATTATCTTCAAATCGCCCCCTTATTTTTGAAAACCTCGTATTACCCTCCAAATTGTTATCTCTTCATTAATTTTAATGGTTAAAAGGTTAAAATAATATTTGTATCATATAAAAAGGTCAATTAATTTAAAGAAGCCAAACTTTCTATTTTTTCATTATTATATATTTATTATTAGACAAAATGACCATTGCCCTTTACTTGTATTTTGAAGGACAAAAATGTACTTTTTAACATAAATTTTAATTTAATTTCAACAAATAAAAATTCTCAAAATTCATTTGTCACTCTTCATTCCTCTTCATCTAATTAAACTCATCACTTTCTTTTGCAGATAAATACAGTGCAATTGCAACATTCTTCCTCCCAAACGTAAATAAAAACTAAAGTAAAATTTAAATCTAATTAAAATCTAAACAAATTTTACAATAACCCAGTCAGTTTTGAAGTCAATATTTCAGATTTAAAATCTTTGTGAACAGTTATCAATTATAGTTGCCTACCATGGTCAAGAAAATTCTAAGAACTCGAAGTCAACCAAACCCCACATATGGCCACACACGCCCAAAACCTTGGCCGCACACCGCCAAAGCAACAAAACTGCTGCCAAGGCAACTATACCCTTGGCCGCATGCCCAAACCCATGGTTGCACGCGGCCATCAAAACCAAATCCTTGGCTAGGTGCAGCCATGCCAACCAATTGAAGTCATAGGGCAAATTATAGGTATTTCAGTTAAGGTTTAGTGTGGTTCTGATTGTATGGTGATGAAATTGACAAGATATATATGTATTGAATTTTAAGAAACTCAAGTCATTTTTGCTTTTTTATTTTATTAATTCAAATAGCCATTGCCCAAAACTTGAACTGCCGTTATTTCACAAAATAATTTTTTAAAGTTTATTTTTAAAGCTAAAAAAATATAAAAAATCAAAAAATTCATAATTATCATAAAAAATACTTGAATGAGAAAAATTTGTTAATATAAATGAATGTAAAAAAAAAAAAAGAAAATAATCATATCCACACTCTTTTGTTTAAATACCAATTTAATAAATGAATGTTCCAAGCTTTTGTTCATATGTCCCTAATTTTGGTTAAACTTTCTCACTTGTTGGTTCATTTATTTCAACTTATAAGTTCACAAGTTTTGTATTTAATATTCTTATTAAATTCATTACATACCAATAGTTTAGGTTATATTCCAGTAAATTGCATTTTTGTTCGATGCATTCTTAATTTTGGTTAAACTTTGTCCCTTATGAGTTTAGTTTAGGTGTTTCAACAAATAATTCCACTAGTTTTATGTTGAATCTCCCCATTGCTTAGGTAAGATTCTAATAATGTGGGTTAAGTACCAAATTTACTCTATATATTTTTATTTTTAGTTGGACTAGTCCCTAATTTTAATTAAACTTTCTCAACTAGAGGTTCACATGTTTCATTTTTTAATCCAATAGTTTTGGATTAATTTTCCTATTTAATTCGTTAAATACCATTATTTTAGGTTAGATTTCAAGTAGATTTCATTTCTCGTTGAGTGAATTCCTAATTTTGGTTAAACTTTCTCCTTTTTTGGATTCATATGTTTTAACTAATAATTTCATTAGATTTGTATTGAATGTTCCCATTTTCTAGATAAGATTCTAATAATTTGGGTTAGATACCAAATTCACTTTACAAAATTTTATTTTTGGTTAAATTAGTCCTTAATTTTGATTAAACTTTCTCAATTAGAGGTCCATGTGTTTCAACTTTTTAGTTTACTAGTTTTATGTTTAGTATTCCCATTAAATTCATCAAATACCGATATTTTGGGTTATATTCCAAATAAATTTCATTTCTCTTTTGATGAGTTTCCAATTTTGGTTAAACTAACTAGTATCTCGTCTGGTTTTTCCATAGCAATCAGCATTTTTGAAAGGTTGCAATATTTCTTACTGTATTGGCTTGGTTTCAGAAAATATGCAACTTCTGGATTCAAAAGTGTTTGGAGGGAATGTTGGCATTAAACTTGATGTCACTAAGGCTTTTGATACTCTCACATGAGATTTTATTCTTGGCGTGTTAAAGAAATTTTGTAATACTCGGGAATTAAGCAAGTAATTATTAGTATTATTTTTTATTGTATTATTGTTATTATTGATTATTTTCTTATGTAATTGTTAAATTTTTTATTATGTTATCATTATTGTTATTGTTATTTGTTACTCCTATTAGTATTGGTATTAGCAGTAATAATGTAATAGTGCTTGGACTTACTTAGTTTGGGCCTAGGATAGTTATTGGGCTAAGTTTTATTTGTATTAGTGAAGCCCACCCGAGCACAATAGTAAAAATCAGAGGTGTGAATAGATAAATTGAAGAGAAAAAAGGAGACTAAAGCTTTTCCCTTTTTTTTCTTTTGGTCGTTCGTTAAAGAAGTTTGAGACATGGATAAAAATTTTTGGGTGGCTTATTTCATTGAAGTGCGAAAATTGTTAGATAATTATGGAGGTGCTTAAGGTATTTTCGATGGCATTTAGGTACTCTTTTTCTTGTATAAATATAGAATTATTGAGTTTGACCTCTATGAATAAGATTTGGAGATTTTGATTCTTGAGGTTGTTAAATGATTTTTATGGGTATTATGTGTTGGGGAATTATTGACTAAATGAAAACCATGAGGATTAAGGAAATACGATGAATTTTTACTATAGTCACTCACTTCGAAAGTCATTTAAAATTATATGTATTTTGAATTATGAAAATTTGTTTATATCTAGTACAACAAGACATCTTGAAGGTTATATAGAATTTTGTTTCATTGAAAAATGACTTATATTCTGTTTTTAATGAATTTTTAAATTAGATACTGAGATGTTGGAAAAATGAAATTTTTGCAGTGTTACAAAATGAGAAAAGTGTCACTACTGAAAAACTAATAATAAATGATGGGACAAAACTATCATGAAAAAAAGGTGGACGACAATAAATAAATATATCCCTCATCTATATACATTTTACTCTTTTTTTATAGAGAAAAATATGTCATTAACTTATGATAATATTTAAAATTCACGTCTGTCATTCTATAAAATAAATATTTTAATTAATTTTTTGGCTAGAAATTAATTTTCTCGCATGAATTATTATCTGATTAGTTTTAATAAGTAAATTATTTTTTTGTGACGGAATTTATGTTTGACATTTTCTTTCATAAATTATTTTGTTTGGGATAAAATTTATGATTGATATTATATGTCACAAGATCTAAATTTATATTGAAAGAAATTATGAATTTTTTTATTTAAATTTATGCATTCTTGAATTTAAAATTCAATTACAAATTAAACATTCTATTAAGTCCAAAAACAATTTATATTAATAAGATCCACATAACAATGTATAGAACAAGTTACATAGGTAGATCAAGTTTTTTATTATTGATGTATAAGTTAAATCATAACAGTAATAAACTATTCACAATGTAACGAACTCTAAATCTAACTAGTATCTAACGATTATATCCAACCAAAGTAATATGAAGTTCAAGAGACAAATTCTAACCAAGAGTAAATATTTCCTATCTTACATGCCAAGAAGCCATGAAATCTTGGGGTGGCGCAAAACTCCCCCTATATTCTCAGTAAAATTCCAGTAGATAAAACTCCCATTTCATGTGCAACACCAATTGAATATACCCAACACCACAATAATGTCTTACAAGATTCATTTTTTTATTTATCCAACCATTTAATTATCATTCACATACTCAGGATGCAAATCTTTCTTCGTATTGTTAAATATAATTTGATTGTTTGATCCAAAAAATAGAAATGAATTAGAACAGCATGCAGACCTCTGTAATTCTTTTTCCCACAATCTTCATTACCAATAGCAACATATCTCAAGTCCAAAGGATCAGGTTGTCCCATTGCAGCTCGTACAGAACCTATGTAAAGTTTGAATCACCTCTTACAAACTCAATACCATCAATGGCTTCCTACAACAAAAATAAATTAATTGTTTTTAAAAAAGCCCTGCTATGAATATGTACCTCTAACCTAACAATAAGGGCCCACCTTTAACAACAAGATATAAAGCTAAGTTTTTCCTGGAGAAAAATGAAATAATTATACCACATAAAAAGGGGCTTTTAGAATCAAGTTCCCATATCACATTAAAATTTAGAATTGATTTGTTAAATATTCTAGTGTATGAGGGGGATAAAAAGGACTAATAATATCTCAAACCATTTTTTTTTTCTTGGAAATTAGCTTAAAGGAGAGAGTTTTTCTTGTCTTCTTGTTTTCTAATTAGAAGATGGTTTTTTGACCAATGGTCACAAAAGGTAAGACAGCGGAAGTATAGACTTGATAAGTATGGCGGATTCCTGTTATAAAATGAAAACACAAGGAAAATAAATAAATCAACCACACAGGACAAGAAGAAAGTAAAGGCAGCCCTGAAATCAAGCAGATGCTTAGTACTATTGTATGGGCAGCACACCAAGGTCTTCCACTAGCTGTTTAAACAAGTAATTTTATCTTGTTATCTACTTGAGCAAGAGAAATGAAAGTAATTTTCTAAAAACTCAAAATCTAAACTTCATCTATAGAAATGCATGTGAAACCTACTTGAAGGAACTCAAAATAACCAAGTGCATCATCTGTCAATACATCCACACGTCACCAAAGTGCCTAGGTCTATTTTCCCATGGTCCAATGCTTGCTTTCCAGTGAAATGTGTTTCTTAACCATTCATCTTTCACAAAATAGCCACCTGATGCAAAAAAATTGGAAATACTGCATTGTTTAGGCTGGAGTTCTTGAAGGTTCTAACAAGGGAAAAAAATTAAAAAATTTATATACATACATACATATATATATATTGCCTATACATACAAGGAGAAACATAGGCACGGGCAGGATTGGATGGAGCCAATCTAATAAAATATGCTGAAATTTTTTGAAAGCCTAATATTTACTACAATTGCCAAATACTTGAGCCAAATATAGCAGATGTGCATATCAGACTACTGCAGCTACGCATAAATGTACAGTATACTGACTATATTACAGTAGAAAGTTGACGATTTTATACTAAATAAATTATTAATCTATTAAAATAATAGAGCACTTATTACAAACAAAAATTATTTGTATCCACACCATTGCTATAGTGGGTGTGTAAATCAAGTGCATGAAAGGCATAATTAGGGATAGAGAAGAATCCTCATAAAAAACCTCATCAGAGCAGGAAATTGCCAACACAAATAAATTCTATATACCTGGAAATCCGACGAATCAAGGTTTAATATCTACAAGCAATTGGAAGAGGTCATTTTGAAAACCATGTCCTCTGTGCCAAGATAAAGATGCAGAAAAACTTAAGAAATATACTAAGAAACATTATGAAACTGCACAGACGCAAGAAAACTAGTAAACGCTTAATATTTGACAGTTTTCATATATTATTCAACTTCTAAAGTGACCAGCTACAAATTAGAAGTTAATTTGAAACCTACTTTTGGTTATTAATAACATTAAAATGCCATAAAAAGGGTGTGCAACACCACGTAAGAGGAGGCATACAGGAGCAGCATCAAGAAAAACAAACAGCTAAAGCCTAAAATCTTAACATCCAGAACAAATAAAGCTAACATGAGAGATAAATTTTAACGGACCAGTAAGCAAAAAGAAAAATACAAATATACTTCCCTGATAGCTCTATATTCAGTTACTAACAATATGCTCATCTGTTTCAAATGCTACCTAATTTTTACTAGACAACCCTTGAAACTAGACAACACTTTACTGACAATCATCGTCCAGTGAATGCCTTAAAGTGAGGAAAATGTCAAAGAAGAACTTTCTGGTATGTCTGTGTTTTTAGATTTTGATTTATAATTTCCTCCAAATTAGTTCAACTCATCAGATATCTTCTTATTCTAAAATGACGTGAAATTGCATATACAACTGTGTTAAGTACTTATTCCTTTTTTTCCCTCCTAAGTCAAACTGCTGAGTAATACACATTGCACACTATAAGAAAACTGACAATAGACGACGGAAAAAAATTGTCATAAATGAGGGTGGATGATAGAGAATTTATCCGTCATCTATGTACCTATCACTCATTTATGATAAAAAAAAAAACCGCCATAAAATTTATGATAATTTTTATAAGTCACATGTCTGTCACACCAAATTGAGTAAGAAATTCATATTTTTTAAAAAAATTGAAATAAATGTTTGAATTTCATTTTGCTAGAAAAATTAAATTGAATTATGACATATTTTATGACTAGTATTTTCTATCATAATTTTTATTTTTTAAATAATATTTTATTATTGAAAATTTTTAAATGTCTATAATTTTGTATGCTACTTTTAAAATTTAAATTCTAATATTAATATAAAACAAATTAAAATAAAATGCAATCAAATCTAAAAATGTTTAATATTAACAAAATATTAATTCACATACAAAATCTCAAATACATCAAACTAAATAATAAGAAGTATTGAAATTACATCAACAAAATGACATTAAACTAAATAATCATCATTCAAATCCAACCTGAAACTCATTTTTCCCATTAACCTCAAGAATGCTAGCTACCAGTTGTGCCACAACTCTCATAGCTCCAAATGTTATTCCTATTCAAAGTAAAGTAATAAGCGTAACAATTCATCGTAATATTTCAAGTATCATGTAAGCACTTTGATCTCTTAAGTAGTTTATGATTAAGAGATGAAACAAGTCGAACAAATTAAAGATACAATATAATTTAATAATGGGCACATATAGTTGATTTTCATATAAATAAAGGTAGGATGCAACTAAAAGTATGCAATATTAGTCCCTAGGCAAACCTATGTAATAAGTCATCACTTAAGCCACAAAATTCATAGAATGTACAATCAATTTCGCAATACAGATTGAAACTTGATAAATCATTCTGGAAAAAAAAAAAGAAGAATTTAGCATAATTGGTTGCTTGCTTGTCTTAAAAGGTAAAACAATTAGATATATATTCAACAAAATAACCCGCAAAATAATAATAACAGTAGTAGGGAAAAAAAAATAATAGCATGTGAAGGATGACATAGTCTACAGCCCAAATAATAATAATAGGAGGAAAAATTAAAAGAAATAGAAATAAAGCATCTGAAAATTTGATCCTTTAAATCCTATTGGAAAAGGTAAGGGATTTTAAACTCAAGAGGGCAATCAAGGTAATGGTTTTAAGCTAAAGCCTATGTTTCTCTTCCTTAAGAATATAAGGTCATTGTTCCACCCATGGGTCATTTAAATTTCTGGGCAATTATCACCTATTGTTTTGAACCAATTGTTTGAAACCTCTGCCATATATGCGCATTAGAAAATATACATGTGTATGGTGTTGGTCTAGCTAAAAAAAAAAAGTAAGAAAGTTATGGGCTCACGCTTATTAGTGCGAATGCTTGTACTAGTCTGAACCTACAGGTAGCCTATCATTTTGTCCATGAATGGAAAATATTTACATCCAGGAAGTAGAGTCCTGAGACTAAACCATGATCATATCTAGACTCTTACAACTAATGGACATAATATTTGAAAGTACAGTTGGATGTGGACAAGCTTTACAAAGAACAAAGTACATATTAAGAAATGATCTCTATTTCATAAGCAGACATAGCAAACCACATATATAGCCTAAGTCAATAATCTGACACATATCACAATCAAGTAAGGGGTCGGTCAAGAACAACAAACCAGCATATATGGATCCTTTCCAAGGCCTGGACCAACAGCAAGACAATCTTATCTTTCTATCCATTTACATAATATTTTAACTAGAGTATAAATTATTTATCTTTCCACAACTAAATAAATATAGCTATATAAACTATTTACTCACTTGGGAATATTGTCAAACACCTAACTTGCACTCAATAATTCACATTAATTAGTTTCTCCAAGTGGGACGCTAATAGTTTATATCCAATGATAAAACTTAAAATTTTTGTTATAGGCTAAAATGTGAAATGAAGAGCTGAGATATATCTTCCTTTGTATGTAAGTCTATAAGAATGATTTCTAAAATTAATGGAAACAGAACATATATGTTAAATCCTAACCCCTAATTTAAAGGAAATCAAATCATGCCTTTTAAATTTACAAAACAAAAAAATAAATGAGAATATAACTTAAAGCAAAATTCTTTTAGAATAAATGGTAGCCTGTGAGAAACTGAGCTGCAACACAAGAGTTTCATTATCTTCACTCTATTGCCAATTAAAAAACTTCTTTTTCTTATCATCATTGTCTAGATCTGCACCTAGACCCGACATTTTAGCTCGTTTCAAGTCTTTCATAGCCTCCTCAATCTCTTTGGGCGTTTTGACACTGATTTCAACCTGAGTTTTATGGTTTTTGGGTTTCTTCATGGCTTGTGGCTGTCGACTTTTAATTTGCATCGGGTTCAAACTAGGACTCTAATATTGACCTAGAATCATCAAAGTGAAAGGATTCAAATTGAGGGGTAGCTGCAATAGTTTCGGTGGTGGCTGTTTGAGTTAGCTTAATTAAGCTCTTTTTTCACTTTTAGAATTAAAAAAGATCTTTCGAGGTTATTTGGATGTCAAATTAAAAGTTTTTTTTTTAATCCAAAAGATTTTTTGGGAGAAGACATGATTTCTAACTTTTTCCAAAAGACCTTTTGAGAAGTTATTTTCTCATTTATTACACTTTTCATAATTCTTGAACTAACCTTAGATTAACAAAGGAACAAAAAAATATTACATGCATATCCAAACTCTTAAACCCTATATTTTAGGTATTTTTCTTGTTTTGCCTCTTTATCGATCAACCAAAAAAAAAAAACCAGCAGAAGGAGCACAATCACCACACCAATATTCTTTCAAGTAAGAATTTTTTTTGTAATCTCATGCTTTGATTTGCATCTTATTTTTAATTTTTTTATGTGTGTGTATATATATATATATATATACGGAAATCTTATGCTTTAATTATACAGAATTATACGGAAACCTCATGCTTTGATTATATGGAATTATACGGAAATCTCATGCTTTGATTCTTTGTCCATTCGGTTATGCTTTATTTAATTATTTTTTTAAGTAAATTTATAAAGTTGACTTGGAACGAAGAATAATATTTTGCAAATTGGTGGAATATGGAGTAATTTGATAAGCAAGTAGCTGTTGTTGTCACATCAATGTCTCTACACAACTTTATAAGGAGAGAGGCTATTGCAGATTTGGAGTTCAAGTCTTATGAGGGAAAAGAAGATTAGATTTCATATGATGAAGAATCATCAACTAACATTAATGTTGATGAAAATGAAGTAAGTGAAATGAGAGTGGTTCGTGAAAATATTGCTAGGGAACTTATGTTTAGATAAACTTAATCTAGTTATTTTTGTTCTTTTTTATAAAGAAAATCGATACTTTAATTTGTAAAAGTTCAACTAGATTGATCAAATAATTATTTTTTTTGTCATTGATTTTTAAATTTGATAAGTATTTGTTAGACTCAAATATTTAAGGGTATTAATGACTTTATAATGATTAAATGGTCTTTTTTAGATGGTCATCTAAACACTTCAAAAAGAGCTTCTCATTAAAAAAAAAGATCTTTTACCATGGTAATCCAAACAGCAAAAATAAACTAGAGCTTTTACCTGTCTTTTACTTTTAAGCAGAAGCAAAAGCAAAAGCCAACCCAAACAAGCCCTTAAGCTTTTAAAGAGCCAATTACTTTTGGGCTTATTGCAATAGAGGAGACAACGGCTTTGAAAAGTACAGAGAATTATTGGCTAACAATGAAATTTGAAAAGCAAAAATCAAGAGACGAAGTTTAGAGTTTCTAATTGGATTAATTGGATCTTTCATTCATCCCTTTTGAAATTGAGATTCCAATTTCCTTAACCTCTCTTTTCAGCTATTGATCTTTGGCTTCAATTTGTCTTCGAATTCAATGCTTTGGTTTTAGGATTTGTGGTTAGGGATTGAATGAGAGGGAAAGATTTCATGTGAATGAGAGGGAAATATTATTTTATTAGATTTATTTTATAATATTGTTTTTCCATCTAAAATGCCCCATTTTTGTTTTTTTAATAAATTTACAATTTAAAATACAGTCAAACATGGTCAAAATAAATTTTATCACGAGTCCATCATATTTTTATTATATAACGGAATCCTTCTTGTAGTGGTATTTGAAGAGATAGATGAGTAATACATGGTAAAAAGGTAAATTAGTTACCTTGTATGTGTCCAAGGGGATAGCTGACACTTGATCAAACCATATAACGCCATTTCTTGAAGCTCGTCCAGTTTGAAACATCAGAAGCAGAAGCTCTGCATGAAAATTAAAATATGTTGTAAGCCTAGTAGATATAAAAGACTGGTTGGAAAAAATTCATCAACAGCAAATATCTTAAAAACTTAAAAAAAAAAAAAAAAGGATGATGCTTACATGATATTAGAAGTAGCCAGCATCTGTAAAACATTTGAGCTCGTCAGTGATATCGATATATTTACTGATCTCAGTGAACGGATATAAAAGACCACTTTATAGGTCTTCCCTTATTTTATGTCCTGAAAGAAGACAAGAGTAAAAAATAATACAGATTGTAGCAAATTAGAAAGAAAAATATAGAACCTTCAAGAAGTTAACAAGAAAGGGATTTGGCGATTTTTTTTCTTGTATAAGCACTTTCATTTTTTTTTCATCACAGAATAGTTTCAATCATAGAATTAAGGTCACACTCAGACGAATCCTTAAGCCCACAAATAACCCAGAAAATCATAATTGAAATCAAACCACTGGAGGACCTCTCCACATTTGACCTAAGAATTTTTATCAAACAGCATCACCATCAAACAGAGAATCACACAATTGTTAGTCTCCAATCTATAGAATCAAAGTTCACATTTGCAAATCTTTTATCCAATAACATAACCAGAGGACAAAAACAAAACATAGGCAAGAATTCTTAACCCGCAACAACAAACAGAAACCTTTAAATTAAAAATCAACAAACCTAGTAGTCTTTTATCTAATTACACAATCAGCAGAAGATACAAAATCATAAGATAAAGCAAGAATCTTGACATAGGAAAAGAACAAAAGAAAGAAAGAAACCTTGGCACGAGGGTTATCGGAAGAACAGCTGGAATCAGTCTTGTTTGAAACAATAGCATTCAACAATGGAGTTCCAGGGCACTTTGATTCCGCATTTGGCAGCAACGAAATTGGAGGCTTCCCCACCACCAGAGGAAGAGGCATAATATAGGGATCAGAGGAGCAGCAACGGAGAAAAGGAGGAGGATCGAGAAAGTTGTATCTTTAAAAATCCAAAGAGAGAGTGAGTGGTGGTGTTGGGTTTCTTGGGGTTTGAGTGTTAGTGTGGCTAGGGTTTAAGTGTTGTTTCTGAGTGTGGCTAGGGTTTGAGTGCTGTTTCTGAGAGTGAGAGTGACGATGAGTGTGGTGAATGTCGAGTTTTGAGTTTAGAGCTCAAGAAAAATTTTTGTTTTGTTTAGATTTATTTAAGGGCACCGTTTTGTTTTATATATATTTTATTTCAAAAATCATTTCATAATTTAAACGCTGTGTTTTAGATTTTAAAAAAATAAAATATTACTTTTAATTTGGTCAAAAAAATGTCAATATTACATTTCAATCATAATGTTTGTGATTGAGTTAATTTTTATTACATACATATCATAAATTATTGATAGACAAATATTCTATCATAAGTACATCATCAATTGTTTGATAGGCTAAAATTCCTTCACGGCTCATCATATTAATCATTTGATAGACTAAAATTATAGCACGATTCATCATACTTACGTGATAAAATGATTTTTATCATAAAATCATTGTCATATATTATCAATTTTCTTGTAATGTATTTTGATTAGACAAATTCTCCGAAAATTATAAAACTTTTCAGATCTACTATTCTATATGTCTAGTATATCATATCCAAAATTGGGATCCTAATTCCTTGTATTTTGATTATTGTTAATTAATGAAAAAAGCCTCAATTCTGGATTTTAGATTTCTGGATATAATAGTCTTGAAACAAAATTTATTTGCAATAGATTTTGAATGAATTTGGCTTAGTAATTTTTACAATCTATATATTAATGCATCCATTTACGCCTTGAAAAATTTCAGGATTTTGGGATAATTATTTTATTTTATAAAAATAAGAGATTAAGGGCTGGTCATTTATGTTTTCATTGTGAGAATGAAACCTTTTGATTCATGAAGTTATAGGAAATAGTTCTTTGAGTAGGATAGATTGTTACTACCTTTTTATATAAGTATGATGTTTATGGAAGCTCAATCTTTAATATTAGGTTAATGTGGTTAGGTTATAAGGTTAAGGTTAAGCTTATTGTTGTGATCGCCTAAATGTAAGTAAACTAAACTTTAAACTGGGATCAGAATGAACATATACATTTGTGTGGATTTTGGAAAGATTATTTTGATATATACATTGCAAAAGTTTTGACAAGTGTATTTGACTATGTGTTTGATATATGCTTTGGCATAAGTATGAACATGCAAATGTTTTTATAAGTCTTCATATGAAAAGAATTATTTTAATGGTATTTGTAATTTATGAATTTTTTTATTATGTTAAGTTTTATGGATTGATGTATGGGGGCCACTGCTTGAAGTTGTATGGGGAGCACCTCTTGAGATTATACAGGGGTCCACCTCTCAGGGCTAATGTGCCACAAAAGTGCTACATATGTATTTTTAAAAGTGACAAATGAACTTATAATGAGTTTGTTACTAACTTAGTAAGCATCTATATGTTTATATGGAGCCTTTTGACGTGTATAGCCTTTCCTTCGGGATTAATATATGTAACATGTACGATAAGTCACTGACGGGAGACTCAGGCTCATTATTTGATATATGATATGTGAAGTCCTACTAAATGGTAAAAAATTGTGGATATTCCTAGAATAAGAGTGACAAGTTTTGTTAAGTGATTTTTAAAATTGCAAAACCTTTGGAAGTAAGTTTGTATTTATGCCATTTCGTGCACATGTAGTGTGCATATTATATGTTTATTTTGTCAAATAAAAACCCGGTTTTCTTACTGAGTTTTTATACTCGCTATAATTTGTTGTGATTCCCAGATGACTGATGGATCTAGCATGTGATGGATTTGGCAAGGCTGCTTTCATTCCTTGGTTCCCGTAGTCTTATAAGGACTTTTTGACATGTGTAAATAGAACTTAAGACTTTTGTGACTTATTAAGTGTAATATGTCTTTTGCTTTTAAGAATAATTATGTTGAGCTATAAATTTAACAACTTTGTCAATGTTTAAGTATTCTCATTAGTATTATGATTTTCGTACTTTTAAGATATTGTTTAATAGAAAGATCACCCTTGGATCCTTTTTGAGTTTGGAAAGTGACAAATTTAGTTTTCATGAGACATTTACATAACTTGAATTGCATCATTCTTCACTCTTCATGCCTCTCTGTTTTGATCAACTACAGCCCCCATAGATTTTTACCTTGTTCAAGAAAGGTTTGTCAAAAGAGATCCACTGTCTCCTCTTTCTTGTCTAGGTGAAGAATTTCTTAGTAGGGGCTTATCTCACCACTACTCGCAGGGATTCATTAAATTGATCTCTGCGCTTATCTCACCACTACTCGCAGGGATTCATTAAATTGATCTCTGCTCCAAGAGGTTGTATTGCTCTTTCTCATGTTCTTTATGTCAATGATATTTTTATCTTTTCTCGAGTGGATACCATTTCCCTTCATAATTTAAAAGCTTTATTTACATATTTATTCTTTTATTTCGAGCTAGCAAGTGAATGAAGACAAAAGTCATTTTTATTTATGCAAGCAGTCTCAACATCACCGAAATTCAGTTTCCAACATCCTTCACTTTCACGAGGGAGTTCCTATTTTTAGAGGTAGCCCATGATGTTTTTATTTTAAAGCCATATCAGAAAGAGTTGTTTTTTAGTTAGCAGGCTAAAAAGGAAAGCTTATTAGCTTTGCAGGGCGACTTCAATATTTACAATAAGTTTTCTCTTCTCTATTTTTGCACAGTTTCCATATTTATCAATGGCCAAGATCTCTTTTCAATGAACTCACGAGGAAATCTAGGAATTTTCTTTGTTCTGGTGATCATGGTACACATAAGCTTGTTACTGTTTCATAGAAGATGAGGGTACTTTCGGCCTTTGAGACCTTGAGGATCTCAACTCTACCACCCTTTTAAAATTTGTCTGGGATATTTTTACAAAAGACTCTCCTTGGTGTGTTTATTTTCATAGTCATTTCAGTTAAACCTTTGGCACTCTGTTGTGTTATATGAACCATCGTCTGTTTACCTAAATATGAGGGTAGTTTAGGCCTTCGAGACCTCAAGGATCTAAACTGTGCCACGCTTTTAAAATTTGCCTGCGATATTTTCACAAAAGGCTCTCCTTGGTGTGTTTATTTTCATACTTGTTGCAGTTTAAACCTCTTGGACTCTGCTGTGTTATATATATAAACTCATTTATTTTGCCAGAATTTGGCAAGGTTTTAGATATTATTAGAGACAAAGCCCATTGGATTAACATCCATCAATTCTATGCGCTTACCTTTAAAGTCTTTGACTTTATTGATAATCAATCATGGAACATTCCCTTTAGGTTCACTTAGTATTTTTTACTGATGTCTCTAAGGAGATTGTGACAGTAACTCTTCGTATTAGTGCTTCCAAAGATTCCCTTAATTGGATAGACTCTAAAGCAGGTTCTCTTTCTTTTACTAGTTGTTATGAATATGTGAGAATTAAAAAACACACTCAGGTTTAGGCTGCTTTCATATGGTGTAGTTATACTCCCCCAAGATTTTCAAAGTTGGAGAATTATTTATAATATGCTTCCTACAAAAGATAATCTTCAAAAGCATGATTTTAGCTTAGCCTTGGCTTGTCGATTTCGCCTTTGTAGCCCTGAGATTTTGGATCACATTTTTGTGCATTACTCTTTTGCACAATCTCTTTGGCATTGGTTAGAAAGCTTATTTCATAATTCTTTGCAAACGTAAGATGTTTTTCAAAGTTTGTGGATGTCCATGGTTTCTAAAGGATTTCATTTTCAAGTTTCTTTGGTGTGGCGTATGTCTTATTTTCTTATTTTCCATTATACTTGGAAAGCTCTTATTGTTAAAAATAATCCTTCGGTGAAAACCATCACTTAAAAATTCAGGAATATTCATGTTGTATCACAAAGATATCAATACCTTAATATAAGGAAGCGTACCTGAATCCATAACAATGAATTACTTTCAAGTGCCATGTGGTTTGCCTTTTAGATCAACACGTTATTTTAGAGAATTCTTTAACTTCTCTTTGCACTCTCTCTGATGATGGGATGTTAGAAAAGAATAGAATGTTGTGATTTGGGAGCCATAACTATTTATATAGATAACTTTCCAATTATCTAAAGGTTTTGCTATTTTAGCCTATCATTAAAAAAAAAATACTTTTAAGTCTTTACACATTAAAGGCCCACACCCTATTAGATACGTTAAACCCAAAATTAGCTAAAACCTTAATAGATCACTTATAATTGGGTTTAATCTTATATGACAGTTCACAACACATAACTATTCACATATAAGCTCAATATTAGATTAAAGATCCAACATTAACCACATCATTTTTTAGGATAAACCGCTCTCTCTTGCCCAAGTCATAGTTTTCGGTGAGTCATTTCTTCATTCTTGGTTCTCTGTTTGCCCGGGCTATGTGGTTTCTCTCTTGGAGTTATCTCTTCTTAAGAATATTGGTATCAAGAATAGTCGGTGTCGGGCTTCTCAAGTCATCGAGGTTTTTTGGCATCCTCCTCCTTTTTCTTTTGTTAAGGTAAATACTAATGGTCTTTCCAAGAATAATCTTGGTATATTAGCTTGTGGTAGGGTTTTTAGAGCTAGTGATGGCAATTGTTTATGCTATTCACCAAGTTGTTTTTCTCGCGGTTAGTATTTCCTTTGGTTGTAAGTGATTTTGCTACTACAATTTCTTGTCTAAGAAATCCTACTTTCAAACCTTCATGGATTGTCGATAATTTATGGTTAAATTGTTACTCTATGATCTCTCATATGTCATTTCACACATCTATCGTGAGGGTAATCAAATTGTCGATTCTTTAATTAACCTTGGATTGTCTTATTCTCAATTTACTTGGTTTGACAACCCTCCATCTTGCATTCAAACATCACTATTTACAGATTATTAGGGTTTTCCTAATTATAGATTCATGTAATCTTTTATTTTTGTTTATGTAAATCTCTAAGGTTACTCTATTTATCCAATATATTATTATTTTGATTTTTAAAAAGTTATGATTTATGGGTGTAAAATGAGACTATAATTAGAGGAAAATCGTAAAACATAATCTCATTTTGGTCTTTTTCACGTACTTTCTTTTAAGGATGAAAAATTAAAAAATAAAGAAGTTTTAGTTTGACAAGAATAGTAATGGGGTGTGAATAGCATTGTCCACTCAATTAATAATGGATTGCCCAACACCAGCAGCCCTAGAAAACTAATTTAACCCAAACAATAGAAACAAAAGAGTGATGCTTTTTCCGCCCGTCAAAAACTCTTATAAAACTCTTTATACTTTAACTACAAATATAGCCTTACACATTTATTTTTTAAAAAAATATGATTTTCTGTCTCTATCGATCTTAATTTTCTCTCTTTTAAATTTCTCAACTAAAATAATATTCTTATTCGACCTTCATTTTAGTTTAGATTGTCTCCCACTCTTCAATAGCTTTGTTTCAAATAATCTTTTTTACTTCTATTTCTTAACAAAACCCAATAAAAGATCTTGAATTTCTCTCTCTAAAAACTAAAAAAAACTTATGGTGTGTTTATTTGTTGGAGAGGGAGTGAGGAGTGTGAATTCCTCCCACTCCAGCGTTTACTTGTATTATTAAAGGGGGGAGTGGGATTCCCACTCTGTGGATCCCACCTGTTTTTAGAGTGGGAAGTGGATTCCTTTTTCACCTTTATTTTTTTAATTTAAATTTAATAATTAAATTTAATTTAATTTAAATTTAATAAAATAAAATAAATAATATTTATTTAAATAATTATATTATTTTATTTTATAAAATTACATTTATTAACAATAATAATATTAAATTTATTTAAATATAATATTATTATACTTAGTTAAAAATAATAATTTACATTGATTTTAAGTATAATAATAATAATAATAATAATAATAATAATATGGTATTCATAAAAATGTATTATTTTAAAATAATAGTATATATTTATTTAATATTAATAATTAATAATAATAAATAGTTTGTTTTAAGAAAATATTAATTTTGTACTATATTATTAATAATAATTTTCATTTGTGTTGCTCTTATCAATAATTTTTAATTTACATTAATAAAATTAAAATTAATAAAAAATTATGATTTACATAATTAAGAATATTAATAATTATTATTAATTTATAAATATGTTAAAAAAAATTTAATTTTAAAATATATTTTTTTATTAATTTTATAATGAAAAACAACAATTCTTTAAATAAGGGTAAAACTGTAATTTGAAACCATTTACTCTCAATCCAAGACAAAGTAAACATATAATTGGATTCTGATTCTAATTCCATCATCTCATTACAATGTAAGTAAACAACCTACTCCCACTCCCACTCCACACTCTCAATCCCAAAATTTCCATTCCAATCCAAAAAGTAAACCCTACTTTAATATTCACTCTTTATGCAAACTATTTCAAATTCATAAATTTTCTTGTGTGACTAGTGAAATTTTTATTTCGGTCCCAATTACCTGTATAATTTAAAATAATTTTAATAAAAATATTATCTTTGGATAATAAAATTAGAAATCAGAGACTTTTTTTTTCCCTTTCTTCTTCTAACGCAAGATGGGTTTAAAAAAATATCATTTTGTTCTCTAATTTTTGGGTTTAAGATTGTAAGCATAAAAATGTGGGGTTTTATAAGACATTTCATGGGGCACTAGAAAATCCACTCAAAAATTAAAAAAAGGGTAATAAGGAGAAGCACGCATCTCTGTTTTTGCTCTCACTGCCTCCTTTTTATCGACGCCGGACCATCAACGCTGCTATTGAAGAACTAATATTTATGGTAATTTCTTTTCAGTTTTTTTAGCATTTCACTCGTGTCTTTATAGTTTTATTGGCATTTTCTTTTGGAATTTCATTTCTATTTCACGATGTTCTTTCTGATGGTGATTCTAAAATTAAACCTGGATAATACTCTCATCTTCATCAATGTCTGAAATAATTTATTTTTGAGTCGCATATCGTTTTTGTTTTATTCTAGTCCACAGCTAGCTGGTGGACTGGAATCACTAGCTGTCAATTGGCTGTTTGTCAAATATTTTCGCAATTATGCTTTTAAAGAAAAGTCGAAACACATATTGAGGTTTTTACTTTAGTTACAAACATACCCTTAATTTGTTCTTTGTTGGGTCTGGATTGATTAGAGAGCAGGTTGGATTAATTTAGTTTATGGCCAACCTTCTTATATCATTGGTAAAAGGGTTATGATTAGTTTGTCTCATAGTATAGGTTTTTCATTCTGCGAAATTTCAGTCAGTGTCTGTAGTTGTATCTTGCTTGCTGCATCACTAGACCGGCTTGTGGCCGACGAAGAATTGCCTAACTCCCTGTTAATTCAAGCCATTTTATGCTGCTGTTCATAGTTATACTGAATATTTAATGCATATTCTCATTGCAAAACAGAGATGGTAATTCCTCCACCTGTTAGGCCAGCGAAACTTTCCAACTTTCTGAAGCCATATGTCCTGAGGATGCACTTTACGAACAAGTATGTGAGTGCGCAAGTGATCCATTCACCAACAGCCACAGTGGCTTCGTCTGCAAGCTCACAGGAAAAGGCCCTGAGGTCGAGCATAGGGTGTACTCGGGATGTGGCAGCTGCTTCCAAGATTGGGAAAATACTAGGTGAGCGACTTCTTCTCAAGGATATACCTGCTGTTTCTGTTTTCTTGAAGAGAGAACAAAGATATCATGGTAAAGTGAAAGCCGTGATTGATTCTCTGAGGGAAGCTGGTGTCAAATTGCTTTAGATTCGGCTTCCTTAAAGGATTGTAGTTCCTGCTAGTTTTTTGCTATATATGGTTACCCTGTGGTGATCTATGGAATGATTGTGTGGTGGGATATGTGTTTGTCATGTTTCTGTGTCTGTCATGTTGTGATCATTTTATTTTGAACAGAATTTTAGCGAGCATTTATGACCTATTTAAGTGCTTTCAAGGAACTTGTAGAAGTAGTTGTTTTTGTTGAAGAAGGGGATTGGATTGAAATAGTTCTTGCTTTTTTGAGTTTAGAAATAATTGTATATTACTTCCTTTTTCAATTCCTTTCCTTTGTACCCTATGATGCATGCAAGGTATATACGAGTTACTTTCTGTTTTCTTGTATGAAGTTATTAGGAAATTTGTGGTTGTGACAGATATTGCCATGCCAATTCAAAATTATGTAAAATTTTATATTCCAAATATTTAAACTGAAACCATCTGCAAGTTACTTTTGCATGTGGGGTGTTTCTAATTGATATACAGTGGAATTTGATGGTGCATTTGAACTTATAATTAGCTCATATTATCTTTCTGTCCTTGAGTATAATAATGAAAAACTTTGCTACCCTTAATATTCTGTATGGTACAATTTTTTTATTAGTAAGTTAAAAGATAAAAACAAAAAACAAGAGTTGTCTTCACCTCGAGCCACAACTGGCCTTCATAAGCCTTTGCTGGCCGCCATGGGACACCATTCGTTGAGGACATAAATGGCATTTTTGGTATCTCCATTGCCCCATTTTCATGATGGTACTCTCCTTGGCATATGAGCTTTCATTTGCTACCAAATGGTGATTAAAATTTCACAGTTTATAAAGCTGCCATTGTTCACTGCCAGTACATTGCATATAGCAACCACTGTTCTTCAAAGTTGTGGTGCCACTGGTTGTAAAACATTGACACTATACAATTGTCGAAATTTAATTGCTGTTTGGCAACAAATAGAAACTTATATGTTCACAAAAGTAAGCGATAGTACTGTTGCATTAATCGAGCGATGGGGATTCAGCTTTGCAAAAGAACAACTCATGGCAAGCACATTAGTGTTCAGCTGAAACCTATTAGGAGCTGGCAGGCTGCATTTTGGGGTATCTATTTTATCTCGATTAAACAATTGTTATGGGATTGGTATGCCTTTCGATACCGTTTACATGTCGGGATGAGATCAGAATTGATTAACCCTGAATCGAATGTCCCGATTGCATACATGAACAATATTTTCGATACAAATTTGACAACAATGTTCCGGGATAAAATTTTTGAACTGAAAGGTACGAGCAACAATAATAAATTAAAGGAATAACATTTACATCACTTCTGAGGTTGGATGGTGCATGTCTGCATGATATCTTGGATAACAATTTGATGTTGTTATAGGAAGATCCCCCTTCTTCTAAAGCTCTCTCTGCCTACTCTCCAAACTCTTTGGCCCTTCTTCTTCTTGCATCTCTTTCTTCTCCTTCATCCATTAGTATGTTTATAGCCCTTTTGACATCTTCCTTCTTCACCAACACTCCAATATTCTCTTCTTCCCCCCCAAACTTCAATGGAACCTCCACTCCAACACTCACACCAGTCCTTAAAACTTTCACAATCAACTTCTCATTACAAAATTGGTCTGCAAAAAGTGGCCATGTAAGCATTTGAATCCCGGCTGATATCCCTTCTAAAGATGAATTCCAGCCACAATGTGTTAAGAATCCTCCGACAGCAGGGTGTGATAATATCATTACTTGTGGTGCCCAACCTCGGATCAAAAGGCCTCTCCCTTTAATCCTTTCTTCAAAATTTTCTTCTACAAGCCATTTCTCTAGTCCTAATTTACTTCCTACCCTTGTAACCCAAATAAATGGTTTCTTAGATGCTTCCAGGCCTAAACCAAGCTCAATCAGTTGTGAAGATGTTAGATTGCAAATACTTCCGACACAAACATACACTACCGAGCTTGGTTGTTGCGAATCAAGCCATGTTAAGCATTCAGGAACATCAATTGATGCTTTGTTACCTCTCTCAATTTTGTCTATGCTTTCTTTGTTGCACAGCGAAACAGGGCCTATGCACCAAACTTTTCATTGTTTGGCTTTCTTGTATTCTTTTACAAATGCTGACTCAAGCTCTTCGAAGGTATTTGTAATGACCCCGTAAGTTCTCTTATCAGCTGCCAAAATTTTGTCATTGAACTCTTTCATTTCATCACTAGGGGGGATTACTGGTAACTGAACTTTAGTAAATTCAATGTGATCAGGGAAGCCAGGTACCTTAAAGTATTCTGAATCAGATGAAACATTCTCGTGAACCTTTGAAACATGCAAGATGTGGAGGCATAAGAGACGGAAGCAAGAAAATCCATGGGAAATAATCCTTGGAACATTGAACTTGGCAGCAGTATCGACCGTCCAAGGAAAGCACGTCAGAAATTATGCAGCAGGGCTGACGAGTCTGCTCTCTGAACAAATCTTCAAAAGGCAATTGAAGCTCGTGAAGTGACTTCAAGAAGTTGGAGGCCAAGTCTATTGAAGGAAGCATGTCGAAATTCTCACAACCTTCAGGTAATCCTGCTTCTTGCCATGGAAATTGTGTTTCAATGAGTCGGATTTGTAGTCTGGATTGTATGGCACAAGCGAGCACTGTTTTGAACCTTGCTGCATTAACTGGGGTGGTCACAATTGTCACAATAGCTCCATGCTGTGCAAGCAGTCTGGCAATGTCAATCATGGGGAATCAAATGGCCTTGAGCCAAGAAAGGAAGCATGAGAAAATGAAAGTTGCTGGCTTCGGATGCCATGGCTGAATCTGGATAGATGAGGTAATCTCTTCTTTTCATTTATACAAGGAATGGCAGCACTTTGTTGGTGATGTCGGAGACTGCGTAAGCATTTTGGTTTACTCGGCCATAAAGGTGTAGATAATGTTCTTACACATGGACTCGTCATTCAATCTTTGTTTGTTTCTTCAAAATCTTAACTGTATGGTTGCTCAAAGTTATGCAGTCAACTAGTCTAGTTTAAGGAATGTAGAAAGGAGACAGAAGGTATAAGAGTGAAAGAAAATTTGCTTCATCACATTGCTTAGTTGGTTACTCCTTTTCTGCCCGTGACCATGTGTCCTTGTTTAAGTTTTTTATGCGAATAATTGACGCTATGCTTCTTTTTTATTTTATTTTATTCTGTTGAAGGTAAAAAAAAAAAGCTAAGGTAAAATTGTTATGAATTTATATTTGTTTGTCGCCCACTTTATTCCTGTTGTCATATAAGTTTTGAATTATGCATTCTAAATTATGAGTTTTGAATTCTGCATTTTGTATATTGAGTTCTAAATTCAGAATTTTGTATTCCGAGTTTCGAAATTCTATTGATATGCTAAATTCAGAATTCCGATGGTCGGTTATATTTTTCAATAAGTAGGAGCTATCAATTGTAAGCATTTATAATTCCTTTAGAGAATATTGAATGATAATGAAAATTTTCTCTTTTTTTTTCCTTTGAATATTAGAATACTTCTACAAAGAACCATAATACGTTATGAGCATGATATCGTTATGAGCATGATATCGCTCTGCTATAGGAAGTATTCTATCCCTTTACTCTTTTATTTTATTTGTTTATTTACTAGGAAATAAAACCGCGTTTTGCGCGGTAATGAAAAAAAATTTAGTATTATTTTTTTTTACAAAAAGCGGAGAGAATTGTGTTGTAATTTACAATATCTGACATGCAACCATCAAGATTATATAATTTAAAAATTCAATAGCTAAATCTAATATCCCGTCTTTGCAGTATGTTAAAATTAATGGATCATAACTATAAGCATCCGGTGTTAATCCCTTTTCCTTTACAGCCCTCAGTACATCCACTGACTTGCAAGTTTTCAATATATTTAGCTTGAGTGATTGTTCTATAGCTTAATCAATTTATGAGAATGTAAATTAATTGATTAGATAGCAAACACATAAAAAGAAAAAACTTAGATAAAATAATTTTCTTATATGTTAATTAAGCGTGCACATATTTATATATAAATATGAATATGAGTTTTCCACACAAATTTACCAACCTACAAGTAAAGATCCAAGATCCATAACTAAGGAACTAACTAACTTATATGTCATTGAAATCTATTACTCAATTTAAAACTCAATCCTCAAAATCACACAATTCATCTACAAGCCAAATAGACATTTCCATCTACAATCTCGCGTTGACCAAGCATCCGATTGTTTGGAATTCGCTCCACCGACATGCTGTAACAATAACATAAAATCACAAACTAATAAGGGGAAAAAAACTTAAACTTCAGAATAACAAATTTATTATTATTTTAATAAAAAAAGTTAATCATTTTTCTCTGCAATCAAATAGAGACAAGAAAAATCTCACCGGAAAACATCCCAACAACTCTCCATTCTCGGAATCAGAGCCGAAAATCCATCCTTAGCAAAAAGACTTCGATACACCGAACCGATCGAAGGCTTTCCGTCACTCGCCTCCTTTGCCTTCTACACTTCAACAATATATTTCATGTTACTCATTTTTGATCGCACAAAAAACTCCTCTTTCTAATTTTACTTATTAGGTTGCTTCAAGGTCCTGTGGTTCATAATCTCCCTCTGAACATGCTCATCAATCTGCAAAAAACCCAAAAATTAAAACTCCAATCAAAGGGGGAAAAAGAAAAAAAAATCCATGGGCAGAAGCAAGCACATAAAACAAACCCCCCCCTAAATTAAAATTCATAAAATCAAAGGAACATACATACCTTCTGGCCTCTCTCAATATACTTGACAGCATAGAGCTCACCACTCCATTTGTCTCTCACAAGCTTAGCAACGCCAAAATTCCCTAAACCAATATCTTTCAGAATCTCATAATGATCCGTTTTCCTATTAGCTTAAAAAATTATTGAACGAACTTTATAATTTCAAAGAGTGAGGGAAATGAATCAATTGAATGGTAAATGTAATGTTTTTCACAATAAAAGAAAGAATGTTTTGAGTCTTATAATTAAGTATTATTAATGGTTAGATGGTTATATAGAAAGAGGAAGAGACATGGGCTTATAATTGTATAGATTTCTCAATTAAGGGAGATGAATCAATTGAATTGTAATTGTAATGTTTTGCATAATAAAAGAAATAAATGTTTTGAGACTTATAATTAAGTATTATTAATGGTTAGATGGTTAGACAGAAAGAGGAAGAGACATGGGCTTATAATTGTATAGATTTCTCTAGCCCCTGCTTTATATATAGATACAAGCATATATAATACATAAATTAATATGTCTCCAAAAACTCGACAAACAATGAACTAAGATGATTTAAAATTTAATGGTTCTCTATAACCTATCTAACCCCGAGATGCCCACGAATCTTTCATGCAAATCAAACATCAGGAACTTGAGCATAAATGAAGAGAAAACAACTTTTTTTGGAAATTATCGTAATACATAAGAGAATTAGAGGCTAAAGACCCCCAAATATCTTACAATTTTGTTCATGATTGTTGTAATACCAAAGATCTAAGACTCTTGCGGAATAGAGAGAGAGGTGAAGATAGATTAGGCAAGGGTAAGGTATCAGAAAATCAAATTCCTAGTTAAAAAAGGTCATTTTGCTATATATGTATAACCTTTCGTTGATATCTATAACTCCTATTGTACACCTTTCAATCCTGAATATAAATCTTTACCTCATGAGAGACTCGCAAAACATTAAGGCCGAAAAAAGTCACATTTTTCTGTCAAAGAAGAAGTTGATGGAGAATAACTTATGAAATCAACTTCAAACTCACACTAGTTAATACACATTGAGACAATCATGATATGTTATGAAAGAGTAACTTATAGTGCATCCCACTTAAGACCACTAAATTGTCAAATCGATAATTTTATATATTTACAAATAATAGATAGATATAAATGATATTTCTCTAGAAATAAATAACAAAAACTAACGTACCGGAAGCTAGAAAGTAGCAATGGTTACCACAAAAGCAAAAAATGATATGCAGAGGCAGGGCAAGAAATAAGGAAATCTGCACAAACATTTTCTAGAAGATCATCATCCCTAAAGAACCTTCTAGAAAAAGTTCAAAAGAATAATTAAGTAGTAAAAAATCACTTACTTTCCAAACAGAGATTCGCTTGAAAATATATTTGGATATTTCTCTGTAGGCTGATTGCAAAATTAAGAGAAACATTAGAACTATACTGCAAAAGGAGGAAAAAGAAAAGGATGCGGCCACATGTATTTGCCAGCACACAAGGTCAAAGCATTAGAGTACCTGAGCCAGCAAACCACCTAGTGCTGGACCAATAATCAAACCTATTCCCCATGCTGTGCTAACCTGAATTAATCAGACATTGTTCTCAATTCTGATGCTGAAATAATTTTCTTAAGAGCTTGAATCATACATAGACCTGTAAGCTCACCGTTGACAGTCCTAAAGCTTGGTGCTCCTCATGGAATATTTCACATGCATATGCCTGGTCATGAAAGAAGTTAAGTATAGATATTCACAGGAAATCAGAAATACAATGAAGAAATGATATACAGTACCAAATGTGAATACCTTTATTTGTCCAAGTAAGCCATTCATACTCCCAACAAGAAACCTCGTTAGTACGGCCATCCAAAAATTCACACTGAGCCCAAAGAGAGTGTTGAAAATAACCCTGGGAACATTTTAAGACAGAACGTTGTGAGAAAGAATAGATCTGCAGTGTCTGAAAATAAAATAATCCAGAACTAATTGCCAAAGTATCATTTTTAAGTTTGATATGAAAATTGCAGTCACTTACTGAGGCAGTCCCCATTATCATAACAGGTTTTCAACCATAGCAGTCAGCCACTAATCCCCAGAAAACAGATGTCAAAGCTCTGCCAAGCATAAACGAAGACCCTACAAGGTATTATGAGGTTTGTTAGAATAAATTCTTGATGAACTGAAAAATGATAATGAATGACACTATAAGCACAGTGGTCTATTAGATATCATGTTATGAAAGAGAAAGAACGGAAAATAAGCTCAGCCACATAGCCAACATAATATCAATATCTTCCTCTCTTTCCATAATTTGAAAGTCCCTAATCTGAAAATAGGTAGTAAACAGAAAGCCTACTTTAAAAGAGCAATCAATGATCAAATAATGACAGATTAAGCTTTGTGTTCTTATATTTCTAGCTTCTCAAGCTAATAATTTCATGTCTAATGTAGAGGTCTCTATGAAGCAGTGCAGCAGATTCTATGAACACTTGCATGAAACAATAAGCAAAATCATTGAGAATAGAATAAGACTAAAGTTGATCCTACTAAATGTGAAAAGGTCTGTCCAGGAAAAGAGATAAAATGTAGAACAATGACATTATTAAACTAATTACAGACAAATATGAAGTATAAAATCTAGATAAATGGTCATCATTTATATTATGCATGAAATAGGTTACCTCTTCCGTTCTGTATATAGAACAACATATCAGTTTAACTCACTATAAGTAAAGGAATGGAAAGATAAAATTGAACAGAAGATGGGTATAAGGGATGGTATAAACAACAATAATCACACAATGTAAGAAAAGTTTAACCAATGTAAGAAAAGTTTAACAGATACTTAAACAAGCGATGCAGCAAAACAACAAAGTGCTGCAACAGGGCATTGAGTTCTTGCAATGATGAAGTAACAATCATAAACAAAAAGAGACACTACCTTAAATCAACAACAGAACTTGTTTTGAATACTAGATGCACTATACACAACTATCACTCAATGAACATAGCAAGCCAAAAAAATTTATCATGGTGGCTAAAAATTACCACCTTTCTGTTTAGCTTTTGTTATGCAAAACCCAGAGGAGTAACATCAACTACTTCTGTTAAGTTTTATAAGAACCTAATAGGTAGAAACTATCAAATTGAAGTAGAAATTTGAAGTCAAACTCGAAGGAAATTGTTTTAATTCACCTTATTACTCAATTAATCTCCTTTAATGAGCTGAATTCACTCACAACCTCTAACTAACCACAGAAATAATTCCAAAAGCATCACACTCCAAGAAACATGTAATGCAGAAAAATAAAAATTACCCATCACCCTGTTTGACAAAAAAAAATCATTAAAACTTAATAAATAAAAAAGACAAATAGAAAAAAAACAAAACTGCCCTTTAAAGCAATAAGTGAGAACTTACCAGTTCAAAGCACAACAATCAATTTTGAAAAAAGTTCCCTAATTGGCAAATCCCTTTTCAACTCTTTAAGCTGATCAACTTTACACCCTGGGCAATTCTCATGATATGTCTTCTTGTTCTTCAAAAATGGCTCTCTCAACTTCTCCTCCTCTGCAGCCATTGAATCTCAGCTCAAGAAACTGTTATACATCTATCAAAATCCAAATGTAACTCATCAGTAGCTCATTAAAAATGGGTAACAATTATATACATACATACATACATACATATATATATATATATATATATATATATATTTGTGTGTGTGTGTGTGTGTGTGTGTAAGAATATGTTCATGTTGTCACATCTCACATGGCATCTCATGCAATGTTGTAATACGTGTTAAAGCCCAAAAAAAAGAAGAAAAAAATACAACATACATACATACATACATAAAAAGAGAATCTCCTTCTCCTTCTTTTTCTCCTCGTCCTCACACACAGACGCAAATAACAACAACAGCTGATATAAAAAATAATCCAGCTCTATATCTCCAACCCATCACAAGAATCAAAAAATACAAATCATAATATAAATTTTTAAATTACCATTCAATTTCATATCGAAATATTTAATTGATCTAAGATAAGCATCAGTGAATTGAAAATTAAACCCATAACATTTCAAACATTAAAAATATGAAAAAAAACTTTCAGGTTCTAAATCAATCAACAAAGAAATAAAAACAAACCCAAAAAACGATACAATGAATCAAATACAGGAATTACGAAATCAGATCGTCAAGAGACAAAAGCACGACCTGGGTCTGCTTGAAAGAGCAAGACAGAGAGGTCATGGAGGCTGAAGTTCCTGTAACTGAAGCCATTGAATAGAGATTTGAGATTTGAAGTTGAAAAGAGAGAGGGAGCGGGTGGAGGGAGGGGACGACGAAGACCACGAAGACTGAGAAAAGCAAAGGGTTGAAGACGTTGCTCATGATTTTGGATTGAAATGAAGAATTTTACAAAGGTCACTTCTTTCGGTTTGGCGAGAAAGAAAATGAAACGAAACCAAATTATAGAATTTATTGTTATTATTAAATTTAATTATAGAATTTAATTTAATTTTGATTTCTCCTTTGCTGTTGGAAAGACAAAAAGGTAAAAATTAGTGAAGAAAAAATGAGGAGAGATAATCAATTTACGAGATAATAGATAATATAAAAGAAAAAAGAACAGTGATGCTACATTATCTCTCCTATTCCCTAACTTTATATATATATTATAGGTGGGGTTATTTATACTCTAAAATTTATTTGAACACTCTATTATTCTATACACTCATGTATTAAATTAAAAAAATAAGTTTTATTTTCTACACTCTTTAAAATACTAAAAAAGACCTTACTTATACTAGTTAAATTAATTTACTCAAAATATCAATCAAACTATTTAGCAAATCCAAAATAAATTAATAACAATTTAGTATAAACAACAATGGAATCAAATTAAGTTCTAAACAAATTCTTTAACCTAATTTTTTACTTATTATTTTGTGTCTATTAAAGAATATGTTCAATATTGATTTTACACCCAATTTTTTTAACCTAACAATTGAAAAAAAATCTTGCACAAAAAAAGAAAATAGAAGAAGAAGATGAAGTAGACAAAGAAAGAGAAGAAGATTAAAAGAAGGAAGAAGAAGAAGAAGACAGAGAAGAAGGAGAAGACTATAAAAAAAATACTTTTTTTTTAAATCAAAGACAGAGAAGAAGAAGAAGAAGACAAAGAAGAAGGAGAAGACTACAAAAAAAATACTTTTTTTTTTAAAATCAAAAAGCAAAAATATATTCAAAATATGTTAAAAGTATTGATTTGCTTCTTGTTTAACTAAATATTGTTTAAGAAATTGGAAATAAAATTTTTAAGGTTTATAGCAAGAGAATTATATATTGAATAGAGTGTGCTTATTAGTGCTCAAAATAATTATATTATATTAGTTTATAAGAGAGAGTTCTTATTAGTAATTTATATGATGGGTATTTTTGTAATAAAATAATTTATTAAAATAAGAGTGTTCAGAGTAATTTTTAGAGTGCAAATAGCCTCACCCATATATTATGAAATAGAACCGCACTTTGTGCGGCTTTGAAAAATGAATTTAGAAGAATTTTATTAACTTTTTATTGATATTTTGTTCATTCTATATTCCAATTGGATTTAGGGTGATTTTCATTAATTTTTTTTCTTTTCCATTAATTATTTTAACTGCCAAGTACGGTTGTTTATTCTACTGGAATATATTTTCTAATAAATTTTTCTTATGAATACGTTGAATAATCTCTAAGGGTTATACCCTTTTTCATTGTACTTTTAACGATTTTGTCGGTTGCCCGTAAGTCATTTATTAATGTAATAAATATTTTCAACCGTTAGATTAAGGTTGGGAATCCTTAAATAAGGATTTATCCAATGGTTTATATAATACAAAACAAAAAGTAATTTAGGTTAACAAAAATGAAGTTAACATTTAATAGATATAACCTTATTCATGTCGCTCTTGAACACATGGTGTTAGAGTGAAGATCTGATGTAGCCACCAAGACTATAAGAAAAATATAACTTGGAGTATGAATTTATATCCTAAAAGTAATTTACAAGTTCTTTGAACAATAACTGGATTTATTAATTATTTTGGATTCGATACAATTATAAACTAATGGACTTAGTTGAGAGCTACATAAGACAAAGAATTGCATCACTTGTAAGGATTCCCAATATGTTTTTGTGTTATAGCAAAGCAACCCTAGATCGGAAGAAATATAAATGTATTCAGTGCATAACCTTGCTGTGCTGCTCCATTAGAACATTTAAGGGCACATAATCAGCTTTTGTGAAACCTCCTAAAGGATGAAGTAACATAATAGGATTCTTGTATCACATTTCCAAAAGTCGCCTGCGTGTATTGATCATTCATTAACAAAGCATGCTCGTTATGTACAGGGTTCCTTAACTGAAAAGCAAAACTGCATCAGCCTGGATTATTAAATTCTTTCCTGAGTTGCTGAGCAGAGAGCTTGTAGTGATCAAGACCATCATTATACTTAGTGGGCTTTAATACTTCCAGATCTCCACCTATAAGCCAGTTCCCAGCTGGAGTAATAACATTCTCTACATCACATTTCCAAGTCCTAGCTATCCTCTCTTCTTTGTTATGCTTGTATATTTCAATACTGCAATGAAAGTGAAATTTTAGGAACTATTCTAGAAAGCAAATAAATGATAGCAAAATAACCAAGTGTCAAGCTGGTAAAGCATTATACTTCCATTTTAATCTTACAAAAAATGCCATCATATGAGACAACATTAAAAAACTTCAAAAGGTACTCCAAAGTTGAACTGTATTTGTGCAAGTAGGCTCATCTAAGTATCTACTCTTCCTCATCCATTCTACACAAGCTTAATAAAAAAATATCCTTGTAACATAAGCCAAACAAAATGAATGCGACGTGACTCTAGAAAGCATTGTACAGTTAGCACCGTGAAAATGGTTATATGTAATTCAAAATCCTATTCGCAGCAGCAGCCAACCATTGCATACAAATTAGAAAACTAAATTAGCACACAACAAATGTCATACGGAACCTCCGATAAAAAGTAACTGCAAAAATAGCTAAAATCCGTAAGGTTATGTGCAACACAAAGTAAAAGAAAAGAGACAACAAACAAAGAAACTGGCCTCCTGAGAGTTTCGATCAAGTCGCCGGTAGGACCAAGCAAGGCCACATTAGTGGAAGACCCAATCCGCCCCTTAGTCTCATTATCAATGGCCAAAACAATAGGAAGAGACATATTGACAATAGACCCATATTTCATTCTCAAACAATTAAAATGCAAGCTCTGCAAGTACTCATTTTCCCTCATGAACCTCTCAACGGACTTGCCCATCCCTCACTTACCACGTGAACCCATTCCAATTCAATCTTCGTTAACTTCACCTTTGGCATTGACTCTGCCTCTATCGTCCCCAACCCCCGTTTTGTCTCCGGCACCACCAAATCCACCAAGGCCCTACCATCCGGCTCAATCAAAGAACTCTTAATTGTGGATGATGTTGATTTGACTGCAGCACCCCCTTTGGGCTGAAATGCAATTAACTGATTCGAATAAAAGTTCTCATGACTTCCTTGTATGTTGGCCGCTTGTAATCCACTACTTGCAACCAATTATCTTTGTAACTTAGCCTTTC
The DNA here is from genome assembly GCA_030449835.1 of Clausena lansium. Classification (NCBI taxonomy): domain Eukaryota; kingdom Viridiplantae; phylum Streptophyta; class Magnoliopsida; order Sapindales; family Rutaceae; genus Clausena; species Clausena lansium. The sequence goes on from JASUUF010000152.1 coordinate 11,109,614, forward strand.
AAACATATGAGGTCAATACTAAAATGATTTAAATTATTTACCCTCAACCAAACTAACAATGAAAAAAACAAAAAAAATGAAGAGAGAAATGAAAACATACCTTTGAAAGAAAAATAAGGTGCTGAGGGAGAAGAAGATCAGGCGGAGTCGAATTGGCCTTTGCCTGGAGAATCTCAAATCTTTCTTAAGTATAAAGGAAAAGAATTGACGGAGTTGACTCACTTTGCCGCATTCAAGCCCACCCGCTCGATAAATTAGCCAGTTGCACTTGCCCAGTTGTCTTGTCCCAAAAGATTAACTGCTATGCTAGTGCTCCTCACAGTTCAGAAGATGAATGAGATTAATTATTTTGAAATTCCCAAAATTCGAATCCCTTTCTTTATTTGTGCTCTATGAGACATGGGATGAGACCTCTCCCTAAGGTAATATACATATAACATCTACCCCCATTAAGTGAAAAAAGCTTTCTAATGTAAGCACAAAACATGAAATAGAAAATAGAAATAAGATTACCTGGGTGGGCTTTGAAATTAGTTTTTGAGCAGCGGTCGAAGAAGAACGAGAAGTGCCGAGAATTGGGCCTTTGATGGGAAAATACCTGTTCTTCTCAGCATCCTAATAAAACCCAAGAAGCTCTGCCACACGTTATATATACATATTTATACACAATTGTTATAATTTTGGGAAAAAAATCAATCATAAGAATCACCAAGATTGAAAGAAAACAGAAACCTAACTAACATGATCGAAAATAAAATGATTTAACACAGTTTCAAGCTTCACTGTTTGAAGGGAAAAACAACACACTCTTATTACGAAAACTGATTACAAATCCACCTCACACTGTAGAGGAGATTACAGGCTTTCAAAAGAAACATGAATTACAGGATTTGAGAGAGAATCGATTGAGAAAAGTCATGTATATCAGGTGCCAAGCACCAGGCCTTTATATGCTGCAGTTTCTGGAAAATTTCCAGAAACAGAGTAACAAACATAACGACTTCTAGCCACGTTTCCAGGAATATTTCAAACACCCCCTACACTGAAGTCTATCTGCATTTTGGCCGTAACAGTTCTTAATCGATTGCAAACAAGTCCAAAAACAGAATTACATTCTTCACAACAATTCATTAAACATATTTTTCACTTATATTTTAATAAGCTGAACCAAAACAGAACACAACACAACACAGATAGCAAATTGAAAAGAAAGAGATGAAGAAGAACCTTGAGGAATGGAAATGGAATCGTTTTACTTTTGCACAACAGAGGATGAATCATTTTGTTTAGGGCTACACAAGTTCGTAATGGTAAGAAGAAGCGGTGGAAGCGCCTAAACTATTGTCGTTATTTTATTATTTATACAGTTTGCTTCTTGGCAGCGAAAGTCGAAATGCTTCATTTCAGAGGCACAAGCTTGGCCTGGCTTCTGATCGTTGGATTAATGCTTTAAATAATATTAGGAATTCCCAATAGTCTCTTATAATTAATTATTATTAATGATTAAATGGTTAGATAGAAAGTGGAAGAGACATGAAATGAGATTTAATAAATAAAAAATATAAAAAAGATAGAAAGAAGAAGAGGGCTGAGATAATAAAAAATATAAGAAGAAGAGCATTGGTGATGTGGCATCACCTCTTCCAATCCTCAGCTTTATATCTATATATATATAGATAGATAGATATATACGATTTAATACAACTATCCTTACGAATGTGCTTTGTGGTTGCCATTAATTTGGATCTTTTACATCAAGAAATAAGGTTTAGTTTTTGTTTATTTTTCTACTAATGTTGTACAATGTAGACTTATGTCAAGAATTTAAAGAAATCAATTAACCAGTGAAGTTTTTAACTTCAAAATTTAAAGATCTTTCAAGACATTAGAAGATTTTAAATATTAATTGAAGAGATTCAACTTGATGCTATGGACCTCGCAACACAATCAAGTTTGTCAACTACACATCCACTCAAGATCTCGCCAAAGCCAAGATCTTCCTCCATCATCTTCTTCATCAATCATTAAAGATAGACTATCTAATTGTCAAAGATATAAAAGAGAGATTTGCCACCTAAACTCATTAATTATTCTTCTTTATTTTAGTGGTGAAACCTTCGACTACAAGAGCATCAGAAAATATAATTCTGCATTCAGAGTCATCCCACAATTAATATTGCATGGATAAAAGACCATTTGACAAAGATTTACTAGAAATGTTCTTTTATACACACACATACATACACACACACACACACACACATATAAAAGAAATGTTATAATCTAGAATTTTAAAATGAAGGAAAGTCCAGGAAACGCATAAATTGTGCAGTTTACGCATTTTAAGTTTTAAGCCTATTAAACCCCACGGTTTAATAACTTTTCAGGACTTTCTTGGTCTTTAAAATCTCGGACCAGATCGGGATTAATATATATGTGTGTGTGTGTGTGTGTGTGTGTGTGTGTGTGTGTGTGTGTGTGTGTGTGTATGTATATGTATGTATGTATGTATGTATATGTATATGTATGTATGTATGTATGTATATATGTATGTATATGTATATGTATATGTATATGTATATGTATGTATGTATATATGTATGTATATGTATATGTATATGTATGTATGTACAAAAATTCTTGAAGCATCTCAGTCACACATCATAACTTGTGTTTTATAAAGCTAAAGAAATCTTTGTACGGATTGAAACAAAATGGACTCATGTGGTATAATCGCCTCAATGAATACTTGATCAAGGAAAGATATGTAAAAGACCCTAATTGCCCTTGTGTATTCATAAAAAAGTCAAAATCTGTATTTGCTATTGTAGCAATATATGATGATGATATGAATTTTATTGAAATTCTTGAAGATCTCCAAAAGGTTGTTGATTATTTGAAAAGTGAGTTTAAAATGAAATATTTGAAAAAAACTAGATACTATCTTGAGCTATAGATTAAGCATAGATCAAATGGGATCTTTATCCATCGATCAAATTATACTAAAAAGATATTGAAACGTTTCACTATAGATAAATCTTACCCATTGAGTACCCTAACGGTAGTCTAGCCTCTTGATCGTAAAAAAGATCCTTTTCATCAAAAAGAGGATGATGAACATGTACTGGATCCTGAAGTACCATATTTGAATGCCATTGGTGCTTTGATGTATTTAGCTTAATGTACGAAACCAGACATAATTTTTCAATAAACTTGTTAGCAAGATTTAGTTCTAAACCAACTAGATGACAATGGAATGGTATCAAACATATTTTTCATTATCTTCGTAGGGCAATTGATTTGAATTTATTTTATTCTAATGAACTAACGAATAATTTAGGTCTTGTTGGTTATGTTGATGCCGGTTATTTATATGATCCTCATAAAGTATGTTCACAGATGGGATACATTTTTACTTACAATGGTACAGTAATTTCTTGGAAATTCAGGAAGCAAACTCTTGTAGATACACCGTCGAATCACTCCGACATCCTTGCACTGCATGAAGCAAGTCGAGAATGTGTATGGTTACAGTATATCATTCATCCATTCAAAACACTTGTAAATTATCTTTAATTGCGGATGCCCTAATAAGAATATATGAAGATAATCCCCTTACATTGAGGAGGATATATTAAAAGAGACAAAGCAAAACGTATTTTTCTAAAGTCCTTCTACACTCATGAGCTCCAAAATAATAAGAATATTGATATTAGGCAGAAACGCTCTACAAATAATTTTATGGATATTTTCACTAAAGCTCTACCCACTTCAACATTTGAGAAAATATTATATTACACTGGCATACGTCATTGATATCAAGTTTACCATCAGGGGAAGTGCAATCTTGCAAAAGGAGAACTTCTACAACTAAACTAAACATATGTGCACCATACTTTTTCCCCCCTTTTGACCACTTTTTCCATTGGATTTTTACTGCAAAAGTTTTTAACGAGGCAATTTAAAAGCATGTCCAGCACCACTTTGTGATTCAAGAAATATCCCACTGACTTTTTTCTTAGCAGAAGTCAAGTATAATTATCATAAAGTGGTGGATATTTAAGGGGAAGTGTTGTGAATTTATTGGTCTATCCCCTACTATATTCCTATTGGTAGTTCTGAGTTATAAAATAAGTATTCTGATTCTGAAATCTATATTCTGTATTCTAAGTTTTGAATTCTATATTCTGAGTTTCGGAATTATAATGGTCAGTTACATTTTCCTATAAATAGAAGCTATCAATTATAAATATTTATAATTTATTCAGTATTCGTTCAGAGGATATTGAATGAAAATGAACATATTCTCTTTCTCCATTTCTCTTTATTTTTTCTTTGAATATTATAATATTTTCACATAGATCCATAACAAAAATAACTATGTTGTACTTATTAAATTGAGGGATAATAGCAATGACACGTACCCTTAAAGTTTTGCGAAATTACAAATTGGTCTATTCATTTTTAGTTAGTGATAGATACTCCCTATAGTTTGAGAAAATATACACATACCCCTTAACTTGGTTATATTTTGTAGAAGGAATAGTGGACATTAGACACCGTAACTTTTAATGAAAATACACTTTGACTTATGACATTAATTTGCTTTAACATAATTTTAATTGACTATGTTACTTTTATAACATAAAATGAAGCTTAGGTCTAGTTCTAGTGCAGAGTGACCTTCTTCAGACCTAGGTTATAGGTCTGAGTTTCAATGAGTATGTGAGTTAATAATAAAAAAACATAAAATTGACCAAATGATCTAAAGAAAAAAATATGTTATGTACCATAATAATTAGGTCATTAGTATTATAACCTATGTAATAATTTTAATTGAAAAGCAATGGTTTTTTTTTTTAATTTCCCTTTATATGCAAATTGTTTAAATTTGATAACTGATAAATTTATGAGATATAATGCTACGCATGAATTTTTTTAGTTTAATTCAAAATTAATTGTCATATTAATAAAATAGTACTGGTCGATCATTTAGAAATACAAAATTTTGTATTAAATAAAAAATTGTTTATAATTTCTAGGTATTTTGGTACTTTTCCTCACTAGAATAAAATAGTTTATTTAAACTTTGTTAAAAACATTTTTGTGGTCATTGGTCAAAGATGCTCAAGGGATGTATGTCATAAAGGCTATTTGCACTTAAAAAAACTACTCTGAACATTCTATTACTCTATATATCGGATTAATTAAATGTAATAGATAAGTGTTCATTATAGTTTTTATAGTGTAAATAGCTCCTCCATCAAAGAAATTAATGAGAATTGAAGTGGTTACATTAGGGATGCCAATAGTCCAACTCATGTTACATTAGAGAGTATAATACAAACACTTACATGTACAGTCCAATATACTTGCTGGATTTGAAGCCTTGTCTAATGCTTGTTGGGTCTAATATACTTGTTAGGACCTAAAACCCAGTTCAATACCTATTGGAACTTTCCTCAACGAGTCTGAAAATTTGAAAGTAAAATAAACAACAAATAAATAACTGATTCGAAACCTCAACTTCATGTATGAGATAAGTATAGAAGGCATGGACCTAATTGATACTCAAAAGTTAGGTCAAAAGTTATCAAACTCTTATATATTTTATCCAATATCTACACTCAATAGATGTGAGATATTGTTCTTAACACCTCCCGTAACATGCATATTAGGGATGATAATTTTGCTCGCAAAACCTTTGGTACCCATTGACCTGTTAAGATTTGGTAAACATTTTTAGTTGTAATTGAAATCAAATCTTGTTGCGGGTTTAATAATTATATGTACTTGTACCTGCATATTCCCACAAATATTTTTTTTTAAAATTTTTAATCCATGTAACATAAAAGGAAAACCTATTACTAAAGATGGCCAATTGTAGTTGGCATTTTGCATACATGTCAATTTATTTTTTATTTTTTAAAGTTGCGAACCGATTTAGTAATGGCAAACCTATACAAAACCTACCCCTCTTGCCATCCTCAATGGCTAGTGCAAACTCATATTTTTGCCCAACATGGCCCATTAGTGCATGAATTTGGTTTTGATACCATAGAGAAGTCCATGGTTTAACTCATAATCAAAAGCTATATCAAAAGTTGAGCCTATGAACTTTTACATAGTATTAGAGACATATTTATGTGCGAAAACACCTACACTATCTTATCACCTGAGAAGAACAACACAAAAACTAACCTGTTCATAATAGGAAGTGATAGGAAAATTATCCTACCTCGACTTAAAGCAGTTCCTAGACTAATTATATAAGTCTTGGGCAGCCCTCAACTTAGGAGCTATTTTTTTTAGTATGAGTTAAGTCCATCAACTTCTATATGGTGTTAGAGCCAAATGCATGCACGAGTGCGCTCACACTACCTTAGCATGTGATAAGAACCAGGTGAAAAGATTGGACTACACATGATGAAGGGTAATAGGGAAAATATCCTACATTAATTTAGATTAATTATTGGATTAATAATATAAGCTTGAGATAATCCTTGACTTTAGAGCCAACTTTTACATACAGGGTGGAACCAAGATTTTGATTTGGGGGTTGTCCAAATGCATATAAATTAAATATTGCAGTAAAAATAAAATAAACGTATTCAAATCTTGAATTAAAAAAAATGCAAAATAGCTATATTACACCATCTAATTCAATCTTATATAAAAAACGAACTTATGCCTAAAAATCAATGATTATAATTAATTAATTAACAATGCATAAATCTTAATACTAAAGTAATAAACATAATTCATAAATTAACACATAATAAATTATGCCTAAAAATATAAATTAAAAGTTCATATGAAAGATTTCTTATTAAATAATAAGAATTTAAAGAAATATGTATGAATAATATAAACTTACCAAAAAAAAAAAAGATGAAGAAAGCGAACATTAAAAGCAACCTCCAATCTTAACCAAGAAAGCAAACCTTTGATCCTTGGCCCTTGTGGGAGACAATTAAAAATCTTAAGAAGAAAGTTAAATAATATGTTTAATTAAGTTATGTGAAATAAACTTAAAAAATGATGAAGATGCTAATTTTGAGTCTTGGGGACTGGAGTTACAGCTCTGCTCTTTGATGGAATAAAAAAAGATTAGATAATTTACTTTTATATGAATAAAAAGTAAAATAATAAGAGAAAGTCTAGGCATATTAGATGTAATACAACCAACTATTGAATATGTGACATATATAGTTGAAATATAATAGAAACTACTACTTGCATGTTGGTTTTTTTTTTAAATTAATGAACTCATAGCATAACATCATTTATTTACTGTATGGTTCATGTGGTACCTCTGATTTACTCGAGAATTTCTGATAAAATAAAAGGGATATTATTAATGTGTTCTAAAGTTTAAAAGTTACTGGTTATTAATATTTTTCTCAACTTTTATTTTTTACTTAATATTTTAAAAAATTTCTTTACTATTAAACAAAAATTTCTAAAATTTTGGAGGTTGCGCAAGAAATGAGAGTGCTTCTGCCACTGGCATACATAAATTAACTACGTTAATGAGCTTATACAATGACTAAATATTCCTATTATTATTATTCCCATATGTATATCTGTGCAATTTTATTTTTTAAGATAATATCTTCATATTGGACTTATTAAAGTTAATTCTTCTCGTCTGTTTACTACAATTAATTTAACTTGATCTGTATAAATATATAAATTATTATTTATTTTTGACATTAATCCTTCGTTATATAATCGTTTCTTTCTAATTTGTTCAAAACCTTTCTCTAATAATTTATTCAGGTCTTGCTCATCTATTATATCTTCTGTTCTTTCTATACTAGAAAATAAAAGGGATCTTCTAATTCTTTTAAGGTGCCTGATTTTCCTACCATTTTCCGAGTGAAAAAACTTCAGATTTTATTCCTAATCATATAATAATTCTCCAAGTATTGGTGATGTGACTTTAACCCGTATATGTCGGCTATTATTGACCAATCACTCCATCTTTCTCCTCAATGATAATGTAAACTTTGAAGTTAGAGGTGTTAAGTCCGTAATTGATTGAGATTTTTCAACTTTGATTGTTTGTCTTTTCTTGCATATGGTCAATAAGCCAGCTGCTTTTGTCTTATTAATTGGAGAAACGAGATTTCTTACGTTCGCTCTTACATCAGCAGCCAGGGAAGAGCTAGCATTTGAACGACTCGGTACAATATCATCAGTCATCCTATGCAACAAAATCTCAAATCTCAACCCCATTAGTGTTATACTCAATTCAAGAAAATTGACATGAATACAGAAGCATGCCAGCTTCACTTTGTTCTGTTTCCTTTCATGTCCCAGGGGTACATGATCCCCATGATAAGCAGTAATTATTTTTTTCATTTAATAGAAATATTTTATCAAACAAATTTGAAAAAATGTTACAAAATAAAAATATTTGAACTGAAGGTAAGGATAACAATATGAAATTAAGGGAACAATACTTATAGCACTTCTGAGGATGGCTGTTGCATGATGTCTTGGATAAACAATTTGATGTTGTTATAGGAAGATCCCCCTTCTTCTAAAGCTCTCTTTGCCAACTCTCCAAACTCTTTGGCCCTTCTTCTTCTTGCATCTCTTTCCTCCCCTTCATCCATCAGTACATTTATAGCTGTTTCGACATCTTCCTTATTCACCAACACTCCAATCTTCTCTTCTTCCCCAAACTTCAATGGAACTTCCACTCCAACACTCACACCAGTCCTTAAAACTTTCACAATCAACTTCTCATTACAAAATTGGTCTGCAAAAAGTGGCCATGTAAGCATTTGAACCCCGGCTGATATCCCTTCTAGAGATGAATTCCAGCCACAATGTGTTAAGAATCCTCCAACAGCAGGGTGTGACAATATCATTACTTGTGGTGCCCATCCCCTGATCAAAAGGCCTCTCCCTTTAATCCTTTCTTCAAAATTTTCTTCTACAAGCCATTTCTCTAATCCCTCTAATTTACTTCCTCCCCTTGTAACCCAAATAAATGGTTTCTTAGATGCTTCCAGGCCTAAACCAACCTCAATCAGCTGTGAAGATATTAGATTGCAAATACTTCCAAGACAAACATACACTACCGAGCTTGGTTGTTGCGAATCAAGCCATGTTAAGCATTCGGGAATATCAATTGCTGCTTTGTTACCTCTCTCAACCTTGTCTATGCTTTCTTTGTTGCACAGAGAAACAGGGCCGATGCACCAAACTTTTCCTTGTTTTGCTTTCGTGTAGCCTTCAACAAATGCCGACTCTAGCTCTTCGAAGGTATTTATAATAGCCCCGTATGATTTCTTTTCAGCAGCCCAAATTTTCTCTCGAATCTCTTTCATGTCATCACGCGTATGCGTGGATATTGGTATCTGAACTTTTGTAAATTCGATGTGATCAGGCAAGCCAGGTATCTTAAAGTATTCTGAATCAGATGCAACATTCTCGTGAACCTTTGAATCGCGCAAGAGGTTCATGCACAAGAGACAGAAGCAAGAAAATCCATGGAAAATAATCCTTGGAACATGGAACTTGGCAGCAGTATCGACCGTCCAAGGAAGGCCCATGTCAGAGATTATGCAGCAGGGCTTAGGGGTTTGCTCTTTGAACAAATTTTCAAAAGGCAATTGAAGCATGCTAAGAGAATTGAAGAACTTGGAGGCCAAGTCTATCGAGGGAAGCATGTCTACATTCTCGCAACCTTCTGGTAATCCTGCTTCTTTCCAAGGAAACTGGATCTCAGTAAGTCGAATTTGTAGCCCAGATTGTATGGCACGAGCGAGCACTGTTTTGAACCTTGCTGCATTAACTGGGGTTGTGACAATAGTCACAATAGCTCCATGCTGCGCAAGCAATCTAGCAATATCAATCATGGGAATCAAATGACCTTGAGCCAAGAAAGGAAGCAAGAGAAAATGAAACTGGCTAGCTTCGGATGTCATGGCTGAAGTTGGATAGAGGAATGAATCTCCTCTTGTCATTTATACAAATGAATGGCAGCACTTTAGTGGTGATGTCAGATTCTGCATAAGCATTTTGGTTTATTCGGCCATAAAGGAGTGGGTAATGTTTTTAACACAATGATTGATCAATGAATCTTTGTTTGTTTCTTCAAACTATTAATTGTGTTAATAGTTAGTCAAAGATTAAGCCAACTTGTTTAGGATTTGGATAAGAAAAATGTGGAAAGGCCATAGAAAAATGTGGAAAGGCCATAGACAAATCAGAATTAATTTGGTAGGAACGGGTAGTTTTCAGAAAAATAATCCATAATTGTTACAACATTTGCCTCGACAAGTTGCTTACCAACATTTGACTCAATATGTTGCTTTGTAGTTGGCTTCTCCTACTTTGCATGTGGAGAGATTCTAAAATATATTAGACATACTACACCTAACTATTGTATGTATATTATGTGTGCATTTATTTTAAAAAATCACAAATATAATTAATAGTAATATTTAATTAAACCACACATGCTATACATGCATTAATTGAGTATAATATCTCTGATATATTTTAGAATTTCTCATGTCTTATTCTATTTGCTTTATTATAGTTCTGCACATTTAATAATCATAATAAATGATAGGGTCATAGGGGTATTATTATTTTACCACTTAACTTTTCTTAACCTATCTCTTTACTATCAAAATTTTTTTACAATTTTTTTCTCTCCTAACGTTTCAGTTTTTATCATTTTACCACTAAATCATTAACTCCATTAAAAATTACTGATGTTTTAAGAGTATTTCAAGAACTATAGTATATTAAGCCAGAAATGTTATAATGTTTATAATTTTTTTAATTGATAATTTTAGACATCTAAAATAATTAATTTATAAATTAAAAGCAATATCTCTTTGTAAATAAATAATTTTATTTGATTTTAATTTAGAGGATTAAATTGTACTTACACAAATTTTGGAGGTAAAATAGACTTTTACGATTCCATTAAAGTTTATGTTATTTTTAACGGTTTAATAATAAAATGGTGAAAAACTAAACCATTAGGTAAGAAAAAGTAGCTGTAAAAAAATTTTAATAAAGTGACATGTCAAGAAAAATTGAAGGGTGAAATGATAATATCACTTTTTTTTTATTTACTGATATGTTACAATCAGGAGTATATTGATATTACAATCAGAGATATACTGATATTTACAATCAGAGATAAGTCGAGACTCTCCTTAATAATTATATAATGGCACAGGCTGAAGGTCAACTCTCACTTAATACTGGAGGGAGACATATAGACCCCTATAGAAGAGGGGAGTCGAGTCCTAGCTATCACTTAAGTAAAAATGAATGGCAATTCACATATCCTATGCTACGTCTTGTAGATTCAAACAAATCTCGTGAGTTCTGTCGTATAAAAAACCATGCCAATTTTTGTTCAATAATTTATTCTGTATTAGTTCATTGCTTATATCATTCTCATCAACAACCTGATACAAATAAAGAAAAACTATTAAATTCATTTTCAATCAATACAAGCTCAAAAATCTTAATATAAGTTATATAAAAATATAAAATAAAAAATATTTTATCACAACAGTAATGGTTTTTGGGGGAGTCCTGTAATTCTTTTTAACCCCAAATCCGTCGTCTCAATCATAAGAAAAAATAATGTAGGTGAAAAACCTGATATAAAGACGAGCAATTTAAAAATTTAATTTTACAATTTAATTTTAATACAAAATTTAATTTATAAAGAAACTGGATTCTTTCTAAACTTCCTCTTTTTGCTTGCTTAGTTTGCAGCACCAAAAGCTTTCGATTGAAAAGACGTTTAATTGTGAAGGGAAAAGATTTAAATAAATTATATTAGAAGGGTCTATTTTAGTTTAAAAGAAGTTTAAAAGTGGGATGCCACGGAAGCAGCTATGCCATTTAGGATGTGTTTCGGGATTAAGATTTAGGATGTGTAAAGTTGTTGGTTATGAGGAAAAAAAGAAAAGAAAATTTTATGGAATGCCTATTGCAGAAAGAAAAACCGTGAGAGAGAAAATTTATTAGTTAAAGTTTATTAAAAGTCCTTCTCATCAATCGCATTTAATTTTAATAGCAGATGAACCACTATCTAAATGTTGGAAAATAATGTAAAACATTGTCTAATTTTAAGGGCCACAGCTCATTACCTTATATGTAAACTTCAAAATTTTGCGGTTTAGTTTTAATGATTTAGGAGAAGTCTTTTTAAGACTCAGAACTTGAATTTAAGTTGTAATAGGTACGTGTATATATATATATATTAAAATATTGTATGTACAATCGTCGCGGAGACTTAAAGCTCGAGCTCATAAGATATGTTATAAAGTTGAAGAAGCTCAGGTTCACTTGCGAACTAAATAAAATTCTTACCACTCAAGGCACCAAGCTCAATAACTTTAAAAATCACATTACATCTATCTTAGCATAGAAAGAAGTTTTATGACCAAGAGGCAGCTTTGCAAATTAAACAGTCGCGGAAAGCAACATTATATCTACAAAAGACGGCACCAGAAGCTGCAAGACCCGGGTTCCCCTTTGCCCTAATAATTTTGACATTTGCGAGCATTATGCTCATATATTCAGTTATATTATATCAATTATTATGTTATAATATCATCCTCATAAATAAATTATATCAATAGAGGTATTATCAGTTTGTACAAGAAACTGAACGGACTTAAAACACTTGAAAGATTTGTATTAAATGGTACTGCGATTTTAACTCCTCCACAGAAATGCAACACACAAATTGAGAGAAAAATTTACATAAGACAGGCACACCATGTCATGTGGTATGTCGAACTAATAAAAAGTTGACAAATATATATTCATTTAAAAATTGATAAATCTTAATAGAGAAAGAAATTATTTCGACCACATGAAGCATGTCATATATTAATTGGATGGTCCTAACGAAACTGTACATCGGATATATACAAGTTTTTCTCACACCATGATTATGGTAATGACACTACGGAGAAACCTAAAATATTTCCGTAACAAATGTATTTTTTTAACAATAAACTCAAACACGAGGGAATAATAATAGATAAACTGAGCAAATTGTGAAGATGGCAAGTTGAGATAGAATTAAGAACCTCTAGGCTAGGGATGTGGCTAGGAAATTTGTTCAAGAGCTCGAGTATGTGTCCAGCCAAGGAGCATGGGACACATTACAGCTGAAATCCCATCTCAACGATGATAAAGGATTTGTAAAATAGATTATAACGTCTCTCATTTTGCATGAAAACGAAGGTTTTGAGAGATTTGTGTCATGGACCGCTCGAATTTTCCAAGCAAAAGAGGCTAAATTGGCGAGCCATGGTGCACTAAGTAACTAGCCGCTCAAAATTTCAGCCCAAATGCCTAAGATTTCAAGCCTAAGTGCCCAAATCCAAGCCAAGGTGTGCTAGCTTGGCTCGATTCTAGAATGCGCCACAACTCTCTAGCACACTCTCTGAAATTCTAAGTGTGCAACCCAAGAGGAGGGGTGAATTGGGTATTTAAAAATTTCTTCAATAACAACACTATAATTCAATATCAACAACTACCACAATCAATAACAATAATAATTTTTACAACAAGTAAATGTAAAGAGTTCATAGTAGAGAAAACGAACACGATAGTTTTACGTGGCTCGGCAAACCCTGCATCTGTCCACGCCTCCAAGCAAACCACACTTGAGGATTTCACTATCCAAGCCTCCCAAGGTTTCAAGTTCTTATAATTGACTTCCAAGGTGTCAATAAACCTTTACAAGTGTTGTTTCACTCACACACACACCTTTCCCCAAGTGTTTCCCACACTTACACTCACACAAATTTGATAATGGATTTGAAGGTTACAACAAATACTCTCTTATAGAGTGAATATACAAATAATAGCTCAATAATAACTCAATATACGTAGATTTACAAAATAAAAGCTCAAGGTAAGTTGTATTGACTAGTTTTAGCTCAAATGAGATTCAAGGAGTTCTTAAAAACAAGTTTGGTTTGAGTTTATACAGTTTAAACAAGAAAACAACATTTCTGACAAATAGCCGGTTATCTGCTTGCTGTAATCGATTAGCCGCTTAAGTTACCGTTAGAAAGAATATTTAAAATTTGTGTGCAATCAGTTAGTTGCTTAAAATAAGTCGGCTAGCCGCTATCTTTCTGGACTTGATTTTCAAAAAATTAGAACGCAATCGGTTAACCGCTTGATGGGAAGCGGTTAGCCGCTTGCTACAGTGATCGCTACAATGCCGCTCCAGTGAAAACGTTCTGAAATTATAGGTTTGCCCCAAAACCTTTAGAAACTGTACTATGGCGCAAAAACTTTATAAAATCTTTCAAACAGGTCCATTTCTAGAATTTAAAATTCATACTTATGGATTCCAAAATTCAAATATTTTCAATATGATCCATAAGACATGAAAACCCATTTTCATAAAATCATTTTTCCTTTAAATATAAAATATTATATTATGAAAATAATGATATATTTAAAATGTCATGAAAAATAACTTGAGCTTTTAAATGCTTAATCATGCATACATTTAATCATTCCAGCTTTACAAGAAATATGACAAAAGAAGTCAACTAAGCTAGTTTGTGCTATTGTCCATCTAGTACGTTGAACTTGATCTCATATGAACGATTCTTGTTCTTCAAGAGCTAGTGAGACTGTGAAATATATGCATTTTCTATTTTACCCATAACACTTAATTTGTTATCATCAAAATCAAAATACCATATGACCATATATGTCAACACTCTCTACACTTGTACATATCTAGAATATTCTACACTAGTGTACGCTTGTAAATATCTAGATATTTTGGCAAGTTGCAAGTTGCGCAATTGCATGGGATGCTCTAGAACTAGGCAAGCCTCCCCTATAAATAGGACATGATACTTACTATTTTGCACACAAGTATCAAGCAACACAAGCATACTTTGTAAAGCTTTATTGTACAAACTCTTTTGAGTAATATAATTTCTCTTTGGCTATATTGCTCTTTCTTCTCTCTAGTTTTTCTGCAAACATCTTTAATTTGCTAGTTTGAGAAGTTCGATAGGCTTACTTAGCAACTTTTGTACTAGAAGTATGTCAAAGTGCCGCACAGGTTTACTACGCACAGCACTCATCCCATGACATTTGGCTAACATCAAATGGGGTATACAACATCAATGATGGATGCTCTAGTAAGCCAAGTCCTTATTATCAGATGAACACCAAACATGAAGATACAGAGATACTAGCCTTAAGGAGGTGTCTAACCAACTCAATTAAAAAATTATTGGTAAATAAGTGTTAAAAGTACATAGGATATTTTATTTAGTAATATTTAGGGATGGTAAAATGAATAAATGAATCAAATTATAAACGAATTGGGTCAAAATTTAGTGGATTCGAATTCTAATTTGTTACTTTTATTAAACAAATCAAATCGAATTTAGATTCCTTTACAATTCATTTAATTGTTTATGCAGAATTTGATTAACACTATAAAATTTTCATTTAATAAAAGTTAAAATTGTTGTTTTGCACTTACAGTATTGATAGCACTAACAACTTTGTTTTTGTGATTTTTGTGTTCGGTAGGAAAATCCCTGAATTCATGAATTTTTAGTGCTCGAATGGGAAGAGTTGCTAGAATTTAATGCATGACACTAGCCCTCCAATTTCACATTAATGATTCTGAAAGAATGAGATAATGCCATGTGTCCGAGCTAACATCCACCCCATTGCATCAGATTCCGCATATTAACTTATTAGTTCAACAACCTTAACAAAAAGAGCCAATGGAGGGTGCCGATTTGACTTGAGTTGTAGCCTTTGAATAAGTTGAATCTAATGCTCCATAACGCACCACATTGGCTACAATTTTAGACCCTTGAATTGTATCATTAAAGCTCATCTAAAGGCAATGGTCGCAAGCTCAGAAAAGTTAACATGCAAATGTCCACATTTGATCAAAATTATAATTACCACATATAAATGCAAGAGAGTTCACAAATGTAGTGTGGAGTTTTAGGTCTGAATTTTCTAGAGAGTTTTTGTATGTAGTTTGCGGTGAATTTTAGAGAAAAGTATAGTTAATAAAAAGAGATTTTTCTTTTCTCTCTTTTGCTTTCAATTTCCTTATATTAAACTTTTACAATTTAATTTATCAAATAAAATGAGAGTTTTACTTCTTAACACAAGTGGTTAATTTTCTAAGCTAAGGTGAAGGGTAAAGCTCAAGGATTCAAATTGTAGGTCTAATTACTCTCTCAAGTGAGTTTAAATTTTATTATTTTAATTACATATTTATAAATTGTATTTTCTACCAATGATTTTAACAATATATTCATATTTACATTTAGATCCATTTGGATCTATGTGGGAGTTTAGACCTAATTTCAACACACAAATGCAGTAGTTAGAACACTTCAATATAGTTATGGCACATTATGTACTTAATCCCATATATATTCATAGAGTGGTTAATTAAGAACTAGTCCCCATAAAAATAAATATAGTTAAAAATATAAATTATAAATATAAGAGAGTATTATATCCGTGACTAGAATATCAAGAATGGATCCTGTAACCTTAGCACTTCTTTGACTTGGATATTTCATCTTAACTAACTATCTTACAGTTATTCTTTTATTGACTACTGAGTTTTTTTAAATTTTTTGTGCTTCAACCCCGAGCTCACCAAGTTATATTAGAACTAGACATTGTTATAATTGGGCGTCAAGTTTTTGACGCTGTTGCTGAGGAGTTTTCAAATTAAAGCCAATTTTTGTGCGGGATGTTTTCAAATTTGGTGTCAATTTTTGTTTTTTTATTTTTTTTTAATCATTTATATATGCCCTTTTTCTTTTTTTGTAAAATTTTATTTAGCCCCTTCTATGTTCTTAAAATTTACTTTTTGACCATAAAGACTTTTAAAAGTTTCATTTTCATCCATAGATTTCTTATAAATCAGCCTTTAAACTTTTGGAAATACTATTTTTAGCACGTAATGCTACAGTTTTTGCAATTAGGCCTATGAACCAAAACTTTCATGTATTGACGACTTGGATAAAGACCTAATGGCTGTAAATAACTTATCTTGAACATTTTTTTTAACTGTATGACTAAGTGGACAAGAACGTAGATTTTATTTTTTTAGAATTATAATAAAGGCCCAAAAATTTAATTAATTACATAGTTTGGCCAATAATTTCTAAAATTAAAAAGCACAAAAATTATAATAAAGCCATTAGGTTCATCCCACAATGTAAAATTTTTAAAAATTATAATTTCTAAAAATTTTTTTAACTGTAGATTTTTAGAATTATAATAAAGGCCCAAAAATTTAATTAATTACATAGTTTGGCCAATAATTTCTAAAATTAAAAGCACAAAAAAGGTTCATCCACAATGTAAGTAATTCTTCCTTCATTCTTTTCTCCTTTAATTTTTTTTATTTTTCACCTTTTTTTTAGTTTGCTTTTATGTTCTTTGTAGTAAGCTTCACTTTTGTTTGTAATTACTTCCTATTTGCCTTTTATTTGGTCTAATTTGTATTTTTGTATTGCATGAGAGGTTGGCCTCGTACATCCAGTAGTAAATTAATTAAGAGATCACCTTTACCAATAGTAAACATGTTCGACACCATGCAAACAATTTCTCAACCCACAGAAACAAAAGTATATGGACACTCATGACCAGCCTAGGACACTCAATGAATATATGGACCTCACTAGAGCAAGATCACCTTCATGCATGATATTCCCACTTGATGCATTAGGTTTTAATTTCAAGCCAGTTATCATTCAACTTTTCCCAATTTTTTATGGTTTTGAGTATGAAAATCCATACTTGCATTTGAGAAAATTTGAAGAAGTCTGTAACACTTGCTCTAATTAAAATTATAACACGAGTATCATTAGACTTAAGTTTTTCCCTTTCTTATTAAAGGAAAAAGCTAAAACATGGCTACAAAACCTTAGATCAAGATGCACCAAAACCTGGGATAATATGCAAGAACAGTTTTTGAAAAATTTTTGTCCACTCGATAGAGCAAATTCTTTCAAAAATAAATCACAACTTTTACTCAAAAACCAGGAAAGACCTTTTACCTATATACAAATAGATACAAGGAGTTACTTAATATTTTTCCGCACCATGGTTTTAAAACACGGAGGTTAGTATCTTATTTCTATAAGGGACTGATATCCCAAAGTAGACATGTTATTGAAATGATATGTAATGGTAAATTCAGAGACAATATTCCTGAAGATGCATTAGATTACCTTGACCACATAGCAGAGAATGCATGAGACCACTACACAGGAGTTTCCTATGAGTCAGCAAGTAAACCTCAATCATTTTCAACTAGTGGAGGTATGCATAACCTTAGGAAAAATTCATGACTTGTAAGCCAAATTTGCATCTCTAGCTAGAAAAGTCGAATAATTAGAGTTAAAAAATTCAATTACACTAAATCTATTTAAGACATTACATGTCATATTTGTACCTCCAATGATCATTCCACAAAGGATTTTTCGATTTTACCAACTCTGAAAGAAAGTTTGTAAAAACAAGTTAATGCCATAAATGATTTCAAAAGGCCAAATCCTAAACCATACTCATAGACCTACAACTTTAGCTAAAGAAACCATGTAAAGGTCTTGATTCGAATTCTTATAGGTTGGTCATCTAATGAAATCTTGTTCATCATGAGCTTTCATATTCATAGGATAAAAACGTCTTTGTTTAGTTAGAGAAATGATAATCACGCACAATCTTAACAACCCTCTCATCAAGTGCATTAGAACTTTCAAAACTCCCAGAGCTACCCACCTTATATCCCACCGCCAAGAAAACTTGTTGAAGATATATTACATTTCTTTATTGAGAAACAAGAATCCCTCAATAACTAGACCATGCAGACCATGACTGATCTAAATGATATCTTTTCTAAACTAGCTTCAACCTTCATAGTACATGAAAAGGGAAAGATTCCTTCTCAGTCCCCACCAAACCCTAAAAGCCAACAACATTCACATAAGGACAGTTGAGAAACACAAAACATGTGCCATTTCCAATATGCTATATAACCCTGTGTGGTGGTAAGATTTTCAAAAAACACATTCTTGATCCTTGTGAAATTAGTAAGGAATCAATTTCAGAGAGTAAAGAAGGGTTGATGAACATTAACCCAGTGGAGAAATAACCAACTCTCCTCATGTATCCCTATTTCCTCAAGTACATATCAAGCCAAGAAATCAAAGCAAAATCGTAAGATTTATGAAGTTTTCAAATAGTAAAAGTTAACATTCCTTTTCTTGATGTCATTAAATAGGTACCTTCATATGTCAAATTTTTGAAAGATCTGTGCATTGTTAAAAGGAAACATAAAGTGTAAAAGGCACTCAGCTAATAATGCTTTAAAATATAAAGACCCTAGTTGTCTAGCTATCTCTTGTATTATTGGGGATCATAAAATTGAACATGCTTTACTTGATTTGGTGCTAGTGTCAATTTGTTTTTATATTTAGTATACCAGAAACTTAATCTTAGTGAGCTAAAATAACTTATACGACTCTTTTACTTGTAGACAGATCAATTAATGTATCAACAGGTGAAACTGAGAATGTATTAGTCTAAATCGATAAATTCATATATCCTATGGATACTACTATTTTGGAAATTGAACCTGTTACTAATGAGTACAAGCAAATTACTACTGTTAATGCTTTAGTTAATTACAGGAATATAGTGATGAATCTATCATTTAGCAACATGACATTAGAACTTAATGTTCTTAACATGTGCACACAACCCAAGGAAGACAAAGATAGTGAGAATGAGGATATTGAACTCATTCAACCAATCGTTGAAGAATATATTCAAAATTAGGATTTTACAAACCCTATAAAAATTTATTTTGCTAATTCATTTTTATCGAGTGAAAAATTGGAATGTAATACTGTTAACATATGTTCTATATTTGATTTTGCGCAGGTACGTAAAGATGAGAATAACAAATTGAATTTTGTAGACATTGGATGAGCTGAAAAGGAAAAATAAGGAGAAGCACCAAAGTTGGAATTAATACCTGAAGGATTAAAGCATTCTTAGCAGTAGACAAGCAAATCTTCCAAACTCACAAACGACCAAGATGTTATGCTATTGATTGTTCTTAAAAGAATTAAAACTTCAATTCATTGGACCTTGAATGACATAAAAGACACTAATCTTTTAATTTGTACACACATAATACAATTAGAGGAAAATGCCAAAACAAGCTACCAACCACAAAGAAGACCAAACCATCATATGAATTGAAGTTGTTAAATTATTAGAGGTAGGAATTATCTACCTTTTCTATGATAGTAAATTGGTTAGTCCAATACAAGTAGTACCAAAGAAAACTAGCTTCACTACGGTAAAAAATGAAAAAGGTCAGCTAATTCTAACATGAATCCCATCTAATTGGTGCATGTGCATTGACTATAGAAATTTAAGTGATGCAACTTAAAAAGACCATTTTCCCCTCTCATTTCTAGACTTTTCTAGAGAAAATAGCAGGATGCCTCCACTTCTGCCTTTTTTTTTTTTTATGGGTTTTCAAGCCTCAAAAGACCAAGAAAAGACCACATTCACGTGCTCATTTGGAACATTGCATTTAGGAGAATGCTTTTTTGAATTTGTAATGCTCCTACAATATTTTAGAGATGCATACTAAGCGTTTTTAGTGACATGGTTGAAAATTGTTGAGAAGTCTTTATGGATGACCTACTGTGTTTGAAAATTCTTTTGATACTTGTCTTAATAACTTGAAAAAAGTTTTGGAAAGCTTTGAAGAAAAAGGACTTGTCTTAAATTAGGAAAAAATGTCATTTCATGAACACTTCTAGAATTGTCTTTGGCCAAATCGTGTCTTCTAATTGAATTAAAGATAACAAAGCTAAAGTCAAGGTCATCTTAAAATTGCCTTTACCAAAGACAGTTAGGTAATTCTTTTTAAAGGCATGTAGGCTTTTATAGGAGGTTTATAAAAGAGTTTAGTGCCATATTCAGGCCACTTTGTAATCTTTTGATAAAAAGATGCACCATTCGAGCGTATTGAGGGTTGTCAAAGCCCTTTAAAAGATATTTAGTCTTTTAATATCTGTTCCAATTATGCAATACTCTGACTAGTATTTACCTTTTGACCAATGCCTGATACTAGTGATTATGCTATTAGAGCTATTTTGGATAGGAAAACGAAGATAAGCCTTTTGTTATATATTACACAAGTAGAATTCTGAATAGTGCCCAAATGAATTACACCACCACTGAGAAAGAATTACTTGCTGTAATTTACATTGGATAAATTATGATAGTATTTAATTTGTTCATCCACTGTTGTTTATTCTAATCATGCTGTTGTAAGATATTTAATGTCTAAACATGACGCCACACCAATATTAATACGATATATTTTGTGCTTCAAGAATTCAATCTCACAATCAAAAAACAAAAAGGTGCTAAAAATATTGTTAAAGATTACCTTTTAAGACTTAAAAATGAGTCTTTAATTGATACAGCACCTATCAATGATTCTTTCCCTGATGAATTTTTGTTTTCTATAAACAATATGCCTTGGTGTGCTAACATTATTAATTTCCTTGCAACAGGAGAAATGCCATATGATTAGAACTCCTAAGATAAAAAGAAATTTCTAACAGAGGTGAAAAGTTTATGTAGATTTAGACCTCATTGGATCTATGTGTGAGTTTAGACCTAATGTCAACACACCAATACGATAGTGAGAGCACTCCAATATGACTATGGCACATTATATACTTAACTCTCATATTTAATCATATAGTGGTTAATTAAGAATTTAGGCCCAGCAAAAGCAGATCTGATAAAAAACACAAATTGTAAATAAAAGAGAGTATTATATCTATGATTTGAATACCAAGTTTGGATCTCGTAATCTTAACACTTCTTTGATTTAGTATATTTCATCTTAACTAATTATCCTATAGTTATTCTTTTATTGATTATTGTACTTTTTTTAAATTCCCTTTGATTCATTCTTAAATTTATTGGATTATATTGTAACTAGGCACTCTTACGCTTGGGAGTAATCAATCACTTTTGAATAGTGTTAGAATTACTAACAAATCAATTGAATCTAGATTCTTTTAAAAATAATAGTTAATAAACAAAAATAAGAAAAATAAAATAAAAAAGTACAAAATTAACGTCTTATAAAATACAAATGAATCCTAAACAAATAAATAGCTCAATGACCTTAAACACGAATTCAATTCATTTATTTAATGAATCGAATCGCATTCACTAATTTCTTAAATGAATCAATTTTTTCAAATTCAAACCTGTTTAATTTGATATATATATAGTAGATAAGGGTGCGGGTAATGTCCAAATCAATTTTTATCCCCTACCTCCTTCAGGACTTGAACTCAAGTAGCCAACGAAATGAAATTGCTTGAAAACCACTCGATCAAGGACCCCAATCGGCCCTTGATTGTAAATTATACAAGGGCTAGTTTAGTATTATAAAATGTGAGAAAATATCAATGTTTTAAGTATATTTAGTGGTTCAAATAACTTGATAAAGGGCAAGAAGTTCAAGAAATCCTAATTAGATTGAAGTTTATATTATTTAAAAATATTTTAATTAATTTGTATTCTAGTTACGTATTTAGAGATTTATTGTTTAGAAATTTCTTGTTCGAGTAGTGTTGATTATTATTGAATTTCGGTTTCAAACTTTACACCGAGTTTTGAGCTTCCATTAGTTCTCGGTATTTTGTAGAATCAAGGAGTTATAACACCTATATTCGTAAGTATTTCTAGAATCAACGTAAATTCTAGTTTAGTTCATTATTTCAGGCATTCTTAGACTAAACAAAGTATTGAAACTATCTCTGCCTTTTTCCATCAATCCATCCCTTTTTTCAATAATACCTTCTGTCGCATTGGTTTGGTTTCGGAGATAAAAACTTGGATTGTGACTGAGCAGTTGCAGTTGCCATACCATCAATCACCAAAAAATCAGAATTGGACACCTTATACCACCACACGAGCCGCCAACCACAACCCCCACACTATCAGTCCAGCTCTTTTTTTGTCAGTCAAGAGTCAACCACCACCATCAAAGTTAAAGGAAGCCAGCTACCAAAACCCCAGCTGAGATCACCACCTTTCAGCCACTATAATCACCCAAATTTATCAAAATCCATATGAATACACTTATATTCATTTATTAAATTCTATCGTGCGTTGTCTAACACCACCATCACTAATCAACTCTTCTCTACCAGCGCAATCTTTCTGACCAATTCCATTGCAGATCGACACAATTTATAGAAAATTACATCGATCCATTAAATTGCCGTTTTCTTTGCTCTTTCTAGCTACACTGCTGATCTTTAGCCTTTGCCGTTACCATCAACACAATTAACACCATTAATTCATCTTGATCTGATCCTCGCCTTCTGATTCCAGTAACATTCACCGAAAAAGTAAATTCATAAGTTATTTATGGTTATGCCCTTTTGCATTTATATTTGGTATTGATTTACTTTTAGTTAAGGGGGAAAAAAAGAAGTCATCAAAATAAAACATACATCATGAAATGACAATATCATTGTGAAGATTTTTCTTTAATAAAGATATTTTGGTTAGAATGTTGAGAACTTTGTGTTCGCTTGTTTGAGATTTATATAAGAGTAATTATCCACCGACCACTTGTTTTTTTTATGTTTTTTTTTAAATACACATATCTTTTTTTTTGGCTGAATTCCACCTGATGATTCATTTTCTTGCACTCACCCACTACCGTTTTAACGTTGTTAATAGAATTAATAGAATATTGATCAAATGACCCTTCTGCCTGCAAACATAAAATTACTATTTTGCCCTAAATAAATACCAAAAAACAAATAAAAAGGAAAAGAGAAATTACAAAAAGCACTAACAAACATAATTATTGTAAAACATAAAACATAAAACTACTTCAATTAAATAATGATGGGGATTAAAATTGAAAAAGCCTAAGCTTAATCATCATCATTATCTCGATCAATACCCTCAAAAGCCCTCTCACACTCCTTCATGGCTGCTTCCTCCTCTTCGGGTGTGAAATTATTTTCAATCCCAAAGAATTTCCTAACATACTCGACACTCATGTTCTTGATCCTGTTGGCCAAAGTCTCTGTCAAATAATCCAATACCTCATTGATATTCAAATAATTCGCCACCAATATTATCTCCTTCAACTGATCATTGCTCTTGCTCTTCCCAAACTCCTAGTTGAAAGTCTTCACCAACTTTTTCGGTGACCTTTTCTTTCGAAACTCCACATGGGCCTTCACCTTTACAGAATTAGTTTATGTACGACAGCAGGGTCGCCAACAGGTCGGTAGCGGCACCACCGTGTCCTTTGATGCGTCGTCGTTCGTCGATGAATGATTTCACAATCTCGAACTCCATTGCTCCTCCACCTCAAATAGTTGCTGTCGCCATCTTCAGAGATATTTTATTACAAATCAAATTAATCTATATTCTAGGGTTTTCAAGAATAATGATTAACAACAATTACAATACAAATCAAAACGTAGAGGCCTGATAGCAAATAAATTGAAGAAAAATGACGTGCTTTTGGAGAAAAAATGGCTGGATTTTAAATCGTCATCAGCCATTTCACAAACACGAAGGTTGATGAAAATTGGAAAACAATGGCGTGCTTTTGTTGCTTGCTGGAGTTAGCTTTATCCTTTTGATTTTTTTTAAATTTCAACTGCTTAAATGGCATCGTTTTATTTGTTGTTAAGGTGAAATGACAATTTTATCCCTGTGATGTCAGGAAAGTTCTAACAGAGTTAACACGGCAGTGGATGAGTGCAAGAAAATGCATCTTCAGGTGGAATTCAGCCAAAAAAAAAAAAGATATGTATATTTTTGAAAAAGCATGAAAAAATATATGGTCGGTGGATAATTACCCTTTATATAAACTTTAAAATATGGAGTCATTATGCATAAAGAAGTGATGGTTTGATGAAGATGTTCGTGATGATGCAGGTTATGAAGACAATGTTATGAAGGAAAACGATGACTTTTGTCAATGTTATTCCATCAAAGAAGAATATCGACTGGCTATTCATATCAATCTCAACTTCTCCAAACCCTATCATTGATTTAGATCAACCTCCAAAATTTGATGACTATATGTCATAATGTTGAGTAAGTAGAGGTAACGAGTGATATATCATTTGATCTTGTAGAACAAAAAGATGTAGCAGTAGATCATATATATGATCTCATATCATTCACTTAATTCAAATTGAGAAAGGTATCACAAGATTTTTCAATTTGTGGAAGATTTTGAGAAGAACTAGTTTGTTGTTGATCGTTCTAAGAGCTTAAAAGAATGATACGACAAGGTATGGTTAGAGAAAAATTTCCTTATTTTCCAATCCTTTCTTTCTTTTCGTTTTTTTAATAAAAATTAGAAAAAAGCCAAAAACAATGAGAAAATAACAATGTCCCGTGTATATATAGAGGTTCAAATAATTTGATGAAGAAAAGTCAAGAAATCCTAATTAAATTGAAGTTTATAATATCCAGGATTTTTTTGGTAAATTTGTGTTCTAGTTACCTATTTAGAGTTTTATTGTTTAGGTATTTCTTATTTGAGTTGTGTTGATTATTATTGAATTTCAGTTTTAGACTCTATGTGAGTTTTGAGCTTCTGTTATTTCTCGATATTCTGTAGAATTAATGAGTCATAACACCTTGATTCGTGAGTAGTCTTAGAATCAATGTGAACTCTATTTTTATTTCATTATTCCGGGCATTCTTAAATTAAATGTAATATTAAAAATATCACTATATGTTTCCATCAATTTCTCACTTGTTTCATTTGTACCTTCCACTACATCATAACACTACCATTCTCCAAGTATAAACCCAACTTATTTTTTCTAATTTTGTAATTCTCCAAGTGTTATAGATATGACTTAATTACTATTAAAGGTCGAGAGTCCACTTTCCCTATCTTTAATGTGGTTGAGACCAATCTAAAAAAACAAAAAAAGCACATATCTAATACATTCTAAATAAAATACACTATATTATACGTGTATAGTTTTTAATTTTTTAATTTGATCCTTTTTAATTTTTTAATCTAACTATATTAAAGTAAAAGATCTCTAATTAAAAATTGGTCTATACCTGTCTTCTCATTAATAATGTAAAGTAACCACTAAAAATAATTGGTCTATACCTGTCTAAAAATTGGTGTCAAAATTGGGGTGGAAAAACCAATGGCATGGGGAGAGGAACAAAATATTGGTGTATTGGTGAAAAGGGATGATGATAAGAATGCTATTGAAAGGTTGATGGCTGAAGGCAATGAAGGAGAAGAAAGAAGAAACAGAGCTTTAAAGCTTGGAAAGATGGCAAAGATTGCTATCCAAGAAGGTGGATCTTCTCCCCGCAACATCACACTCCTACTTCAAGTTATCATGAAACATGTACACTCCAAAAGTCTAGCTAATACATGAGAGTCAGAATAGAGCACTTCATTTGCTCATTCCAAATCAAATAACTTCTTATTGCTTCAACAAATTTATGCAATGGACAAATCACATTATTCAATTAAAAAAAGAATCTTGAAGCTTTGAATAGTTTACATTTTACTTTTAATGGTCAATTTGTGATTTCTTTAATTTTGGATAACTATATTAGTTGTGAAGAAATTATTTTAAACACACCTTTTATTGAAGTGGTACTCAGTGTTGGGATATGAATTTTGTTTTTGCCGTTTATGACGTGCCTGATCATTAGTGAAAATGAATCCAATGGTCAAGCCAAAGGGCCTAACTCTATTGGACCTCCAAGTCCATAAGAGTCTCTCCAATCGGGTTAAGAAGAACTAACTGGTGTTCAAGGTAATGGAAATTACTCTTTAATCTAAATATGGAGATAGAAAAGGCATCTTTCCTCGTAGATAATCAATGTATCACTTTTTTTTTATTGTTTTTAAGTACCCACCAACCATCTTAACATCATAATTTTACAATATTATCACTATTTCAAAATATACTTTTATTCATATTTCTTATAAATTTGATAAATCAAATAAATTAAAAATTTTTAAATACTAAAAATAAGAAGATTCTTATTTTTCTTATTCTTATTTGAGTCATTTTCTTGATTTTTTTCTGATTATTTATAAACTAAAGTAATAATAAATAAAAGTACTAAATGAAAATTTTTTAAAAATATTTCAACCTTAAATGCATATTTACTTTTTGTATAGATTGCAAAAAATGTATTTTGGAAAAATATTTTTTTTATAGTAAATGCATATTTTATATTGCCAAGAGCTAAAATAAATCAAGTGACTCATTTCAACTCTTTTTCTTTTAAAGTTTTGGTTATAAGAGGGTTATTTGGTATTATAAAAGAAGTTTGGTACGTAGATAGTGATTTCATAAAGAGGGCAATTGGTAATCTCTTGTAATTAATGTCAGCTTAAATATTTGTGGGAGTAGATTTTAGAGTTAATATTTATATTACCGCCTCTAGATCTCGATTTCAAATTTAGTTTAATGACCATTTTACCATTTGCAAACTATGTATGTTCAATTGAATCGAAAATTCTTTGACCTTCTCTCGATTCATTGTTTGAAATGGTGAGATTTTGAGTTTTTGCTTAAGATCTTGATTTTTATAGTTTAAATTAACAATTAGACCTATGTTGCTTCTATGATTCTTTAAAAGATTTTATTACTAGTTTTTTGATAATTTTATTAGTGAGAATGTTAGATCTGACTTAGATTCCCTCTTAGCATATAATGAGTCCGCTCATAGATCTTAGGGTTGAGTTAGAATTCTCAGATTTTGGGCAGCTGCTAACTTACATTATCTGTAACTTATAGTAACACAAAAGTGATCATCCAATTTAAGAATATGACAACCTGTGAAACACTTGGAAGCTCATCTGTAGCTAGAGTTTTCTGTAATTTACTGATGATGCAACTTAACAAGACCACAAACTTTGATCTAATGAGACTATAGATCTAGCTTCAATGAGCTATATTCTCATTTTTATCAAGCGAACCGAAATTAAAGCAAGAAAACAGTACTGTAATTTAGATTGATTTCACATTCTGTTTATATAAATTTTTACTGATCATCTCATCACTTTGACCCACTTTATCATTGTAATGGCAAACCTACACAAAACCTACCTTTTTACCATCCCCAGTGGCAAATGCAAACTCATATTTTTGCTCCACGTAGCCCATCAGTGCATGAGTTTGATTTTGATATCGTATAGAAGTTAATGGTTTAACTCATAATCAAAAGCTATCTCAAAAGTTGAGCCTATGGAATTCTACATAGTATTGGAGACAAATTTATGTACGAAAAGACCGACAGTACCTTACCACCTGATAAGAAACAAGCAAAAACTAACTTGTCCATGATAGGAAGTGATAGGAAAATGTTGTTAATTTTATGCAATAGGTTGTCAGTGCGCAAGTGTACACAACAAGTAATAAAGTGATAAGTATTGAGATCGTCTCCACAGGGATTAGTGCTATCAACCTTGCTACAACATGTTTATTCAGTGCAATTGTGAAAGATAAAAATAATTGAAATAAATTATCTTACTAAAACTTAATTAAATTTAAAAGATTATTAAATTGAGATTTAACGAATTAAGCAAACGTCAAATACTAACAAATATTCAATGACTAAAGTGTAGTTGGGGAATCTAAACTCACTTAATGACTATTGACTTATAACCAATGCTAGAACTAGTTACTATAGCAGTGACTACAGCACTGGGCAGATTCCTTTTGCATCATCATCTTTTGCCTATTGGATATCTTACACCTAAAATTACAACTTAACAGTGACCAATTGCCAAGCCACAACTAGATATAGCATTATACTTTCTTGAATCTATTAACCCTACAAGGTGAATTCCTATGTCTAGTTCTTCACTAATTCTAGATTAAACATGACCCTATTCAAATTGATCTAAAATCAATTAAGGAAATTCAATCTAGAATCAAGTATTGCTCTGATTTACTATACTAAGCTGTCTCTATTGAGGATCAAACCTAACTTGTATCCCTAAATGGGTGGTCAGCCGAAATAGAGAATTAAATAACACACAATCAAAACAACATGTTGCAGCAAATACTAAACAACAATAATAGAAGTCAGATCATCATTAAGATCATTTAGAACCCAACTACATATAAATTTACTTCATACTTAACATAAAAATAAAATCATAGTTCGGTTTAACCATTAAGATCATTCCACAAACGAAATAAAACAAGAAATTCAAGAAATTAAGGATAAGAATTTAATCCAAGGAAGTTCTCTTGACTGAATCACGATCTGCCCTCCTTACTTCACTAAACTCTTTGATTACAACCCTTAAATTTCTCTCTTCCTCTATTTCTTTCACTACAAGAATTATGGTCATTTGCGACCAACAAATTCGTCACAAATGATACCCAATTTGTCGTTAAAAATAATTCGTGACCAAAAAAATGTCGTCGCAAGGTCGTCACGTTAGGTCTGTCGAGGAAAATTATCTGCGACCACTTCATAATTTGGTCGCAAAATAACACTTTTAGCGATGAATATAGTGGTCGCTAAAGATCATTTTGTTTGGCCTTAGTTACTTTTTTTATGACCATTTAATTTGTCGTGATTTTTTTTTCGACCATACTTATATTGGCCGCAAAATGCAATTTCTTTTAAAAAAATAATAATAGGTTTTAATTGTAATTTGCTGGAATTCATTTTATTTAAAAAAAAAGACATTTTTCTTTAAGAATTAAGAAAATTATAACCAACATCATGAAAATAGAAGAATTAATTTAAATTAAATTTTTTTATCAATTGATAATACACAAAAATTATTACAAATGAAATTTTAGTATTAAGAACAATTAGATAATAATCTTTAATAACAATGTAACACAATTACATGATATTCATAAATTTCTTCATTTTCTTCAGCTCATTAGATAATGATCCTCAATGTTTAATTCCTACAAAAAATAAATAAACAAATAAAGCACAAAAGTTAATTAACTCCTATAAACACAATAATTACATAAAATGAGTAACATGAATAAGATAAATGAAGAAAAAAAGATTAAATAGATTATAAGAAAATATAAGTTAATAATATAGAGAGAAAATGAGAGAATGAGAGCTAAGAGAGATGAGAGAACAAATGAAACATATATATATATATAAAGTGGAGTTTTTGCGACAAAATCTGTTATTTTGTCATAAAAAGTTATAAATAATTAATTTCAATTATGTAAAGAGGTAAATTTTCAGCCTAAATTTTTTATCTTTTGCGACCACATTTTAAAGTGGTCGCTAAATATACCAAATTTTTGATATTCTGCTACTGTATTTAATGTTGTCGCGAAAAAACTACAATGTAATATTGTTAAAATAGTGTAAGGTGGGAAATGTCCCACCAAAAAATCTAACATTTTACAACGAGTAGGGGTGGGCAGAACCGAACCGGAACCAAAATCGAAACTGGAAAGAATTCAGTTCGGTTCCATTTTTTAAGAAAAAAAACCGAATAGATAAATATCGAACCGAACCGAAAATTCCGTTTGGTTTCAGATCAAAATATACAAAAATTGGTCCGAACCGATTGTAAGGGCATTTTTGTAATTTTATATAAAATCAATATATACACACGTATGCGTCAACAGCCATTCCTTTCCTTCACAATTTCCCAATTTGACGAATCCTAACCCTGCTACCTGCTGCGGCGCTGCACAACCCATCTCCACTCTCCAGTCAACTGCTGCTGCCGTTGCCGCTGCTGACCTGCCGTTTTCGCTTCCAATTTGCTGGAACTGCCAAGCTTGCCATTGCTGCTTCCAATTTGCTGCTGCCACTGTTAGTTTTCAAAGGTCAGTGATTCATCAAGTTTTACTTTGAGAGAGAAAATTTAGTCTCTTGTTTTGCAAAATTGAAGCATATTACTTGTTTGATAATATGCTCGAGAAAGTCTAATACAAGAATCAATGTACGTGATACGTTGCTTACTGCTTAGTTTGTTGAAAATTAAAATTAAAAAAAAAATTCACTCATTCCTTTTAATTTAGCAAAGTTATTGCTGCAAATTTGGCAATACGGACCATTTTTAAGCCTTAATTAATTTCTTGTTCTCTTTTTTATAATGGGCACTTGGGCAGTTAGCTAGTTACTTTTATTATTATTTTTTGTTTAATTATTTAGCTGGCCGGGTCTTTAGTTCAAAGTTCAATTATAATTTTGTGACCCTTCTTCATAACACCTCTCTTAATGAAAAAAATAACCTTAAAATAAATAAATAATTTCTCATGGAACCCCAGTATTTCAATTCTTTCTTGTTGTTCAAATCAAATATTTTCACTTCAGTTTCCTATTGTTCAAAGCCATTATTGAAATACCATAACAAATTTATGATCTAATTAAAATTATAGATAAATTTCAAGTTATGAGTTAGCTTTTGAATATGAAGAGTTCAAATTTAGAATTGTTATTAGTTTTTTTTTATAAGAATATGTGTAAAAATTATTTTTTTTTATTGTGTTTTGAAGCCACTTTCAATGTCCTTGTTAAGTTATGCTAATTTTTATGTTAAACTCAATTTTTTTGTGTCTTCGATTATTTAAATAATTTATTGAATATGATTATGTCGTTGCACTTTGAAATTTGAATATTTTCATTTTTATACCCACTTTGTAAATTATTTTATTTTTGTTTATTGTACATTGATTATAGTAGGTTTTGTATGCAAGATGGAAGAAAATAACAATGATGTTGAAGAGATTAGGAAAGATGATTTTCAAGAGAGTGTTCCGAACAAAAAAACAAGCAGGCGTTTGAGATCAAAGGTGTGGGCATCATTTTCGAAGTTACTTGGAGGAAAAAAAGAAAAGTGTAACTATTGTAAGAAGCAGTATGTATGTGAAAGTAGTAAAGGAACTTCTGGCTTGAAAACCCAATTGGAAGTAAGGTGTCTTGTGTATAAAAAATTGAAGCCTGAAATGGATGAAACACAATGTGCTTTAGCTCGTGAAAAGGGTGTTGGTGATGCTAAGCTTGTTTCTGTAAGTTTTAGCAAAAAGGCTTGTAGGAAGGCACTTGTAAAGATGATTATTAAAGATGAGTTGCCGTTTAGGTTTGTGGAGGCTGAGGGGTTTTTGGAGTTTATGGCTACTTGTTGTCCAAAGTTTGATGTGCCGTCGCGGAGGACAATTACAAGGGATATTCTTCAATTATACGAGAATGAGAAGATGTTGTAAAAAAATGTGTTAAGTGCAAATCATCAAAGGGTATGTATCACTCCTGATACTTGGACTTCAATTGAAATGTGTAATTACATGGTGATAACAGCCCATTTTATTGACAAAAAATGGGAGTTGCATAAGAGAATACTTAGTTTTGCTCCTATTTCTAGTCATAAAGGAGAGGCCATTGGGAAGCTCATTGAGAAGTGTATGATTGATTGGGGTATTGAGAGTTTGTTCACGATTAGTTTGAGCAATGCAAGTGCTAATGAAAAAGCAGTCACTTATTTGAAGAAAAAGTTAGGAAATTGGAGTCAAGATTCATTGGTTTTAAATGGTTTGTATTTACATGTGAGATGTTCAGCACACATAATAAATTTGATTGTGAAGGATGGGTTGGATATGGTGAAGACATCAATAGATAGTATTCGCAATGCAGTGAAATACGTTAGATCTTCTCATACAATGGGTTTATGGTGTTAAATGTTTCGACTCGGTGGAATTCAACATTCTTGATGTTGAGATCGGCGTTGAAATTTAAAAAAGCATTTGATAGGTTGAAAGATGAAGATGGGCATTATATTAATTGGTTCGAAGTTGTCGGAGAGGATGAAAACGAAAGATACAGGATGGGGCCACCGATGGAAGATGATTGGGACAATGCCAGAAGGTTAGTCAAATTTCTCTTAGTTTTTTATGATGTGACCTTGAAATTTAGTAGCTCCAAGTTTGTGACTGCTAATAATTATTTGAATGAGATGTGGCAAGTTCGTATTCATTTGAAGTCTCTTGATGATAGTGATGATGTTTTGTTGAGTTGTATGGTCAAACCTATGATAATAAAGTTTGTTAAATATTGGGGTAATAATTTAGAGAAGGTCAATATGTTGTTGATATTAGTAGCAGTACTTGATCCTCAATGTAAAATGGACTTTGTTGCATAGTGTTTTAATAGTTTGTATGACACTACGAAGGTTGATGAGTTATGTAATAGCCTTAAAGAGTTGTTAATGAAGCTTTATCAAAGCTGTAGTTCTGGTGATCCAAACAGTGCTGCTAAGACTAGTTGCATGGTTCAGGATAGTGGGATTAGTGGGATTGATGAGTGTGCTGGCTCTAGTTCTTTTGACCCTTTTGCACAATATAAAAAGATGAAATCAAGTACACTAGATGGATGCGGTGGGCAAAATGAGGTTGAAAGATACTTGTCGGATAAAACCGAGATGGTGAATGACAATTTTGATATTTTGAAATGGTGGAGTTTGAATTGGCATAGATATCCAATTTTGTCTCAGATTGCCAAAGATATTTTGGCAATTCTAGTTTCTACCGTTGCTTCGGAGTCAGCATTTAACACTGGGGGTCACATTCTTGACCCATTTCGGAGTTCTTTGACTCCAAAAACAGTTGAGTCCTTGATTAAAATTGGCTTCGATCAACTCTTTTCGGAGATCGTATAATAGAGCCAACCGAGGAAGAAATTGAATTTTATGAAGTAGTTGAAGCAGGTAATAATGTGATTTGTTAACTTTGGATAATTTATTTGTAGTGTTCAATATTATAAATGATGATTTTCATACATTTATTTTATTTTTTATTAGAATTTGTGAAGTCAATGCTAACACAAGCAGCAGAGGACCAATTTGCTGTTGAGTGATGTTTTAGAAGAACATGTATTATTTATATGAATTTGATATATTATTTATATAGTTATATTTATGTTTACTTATCTTAATTTTATTTTCGTAGATTAAAATTGGGAAGTGTGGATGTTGGAAGTTATTAAAGTTGAAGAAGTTGGTGAGAAAGGCGAGCAAAGTAATGGTTGATTTTTATTTTTTATGTCGTAATATTTTTTGATGGTTATGGATGAGGGTTCTGGATGTTGCTTGCTTGATGGTGTTGGAATTTGAGTCTTTGACTGTTATTTTTTTTTGTTTTGTATCATTATTGGAAATTTTTTATTTTTTATGTTGTTATGGACTTATGTATGGGTGATATTAAGTTAATTTGGTGATTCTGAATTTCTGATGAATGATTATTTTGCCTATTGGAAGTTATCGGCTAACCGATTATGATAAATGGTTAGCCGTTTATTTCTAGCATAATATCAATTACCCGAACCAGATCCCGAATCGAACCGGATCTTGAATAGAACCGGATCCCGAACCGAATCAGATCCCAAACCGAAAATCAAAACCAATAATCAAATTGAGACTGTTAAGGGAATGGAGACCGAATAAAAAATCGAACCGAAACCGAACCGAATTGACTAACCAGTTCGGTTCGGTTTTTATTTTTTTAAAATTAATTTTGATTTTTTTAATTTCCAATCCAAACCGAACCGAAACCGATAAAAAATTCGAAATTGAGCCAATGTCCACCCCTCTAGCGATGAGTGTAAAGTGATCGCAAAAGTAGATATATTGCAACGGAAACTATATTTGGTTGCATAAAGAAAATGAATTTTTAATTTTATACAAACATTTCTGCGACGACAAGAATGTTGTCACAAAATACATGTGTTTGGCAACCGAAAGTACTTTTGGTCGCTAAATACTTAAAAAATTAAAAAAAGTTGTAAATTCTTTTGCGACCAATCACGATCTAGTCGCAAAAAACAAACATATAGCGGCAAAAATAACTTTTGTCGCAAAAAGTGTGATATTTAGCTATAATTTTATCTTTGGTCACGAAAAGTGACATTTTACGACGAAATATTAATCGTCTTAGAGAATCTGGTCGCAAAAGGCATTAATTTTGTAGTGCTTGAAGTGCAAGGAATAACTTAATTATGGTCACAACCCTTCTCCTTTCTTTTGAATCATAATCTCCTTTATATATTGCGGCACTTAGGGTTACTCCTTATTAGGTTAGGAATGTTCAATTAATCTTGTTTTAGTCTTGCCTCACACGTTAAAGAAGTTTTGTGCCACGTCAACCTTACTTAACCCATAATCGCTTTGAGTCAACCTCTTGTCTGCGTGCTATAGCCTTGCTGTAGCAGCCCTGTAACAATTTCATTGCTACAGCGTGCACTATTCCAACTGTTCCTTAAGTCTTTATTATTCTTTCTGTACTATTTGTTGCAGTAGCCATCAATAGAATTTGTGCATTTTAATTTCATACACAAAATACCATGAATGAGAATATATAATAAGTTAAAATGCTTTAAATTAACAAAACTAAACTTGAACATATGCTTATGCATAACCTAACTAAAAATAATGCAAAAGATGAATATCGCTGTCTAAGTAGTCATAAGTTAAGCCTAAAAGTGCCATGACAACTCTTATTTCATAGTGTTATCACACCCCCAAACTTAGACTATTACTTGTGCTCAAGTAATGCAACACACAATCATGCAAACTACGACTAAGTTCTGTCATCTATACTACTTCTAACTCATCAACCCTCAGATAAAATATCACCATAACACACATAGTCACCAACAGCAGTTCCAGCACTAAACTCAAGTTCAATTCCGTCTAATGTGTGTGTGTGCTACTCTTACCAAGGGTTAGAATTTGCTGCAACAGTATTCAGGTAATACATACTTCCATAAGGATAACAAAAAACAATGATACTAATAAAAAACATAGGGGGTGCATCATTCCATAATTGTGCTACAGCAAAGTAAAAAGTTTTTTTTTATAGTACACTTCAGTGTACATGTACGTTTCATGTGAATGCCCCACAGGGGTACTGCTGACACCCAATTACTTATTCCCTGTACACATTAGAGTTGCTGTAACAAGAACATCAAAGATGTTACAACATAGTCATGCTTCAGTCCCATTTTTAATCAAAGCTGAACATAGGGTTCATAAATAGACCTGGCTACTTAGGTTCCAAAGCAGATGAGTTTTATATAAGTTGCTACAGCAGTGCTCATAACATCATATGCCTTTCTACACAAGTCTGCATATGGGGTACAAACTCAGCCTCGGCTACTCGGCAACTCAGCCATTTGAGCAAAAATTTATTTCATTTCATACACAGTTGCACTATAAATTTTTTTTCGCACCCCCCCTCAAACTTAAATTACTCACCAGTTAAAAACATTTTTCATTTTATTGTTCTGTATACTACTACAGTAGACTTACTAACTCCAGTAGAGCTATATATGTTAAGACAGAATTTCCCTTTTATCTATTACTGTCACTACTAAGAGGTGTCTTATTTTACTTCATCATGCAACTTATCCTCATTGGGTTTCTGATCAGAGTTAAGGTTCTAGACACACCGGGCTATGCATCCCATACTCACACTCAACACATGCATATTTTTATTCATTGTAATAGATTATTACATAACGGACAAAAACTTGACACAACCGACCCCCAAAACTTGAGAGGTGCTGTGTCCTAACAAGCACATGACACAAAACACACAATCACACTTAACATTAACTGATAGGAACTATAAGGAATGGAAATAAAATTAGCATGGACATAAATGCAGAATGAAATGATAAGAAAGTAAAAATAAAAGAAAAAAAATTTGGGCTAGCTGTTATGTTGGCTGATGTGGTACTTCCCTGTTGAGTTGGTTATTTGTTGTTGCTTGTTGAAGTATAGTTAGTTCTGTTGGGCTCCACTTCTTAGACACCTTTTTGGAGAGCTGAGTGTTGCAGCAGTGGCCTTCTTCTTTGGTTTTAGGCTCTTTTGTGGTGTTCCTGCAGCTGTGAGCAAATTGGTCTTGGTTCGCTTAGGCTCTAGGTCTTCTAGAGCTGGCACAAATGCTACCCCTTCAGAGGTTGGTGCCCCTTTTCGCTTGCTGGAACCCTTTAATGCCTTGGTTGATGACTTAGTTGGAGTGAGCTTTGTTGGAGTTGGTGACGAGGTTGCTGTTGTAGATGGTCGAGCAGTAATGTCAGCGATAATTTGTCTTAGGGTTTGTCACTGTTCATCTGTTGTGGTGCTTCTGCGAATCCTTTTGTCAATATCTCTATCCACATCCTTCTCATCCTCATCATCTGAGTCTTCATCTTCCACAATGATGTGTTTTCCTTTTGGCTTGGGGGGTACTTTTATTGGCTCCTCCTTCAGTTCCTCTGCGTCACTTCCTGACTCACCCTCTGTACTACTTTCATCTTTATGTTCTGCTAATTTCTCTTTATCAGAGTCTTCTTTTTTGTCCCCTGCTTCACTAGATTCCGAGAACTCTACCTCATATGCTGCTGTCTGCTGTGCTAGAATAGGTTTTGCTGGATTGAAGAAATTGAATTACTGCAGCAGCGATTCAAAGAAATCATCGTACTTACCGTTCATGAATAGAGCAAACTGAGACTTCTGTGTCTCTAGATGCTGTACGTACATCCAAAATTTTTTATTTTTCTCAACTTGTGCAGCCTCGCAGTCATCTATGCTTTTCACCAGATTTTTCAAAATTTGCTCAATTTCGGTGGATGACTCTGCTGCAACTTTGGGCTGTAGTTCTGTAGCTGTAGTGTGCCTTATTGGTGCTGCTACAGCACTAGTTTTTCCAGCATTCCTCTCCACAGTTCTAGTCGTCATGGCTCCTTCATTCTTAAGTCTTTCATCTCCCTTATTAAGCTTTACACTAGACAGCTTGTAAATTCCCGTTAGTAATGAGGGAAAAATTAAAGCAGCAGAGTTTTGGGTATGAACTGAACATTCTCGTATTTCTTTTTCAATTATTCTACCTACATTTATTCTCATTCCCTTCATTATAGCATATAATAGTACTAATTTGTCCTGAGAGACAGTGGTGGTATGTGTTGTGGGCATAAGTTGAGATTTTAAAAACTTAACCCAAACTTTGGCCAT
This sequence comes from Clausena lansium, assembly GCA_030449835.1. NCBI lineage: Eukaryota > Viridiplantae > Streptophyta > Magnoliopsida > Sapindales > Rutaceae > Clausena > Clausena lansium. The sequence goes on from JASUUF010000152.1 coordinate 11,147,733, forward strand.
GGGTTTTAGATCAATTCGGTTAACCACCCTGGCTTCCTCACTGACCCATCTACTGCCCTTAACAGTAAGGATTTTTAACACATCCCCTCACTTTTTATCAGTCATATCCTCAACAAATTTGGTATATTTACAATCAATATCATGAGGTAATTCATAGTGGGCGTTAATAAGTCGAGGGTCAAAGGTACCTACTTCTGTCTTACCCATTTACTCTGTTGGTCCTGCTGGAGCATGTTGGCATAAAATTCTTTCACAATGGGCACCACTGGTCATGTGGTTGCATACAAAGCTTGCTCCACCCCAATTTTACTGTTGTGTCGAGCACTAATTTGATTGGGCCAGTGGGTTGTTGAGAAACTCGAAACCCTTCTCCTCTAGCATCTTTTGTTGTTCGATTAATTCTTCAAACTTGTCCTTTACTTTGTAGCTATGGAAGTGCTTAGGATTGCACAACATTCCTGTTATTTTCTTAATTCGAGGCATACTGTAGTACTATAAAAAATAGAAAAATTATTGAAGAGAATAAGGTGAATTGCTAATCGTTGGTGAAAATGAATCTTCGTGGTGAATGTGAACAGTAAAAGCCCTAATTTATAACGAGGAAAAAGTGAAGAAAATTAAATTGAATAAGGAAACTGAATTTCAAGAGATTTGTTTTAATTAAAATTGTTTTAAAAATAGCAAGAGATAATATGCAGAGATTGTAGAGATTGATATCTTCTTGAATTACGCATTTTACTACCAGCTGACGTCATTAACTTTAAGCCTCAAACAGTAAAATTTTGGATTTGTCAATCCAATGGAAAATCTTGGTTTGATGCCTTATTGAATTAAATTGTTGCTGTAGCATCCATTATTGTGCTGCAGCAGAAATGTTATTGTATATTTTCTCTGAGTAATCTACTGCAGTGCTTAGTAGATGCTCCAGCATTGCTGACAAAAAAAAGTTTTCCGTCTTCCCGTCATTCTTTGATGTAATCCATGTATGGCTTCCGATTATCTAACCAAAAATTAAGAGAACAATTAAATTTGATTTGAATTAAAATTAAAATGAAACTAGAATTAATATTAAAATAGCTTAATGTAAAGGGAATTGCTCTTTTTTGGGTTGCCTCCCAAAAGCGCTTGAATTTAGGTCCTTCAGCCTGACCTTCTTTATTTCCTTAGCTTGGATCTGTCAAAAACATATCCTTTCACGGTAGATTGGCTTCAGCCCCCCATGTATGGTTTCACTCTTTGCCCATTGACTTTAAATATTTGCCCGGCTCTTGAATCCTTGAGGTCCACTGCATAATGTGGATAAACCTTCATCAGTGTAAACGGTCCAGATCTTCTAGTTTTCAATTTTCCTGGAAACAATTTCAATCAAGAATTATATAGTAACACCTGCTGCCCTTGAATCAGAGTTCTTAGTTGAATGTGCTTATCATGCCATAGCTTGGTTTCTTCTTTATAAATTTTGGCATTTTCATAGAAGAACAACGTTAACTCCTTTAGTTCACAGAGTTGTACCATACGTTGCTCTGCTACAGCAGTCATATCTATATTTAATTGTTTCACTGCCTAATAGGCCTTGCCATAAATAATTCTATATGGGGACATACCATAGGGAATCATCAAGTCTTATGGACCAGTCCTTCTTAGTAGGATTTACCACCTTCTCCAATATTCTTTTAATCTCTCAGTTAGACACTTTTACTTGGCCACTGGTTTGTGGGTGGTATGTTGTAGCAATCTTATGTGTGATCCTATATTTTGTCAGTGCTTTTGCAAATACCTTATTACAGAAGTGCGTTCCTTCATCACTAATTATAGCCCTAGGGGTCCCAAAACGTGCGAAGATGTTTCTTTGAAGTAATTTCACCACTGCCTTAGCATCATTTGTGGGAAGGGCTGTAGCTTCTACCTATTTAGGCACATAATATACAGCCACGAAAATATATAAGTTCCCAAAGGACGGCGGAAATTGCCCAATAAAGTCTATTCCCCAAACATCAAAAAGCTCTACTTCTAGGATGTTGGTCAATGGTAGTTCATGCTTTTGTGATATACTTCCAGTTCTTTAGCACCTGTCACAACATTTAACAAATTCGTGAGCAACTTTAAAAATTGATGGCCAGTAGTAACCTGATTGAAGAATCTTTGCTGCTGTTCTGTGCCCTCCAAAATGTCCTCCATATGCTGTAAAATGACAAGCCTGCAAAATATTTGGAACTTCTTCATTTGGAACACATCTTTTTATTAGATGGTCAACGTATAATTTATATAAATATGGTTCATTCCATTGATAATATTTAACATTATGAAGAATTTTTTTCTTTTGCTAGAAATTTAAACCAGGTGGTAATATTCCACTTACTAAATAATTGGCAATATCTGCATACCGTGGGAGTCCATCTTGCTGCAGCATCTGAACATGCTGTAGCATCAATAGTTGTCCATCAGAAAATGTTTCTGTAATATCATGATCGTCAATGTGCCCGCATCTGCTTCAAATCTTCAAAGATGATCGGCTACCTGATTCTCAATTCCTTTTATATATTTTATTTCTAAATCAAATTCTTGTAGCAATAAGATCCATCTAATTAACCTTGGTTTGGTATCTTTTTTAGAAATCAAATATTTTATAGCTGAGTGATAAGTGTAAACAATAACTTTTGTGCCTACCAAGTATGCACTAAATTTATCAAATGCAAACACTACAACTAAAAACACTTTTTCAGTTGTTGTATAATTAATTTGAGCTTCCTTAGTAGATAGAATGGAAAATTTTACCTTTTCATTGCCTTAGTACTACTCCAACAGCGTGGTCACTGGCATCACACATCAAATCAAATGGCATGTACCAGTCTGCTGCTACAACAACAGGTGTTGTAACAAGCGCTTGCTTAAATGCAATAAATGCATGTATGCAGTCTTTGTTGAAATTGAATGGTTTATCATGCTCCAATAATGTGCATAATGGTTTGGCAATTTTTGAGAAATCCTTAATAAATCTTTTATAGAAATCTGCATGTCCTAGGAAACTTCGTATACCTTTAATTGAAGTGGAAGGTGGTAATTTATCAATTACTTCAATTTTTACTTTATCCACTTTTATTCCTTTTCTAGAAATTTTATGACCTAATAGTGGTGTTTCTCCCAATTAAGTACTAAATTAGTTTCCTCACATCTTTGAAGTACACTCTAAATTTTTCAAACAGTCTTCATATGATTTTCCAAACGCTGAGAAATCATCCATGAATACTTCAAGAGTTTGTTCCACCATATCTAAAAAAATTAGACATCATGCACCTTTAGAATGTTGCTAGAGCATTGCATAGGCCGAATGACATCCTCCTGAAGGCAAAAGTTCCATATAGACAGGTAAATGTAGTTTTCTCCTGGTCTTCTGGTGCTATAGCAATCTGGTTGTAACCCGAATAACCATCCATGAAATAGTAGTACTCCTGCCCTGCGAGTCTATCTAGCATTTAATCTATGAAGGGTAATGGAAAGTGATCTTTTCTTGTAGCTTTATTTAGCTTTCTATAATCCATACAAACTCTCTATCCCGTCACCGTTCTTGTAGGAATGAGTACTTTTTTCTCATTTGCTACCACTGTTACACCTCCATTCTTTGGAACACATTGTACTGGACTTACCCATGAGCTATTTGATATTAGATAAATAATTCCAGCATCAAGCCATTTAATAATCTCTTTTTTACTACTTCCTTCATGATCGAGTTCAGCCTCCTCTGTTGCTCTACAAAATTGCTATAGCAATCCTCTAGCAGAATCTTGTGCATGCATATTGAGGGGCTAATTCCTTTAATATCTTCTATTGTCCATCCAATAGCCTTCTTGTATTTAGCCAATACTACTGCCAAGCTTTTTTCTTGAAGGGAATTATTATTACCGATATAAACATATTTCAAATGTGATGGTAAAGGTTTTAATTCCAGAATAAGGGGTGATTCAATTGATGGTTTAAATGATTTTACTTCCCTGTTTGAAAGGTCCAGTGATTCAAATTGCCTGATTCTGCTAGTTTGCTTTTCTCCTATCCATGTAATGTCAAGTGGTTCCATGACTTCATCTTTAGATTCTTCAATTATATCTGTACTGTCCTCTATTTTGCTGCAACATTTGGTAAATGTTTCTGCTATAGCAAGATCCGCTACATTAACAAAGTTACAATCTTCTATATCATCTGGACTTTTTATAGCTTCAATCACGTTGAATGTAACTTGCTGATCATTAACTCTCATAGTTAATTCTCCCTTTTGAACATCAATTAAGGTCTTTCCCATGGCTAAGAAAGGCCTTTCTAAAATAATAGGAACATCTTTGTCTGCTTCAAAATCTAACACGATGAAATCAATTGAAAATATGAACTTATCCACCTTAACTATTACATCTTCAATCTTTCCTTCTGGATAAGCATGAGATCTATCGGCCAATTGTAATGTAACTATTATAGGTCTAACTTCACCAACTCCTAATTGTTTAAATATTGACAAAGGCATAAGGTTGATGCTTGCTCCTAAATCACACAATGCTTTACCATTATATCTATTACCTATCGAACATGGAATTGTGAAGCTCCCTGAATCTTTCAATTTTTTAGGCATCTTACTTTTAAGCATATGGCTACATTCTTGTGTTAAGCAACTGTCTCAAATTCTCCCAATCTTCTTTTCTTTGTCATGATTTCCTTCAAGAATTTTACATAATTCGGCATCTACTCCAATGCTTTTACAAAAGGGATGTTGATGTATAATTGCTTCATTACTTCCAAGAATTTGCCAAACTGTTTATCTTGTTTCTGCTTCTGAAATCTTTGCAGGAATGGTGGTGGGTGTCTGAACTGTTGTGCTGCAGCAGGTTGTACAGCCCTCTTTCCTGTTGCCATGTCCTGAGTTGGTACTGTAACATCTGTATCAACTTGTGCTGGATCTGTGGTTGCTGTTGCTGTGGCATGACTGTTCTCTTCAATTTGCTGTGCATTAGAAGATGTTGGTTCTTCTTCAACTTGAGTTTCTTCTTAGTTCAAAGTAACTTCAATTCTTCTTTTCGCCAATCCTACTGGTATATGCACATCTTTTCCTGATCTTAAATTGATGACTTTACACTGTGCTTTTTTTTCTCTCCTTGGATTTTCTATATTACTTGGTAGGTTACTTTGGGGTATGTTACCCAATGCTATAGTAAGCTGCCCTACTTGGCTCTCTAAATTCCTTAATGAAACTACTTAACTTTGAACAGCCGCTTCATTCTTCACAATGTATTCTTCGAGTAATGCTTCAAGAGAACTGAGTTGATAATTGTTTGTACTTCTTTGACCTTGGTTTGATTGCTGAAATTCGGGTGGTGGTGTAGGTCTGTGCTGTCCACTGGTTGCTGCAGCATGCTGATTCTATTACTGGCTTTCCCACGAAAAGTTTGGGTGCTGTCTCCATCATGGATTATATGTATTTGAGTATGGATTGCCCTTATTTGGTCGGTTAAAATTTCCCAAATAATTTACTGAAGCTGGATTTCCAAGTCAACTATCAACTAGATGGCCTTCTCTACAATAAACACACTATTGTCTAAAAATCTAACTACACAAGTACATATCGAACAAGTAATAAAGTGATGAGTGAGAGTGTCGAACCCACAGGGACTAATATTATCCAATCACTATCTATCAATTTATATCTCCCAAATCTAATCCAAACAACTAAATAAAAAGTCTTAACTAAAATTTAACGATAAATTAAATGTAAAATAAACAAGAAGATAATTAATAGATGATGAAACCTATGTTTGTAATTTCCCCTAGCAATCCCCTTATTAATCTCAGTCCAGTTCTTCTAATTAACCTAATTCAATTATCACTCAGAACACTAAAATCTCTACAAGCCTCTTCCGATGGTCAAGTAGATATATTACTCAAAATTAACCCACTATATTTCTATGAGGATCAATTATAAGCAATTCATTAAGTTTAAGTTCCTTAACAAGTGCATATGCAATCTAAATATATTCCTATCTCAGATTAACACATGTTATCATATTTAGGTCTATAGATGCATGACTCTTCCGATATCTATGCAACTACACATGTGCTATTTAATTGGTGATCAAGAATCAAATAGGTTAAGCACAAAATATGATAAATAATCAATAGAAGGCAATTTTGAAGAACTACAAACATCAATCAATTAAGGTTCATACTAGGTTCCATTACAAACCTAAATAAAAATATTTAGTTCATAACAAAGAAAACAACATCCATAATAAAATAAAACATCCTTATAATTAAAACAAGAGAAGAGGAATTTAGTAGAAAAAACTCTTGAATAAAATCTTCAATTTTCTCTTTCTCCCCTTTTTGCTACTGCTGCTCCTCTTCGATTATTCTTCAATTCCGTTCTCTCCCTTTTCAATTGCCGTTGCCTTTCCTTTTATAGTGCATGGATAATCCTTATTGGATTTAAATTACTTGGCCACCAATCAAAGCAAATCCCACGTGGATGCCTTTTTAAAGTCAACCATCCTTGTCTTCAAAGGATTCCATCAAAAGCTAAAGTGGATGCATGCATGTGAAGTCTAATTGAATCAAAGCCCATGCATTCTCGTGGCTTATGCAAATAACCAATAAAGCTATGAAATTAATTGGTAATAAATCTAATAATTCTCCTTTAAGCATTATTCATCCCTCTTTTATTTCATAATCGACACTTAATTCCATTAAGCTCCAATTTGTTTCTTCTTTCTTCTCTTTTTGTGGATATTATCTACATAAATAAAAATATAAAATTAAGACAATAATTAATATAATATAATAAAAACCAAGAATAAAATTATGCTAAAAGATATTAAAATATATATAAAATATAAATAAAATATAAATAAAATATAAATATATCACACATGTTGCTTCAGCAACTTGATTTACTACTGTTAGAGCAGTGGTCATAGTTTTTACCATATTTGTTAGTGAAGCCACCTGAGTTGATAAGGCTATTATAGCATTTACACTATAAACTCTTGCTGGTCCTCTTGCTACAGCTTGTCTAGTAGATGGTCATTGATAGTTGTTTTTGGCTATTCTTTCTAAAATCTCATAGGCTTCATTATAAGACTTAGCCAATAATGCACCATTTGCTGAAGCATCCACCATCAATCTAGTACTCGGATTCAAGCCATTATAAAAAGTTTTCAATTGAATGCAAAAAGGTATACCATGATGAGGACATTTCCTTAGTAACTCCTTGAACCTCTCCCACGCATCATATAAGCTTTCATCTTCCAATTGATGGAAAAATGTTATTTCATTCCTTAATTTTGCATTCTTGGTTGGTGGAAAATACTTCATCAAGAATTTTTCAGCCAAATCATTCCTGTGGTAATGTAGTTTGGTGGTAAAGAATTAAGCCAAGCTCTTGCTCTATCCCGTAAGGAGAATGGGAAGAGTCTCAACCTTAATGCTTCTGGCGTTGCTCCAGCAATCTTAAAAGCATCACTCACCTCCAAGAATAGCTTAAGATGAAGGTGTGGATCTTTATATGGCAATCCATTAAATTGTCCAAAACAATTGCAACATCTAAAACATCACCAGCTTAAGTTCAAAATTTGCAGCGCACTTCAGGTCTGATTATTCCAGAGTTTATAGCTTGAGGAGTCATACTGTATAATCTCTTCTGGCTCTATCTCTGTCATCTACCATAATAATGACATTATGGTTCCCTGGTTGCCTTTTGTTATTCTGACCTTCTGGCCTTCCATCGACATTAATTGGTTCTAGTAGTCCTTGTTGATTCAAGTCTCCCATGTTCTGCAATTCAGCCATGTTCGCAATAGATTTTGATTGTCTTTGTTCTCTTCTTAATCGCCTTGCTATTCTTTCTATCTTTGGATCAAATTGATATTCAATAGATTTATATTTGTCCACACAAAAGTTGCTAGAGCAAATCTGTCAACAAAATTAAAACAAATTAAATTAGCACTGAATAAAATCAAATTCACAAGAATTAATAAACAATCAATCCTCGATAACTGCGCCAAAAACTTGTTGTTAATTTTATGCAATAGTTTGTCAGTGCGCAAGTGTACACAACAAGTAATAAAGTGATAAATATTGAGATCGTCTCCACAGGGATTGGTTCTATCAACCTTGCTACAACATGTTTATTCAGTGTAATTGTGAAAGATAAAAATAATTGAAATAAATTATCTAACTAAAAGATTATTAAACTTAATTAAACTTAAAAGATTATTAAACTGAGATTTAATGAATTTAAAGAGTAGTTGGGGAATCTAAACTCATTTAATGACTATTGACTTATAACCAATGCTAGAACTAGTTGTTACAAGATTGACTACAACACTGGGCAGATTCCTTTTGCATCCTCATCTTTCGCCTATTGGATATCTTACACCTAAAATTGCAACTTAACAGTGACCAATTGCCAAGCCACAACTAGATATAGCATTACACGTTCTTGAATCTATTAACCCTACAAGGTGAATCTCTATGTCTAGTTCTTCACTAATTCTAGATTAAACATGACCCTATTCAAATTGATATAAAATCAATTAAGGAAATTCAATCTAGAATCAAGTATTGCTTTGATTTACTCCACTAAGCCGTCCCTGTTGAGGATCAAACCTAACTTGATCCCGAAATGGGTGGTCAGCCGAAATAGAGAATTAAATAGCACATAATCAAAACAACATGCTACAGCAAATACTGAACAATAATAATAGAAGTCAAATCATCATTAAGATCATTTAGAACCCAACTACATGTAATTTCAGTTCATACTTAACATAAAAATAAAAACATAATTCGGTTTAACCATTAAGGTCATTCCTTTAATGAAATAAAATAAGAAATTCAAGAAATTTAGGACAAAAATTTAATCCAAGGAAGTTCTCTTTACTGAATCACGATTTGCCTTTCTTTCTTCACTAAAATCTTCGATTGCAACCCTTGAATTTCTCTCTTCCTCTATTTCCTTGAAATGCAAGGAATAACTTAATTGTGGTCACGGCCCTTCTCCTTTCTTTTGAATCATAATCTCCTTTATATATTACGGCATTTAGGGTTACTCCTTATTAGGTTAGGAATATTCAATTAATCTTGTTTTAGTCTTGCTTCACACACCAAGGAAGTCTTGTGCCATATTAGCCCTACTTAACGCATAATCGCTTTAAGTCAACCTCTTGTCTGCGTGCTATAGCCTTGCTGAAGCAGCCCTACAACAACTTCACTACTATAGCGTGCACTATTCCGTTGTTCTTTAAGTCTTTATTATTCTTTCTGTACTATTTACTGCAATAGCCATCAATAGAATTTGCAAATTTTAATTTCCTACACAAAATACCATGCACGAGAACATATAATAAGCTAAAATGCTTTAAATTAACAAAACTAAACTTGAACATATGCTTATGCATAACCTAACTAAAAATAAAGCAAAAGATGAATATAGTTGTTTAAGCAGTCATTAGTTAAGCCTAAAAGTGTCATGATAACTCTTATTTCATAGAGTTATTAGAAAACTATCATACATCTGAAAACATTTACTTGATTAACAATATGAGCCTTGGGTAACCCTGAACTTATGAGCTAGTTTTTTAGTATGAGTTAAATCCTTCAACTTCTATATGGTATTAGAGCCAGATTCATGCACGTGTGGGCTCGTACGACCTTAGCATGTGACAAGAACCAAGTGCAAAGATCGGCCTGCACATGATGGAGGGTAATAAGGAAAACATCTCACATCAATTGAGATTAATTATAAGCTTGAGATAATCCTTGACTTTAGAGCTAGCTTTTACATACATCGGGGCGGAACAAGGATTTTGATTTAGGGTTGTTGAAATGCATATAAAAAATTATTGTAGTAAAAATAAAATTAATGCTATTCAAATCTTATATTAATGAAAATTCATAACAACTATATTACACTATCTTATTTAATCAAACTAAATTTGAAATCGAGATCTAGAGGCTGTAATATAAATATTAACTCTAAAATCTACTCCCCAAATATTTAAGATTAATAACAATAGCTTATACTTAATAACTATAATTAATAAATTAACAATGAACAAATCTTAAAACTAAAGTAACGGACATAATTTGTCAATTAACACATAACGAATTATGTCTAAAAATATAATTTAAAATTTCATAATGGAAGATTTCTTATTAAATAATAAGAATTAAAAGAAATATGTGCAAATAATATGAATGTTAAAAAAATTAAAAAAAACATGAAGGAAGTAAACATTGAAAGCAAACCTCGAATGTTGACTAAGAAAGAAAACCTTAGATTCTTGACCCTTGTGGGAGAGAATTAAAAAACTTAATTAGGAAGTTAAGTAGTACGTTTAGTTATGTTATGTAAAAAAAATTTTAAAAAAGAAATGAAGATGAATACTCTAATTTTGAGTCTAGGGACTTGAGGTACTATTTAGCTCTTTAATGAAAAAGAAAAAGATTAGGTAATTTACTTTTGTAAAATAAAAAGTAAAATAATAAGAGAAAGTTTATGGTACATTAAAAATAATACAACCAATCATTGGATGTATGACATATGTAGTTCGATTTAATATAAACTACCATTTGCATGTTGATTTTTCAAAATAAATAAACATATGACATAACATCATTTACTTATTGTATAATTAATGTGATACTTCCAATTTATTCTAGAATTTCTCATAAAGTAGATGGGTTATTATTAATGTGTTTCCAAAGTTTAGGAGTTGTCGGTTATTAATTAATATTTTTCTCAACTTTTACTTTATATTTAATATTTTAAAAATTTCTTTACTATTAAAAAAATTCTAAAATTTTGGGGGTTGCTCCGGGGCAAGAAAATGTTTCGGCCACAGGCATATAGCAATTAACTAGGCTAATGAGCTTCTATAATTAGGAGGTTTTTGACTAGCTCAACTTGTACCAACCATTGTTCGAGTATAAACGCATGTTGTTTTTTTCTAATCATGTAATAATTCTCTAAGTATGGATGATGTGACTTAAACCCACCATAAAATAATATATATTAGCTTTTTTTTTTTTGGAAGGTTTTGGTTTATATTTCTCCATATGTTCTATTCATTATTTGATTTATATTATAGGTAGTTTGGCATAACCCACACTTTCTTGGAGGTTTGAAGTGTTAATTCTGTAATTGATTGAGATGTGTGAGTATATCTAAACTTTGAAAGGGTATTGTGAGACAAAAGAAGCAAAGAATAAATATAAAAATATCAGGGACACATGTTGAATCCAAAATGAGAGAGTGAGTCAGTCGCTCAGACATAATACTTATATGCATCCATTTAGTTTCCAAAATTTAAAATTACGTAATTTGATAAATATTTAAATATAATTTCAAGATTATTTTTTTAATGACAATCCAAATAAATTAATAAATTGTGTATTATAATTATTAAACAAATACAAAATCTTTTACTACATACAATGACAGAAATCATCTAAAAATTATTAATATAAGTAATTTATAATTTTATATTAAAATTCACTAGTGAACATAATTCATGTGATATTGTGAAATGTAAATTTAATAAAAAATTAAAAAATTAAAATGATTTTCCAAAAAAATTTTAAGCCTTTTATAGAGAACTTGGTAGATGATATTTTTGAAACAAAAGTTTTATTAAAAAAAAACTCTGCAATCATATGGCTTCTCTTAAGATTGAGGAGAAACAATTGAGAGTTAAAAGTGTTAAAGAAAGCTTGTCGTTGAAGGGGTAATGTTGTAAAATTAAATATGGTATAGATGCAATTATTGTGAAAGTATTGAGTGATGTTTAAGTGAAATAAAATAATGATACAAGAGACAAAAATAAATGTGTGCTGTAAGTAAACATAAAAAGATGTGTTGTTATAGGACACATGTCGATTTTGGAATGATTGAGTGAGGCAGTCACTCAAAAAGAGCGACTGACCGTAGCACTCCTCATATTATTTTTGGTACATGACGTCATCAGAGCTTGGGAGTACTTAGCCAAGGTCTAGGCTTTGATTTTTATTTTAACACACGTTATATTAAGGGTGATAATATTTCAACGCTTACTTCTAAAAAAGTACTATAAAATTTCACATTATTTTTAATAATTTTGAATAAAAAAGATATTTGAACCATTAACCAATTAAATTCTCATTAAATGTTAAACATATGCCACAAAAGCACATGTTTTGGACAATTTAGTTCTTTTATTTTATAAGAGTTGTAAGTACCCAATTCCATAGGGAACCACCTTTTACTATGTGCTTCTCTTAAATAACTTAGGAAGGATCATTTTGAATAAAAAGACATTCGGATTAGACTTCTTAAGTAAATTACAAAGAAAAATAAAAATAGAAGGAGGACCTAGGTTTAACATGGTTCCAGACCTATCACCTAAGAAAACTGTGATCAAAATCATAAGGGAAAGAGGGAAAAAGACATACATAAAATAGTGTACAAATTTCCCCACATAAATCCACAGACGTGTATACTGATCTGAAATGGTGATCCGTGCTTTAGAATTAAGGTTTAGAACAAAACCCTAATTTTATGTTAGGCATTTCTATAAATAGAAGCCCATCTCTAAGAGAAGGGATCTTCACCATCGTAAGGACGTTGTCCACTTAAGGGAAAAACTCATCTTCTTCCAATTTCTTCTTCTTCTTCTTTGTCCTTAGACAAACACTAAATTGGGCATTAGATTGACTTTTATAGGTACCCATGTCAGTTCCAAGATCGATCTATACAGTCAAGTTCTCCTTAACTACAAATTCTATGAAGATAAAAATTCAGCTACTTTTGGTGTCATCTGTAGGGAATTTTCAAGTTGAAAGCCATTTTCTCTCACTAATACAGACACAACTATTACCCTACAATTACATATTTAGATTAGATCTAGTTGTGTATGGTTATAGTAAAAGGTGAATACTCACATATGCCCAAAAAAAATTTTATGTGTGAGAACCAAACCTTAAATATGATTAAAAAGGTGATAAAGCCAATAAACCAAGGCAAAATAGAGATATCTCCTCCACATGATGATGAGATTGATGATAAGGATGGCACCAGCACGTGGAATAAAGTATATTCAGATCTTATTCAAGTTCCTGTTGGACCCATCACAAGAGTTCGTGCAAAGAAATTCAAAGAAGCGCTTAATAGGCTGGTTCAAGCAACTTGGGATCAATCAAATGTGTGGAGGCCCATTGAAGGAATGTCAGAAGATATTCCGACCAATAAATGCGTGATTCAAGCTCTTGATTTTTCTGAATAATTAATTCCATAAAATTGGCAAGTTGGCATGCACAATATGGTGGGAAGATATGCTACCATTTTTTCCAGATACTTTCCTATTTTTAAAAGAGGCAGCAAATCGCAGATATGCTATTATCCTTTCTAGATACTTTCATATTCTTAAAAGAGGCAGCAAATCTATTAATTTCTTTTTATTTAGTCATTGAAGATATGTAGGATTCTTTCCTTTTCGTTTAGATTAGGATTCTGATTTAATTAGGATTCTTTTCTTTTTATTTAGATTTGGATTCTGATTTAATTAGGATTCTTTCCTTATTTATTTTAGATTCAGATTCAGATTTGATTCTGGATTAGAATTTGTTTCTAGTTTTGGATTAGGGTAACTATGGCTGAAAACACTATATATATTGTACCCGAAATTCAATAAAGAAGTTTTAGAAGTTTTCATACAATTGTAAGCGTGTAATTCTATTGGGTTCTTAACGAACTCTTTGAACTTATCGAATTTTTCGTGGTGTTCAATCCTTGACTTATAAATCAGCCCTTCCATAACTGATTGTGGCGTCTTCACATTCCAAGGTTCGTGCTTCCTTAAGCAACGGGTCGCGGTTCCATACAATTCCGGGTTAGAATCGATCTTGGAGACTATTTTGATTAGGGTTGCATTAGTTCTTGGCGTGGTTCGTATCACATGAGCTAGTAGAATTAAAGGGTAACAAAATAAAAAAACTCATTTAATCAACATAAACCTTTGAAATTTGGATTTCTAGCCAAATGCAACCAAGTTGGTCAAAAAGGTCAAAATAGTTTCTAAAACCAAGCTCAAGTCCATTTTATCTTTTATTTTATCTTCATCTTATTTATTACAATTATGCTAATTCCTAGACAGCTATATTGATTTATTTACATTTCTGCCATTTTATTTATTCTGTGTTACTTTTTTATTTTTCCAGGAGTGAGGTCAAGGAAAACCCAAACATTCATTATAAGAGGGAATATATGATTAAGGGTATCATGCCGACATAGATTAACATAATTTTATGCATAATCTAACAAATATGATTGTGTCTAACATTTATATTAACGCAATTTACTTTTTAGTTCTTTTCGAGCGTATTACCATGTTAAATGCTCCCTCTTATTTATTAATGCTTATCTTCCCCCTTTATACTTACTTTCACCTCCCAAAAAAGATCAACAAAATTATTTCCTCGTCTTAGATCTCCCCCAATAAACTCCATGATTCTTTTATTATTAGCTCATGAGTGCTTTGGCACAACTATCTTCAAGCTACCAAAAGATATAAGGGAAAGAAAGAGTGCACATGCATAAATAATGATAAATCTACTTTCTCTCTTTAAAGGACAACTGTTTTTTAATTTTTTTCATATAGCACAAAATAAGAGGCTAATAAAGGGAAAATTGACTTAAATGAAGGAGGAAAAATAGCAGTGATAGTTAGGCTTTCAAAAAAAAATTCCTACAGCTTGCTTAAGCAAAATACTCATTGAAGAGTATCTAAAACATGATAATTCGGAAACACTCATTAAGGAACAAAATGAGCAAACCAATGATGTCTTAGCACAAGTCCTCTAAAAAATGTAGGAGATGAAGAGGGGAAAGCAAAAATTGAGGCGAAATTAGTTGTCCTTGAGCAATCATAAAAAAAAGAGGTCCTAGAAAAACCAAAAACAAGCAAAGAGACAAATTAGCCCACTAAAGGAAAGGTCAGAACCCACGCAAGACTAACTAATGAATGCTCACAGGGAACTGATAGTAATAAGGAACAGAGGTTCAAGAATTCCTGCAGAAGGGGATTTAAAAGATCCTAAGAAGACTCCACAAAGAATTTCTAGATGGCTTCCACAACAGACGATATAGTAACCTTTAAAGAAAAAGCAAAAGTCCCTTTGAATCACTTTTCAAACTGATCTAAATGCTTATTTAGATTGATAGCTTGTAGATGAGCTATATTCCCTTCGAGCTATTATTTCTATAAGAATTATTCATCTTCAAAGCCATTAGAATAACTTTTGTAATGAGTATATGAGGGGTTAGATTTTTACCTTTTTGTGTATTTATAACTTATAGAGAACTTGTAACAATCAATTGGCCTTGAATCCAATTAAGTGAGTACCTAAAAAAGGCACTCTAATGTCCAAGTTAGTGTTTGATTGAGGTTAAAGAAAGAATAAAGGAGAGGAAAATGGGTTTTCTCTCTCTAAGAATGAATAATGTGTCACCCGTTATTACTACACACGCGGATGTAAATTTGGTTGTGGGGAAACATACATATTTATTCTGTATGTGCCTATTTCTTTATTTTTATAACTTTGGGCGTAATATCCATAGACTGTGGATTTGAAATCACCATGAGTCTAATTCCTCCTCTTGTCATTTTTCATAAGTACTACCCGTGTAGAGAAGTTAGGGTTACCCTTGCTAACGCATCCCAAACCTTATAGATTACAGTGGTTAAATGATTGTGGAGAGGTCAAAGTTAATAAGCAAGTATTGGTAACATTTACTATTGGGAAGTATAGTGATTAGGTGCTTTGTGACGTAGTTCCTATGCATGATGGGCATTTATTATTGTAGAGGCCATGGCAATATGATAGAAAGGTGACACATGATAGGTTTAGGAATAGATATAGCTTTATCAAGAATGGGAGAACTGTGACGCTTGTTCCTTTAACACCAAAAGAGGTCTACGAGGACTAAATAAAGATGAGGGAAAAAGAAAGACAACACAAAAAGAGTGAGGCTGAGATTTATGAGAGGAAAAAGAAAGAGAGTGAGGCTGAAAGTGAGAGAAAAGAAAAAAGTGAGAAAGAGGGAAGAGTGAAAAAGAACTTTTTTGCAGGAGTGGGTGAGATTAGGAAAGCATATAAAGTAAGCCATTTCATGGTTTTGCTCATGTTTAAAGAATCATATCTAACCTTTAATGACATTAATTCTTCTCTTCCTAGTGTTGTTACTTCTTTGTTACAGAAGTTTGAAGATATATTTCCCGAGGAAATGCCTATTGGCTTACCACCCATTAGAGGCATTGAGCATTAGATTGATTTCGTACCATGAGCTGTCATACCCAATAGACCAGTGATAATTCTATGAAATAAAAGTTATCATAGCACTTTTAAGCTTAAATTATGATTACCTAGAGAGTATTATTTATCCTTTACATCAATTTTTAGTCATGTTTTGCATAAGCACTAATTTAAATTTGCTTATATTAATTTAAAGCAGTTTAGCTCATTATTTATTCTCGTTTATGGCATTTTTTTGTAGGGGATCAAATTGTCCAATTTCTATAGATGGATGCTGTCACAATAGAACTAGAAAAAATAATACATAACTGAGGATGTAGATGAAATAATTCATGTTACAGGAGAAAAGATGTTGTAGAGTTGCTACAGTAAGCCTGTAGCACGCAAACACATGGCAAACTCAAGACGAGCGTGGGATAAGTGGGGCTGACGTGGCAAGTAAATTCCTTAGCGTGTGAGGCAAGCATAATACAGATCCACCATGATTCCTAACCTTAAAAGGAGTAAACATAAGTCACATGCTATAAAAAAAGAAGATTACACATCAAGAAAAAGGGAAGAGCCATCACACACAAAAAAAAAATTCTTGCGCATTAAGGAAACAACAGAAGAGAGAGAAAAATTGGAGGCTACAACATACGCTTTCAGAGAACAAGAAGCACAGACCACAGCACATCAAAAGGGACTTCTTGGAATTAAATTCTTGCTCTTTGATTCCTCTCTTTCTTGTTTTATTTCTTTTTCTGGATGTTCTCAATGGCTGAACCGATTTTAGTTTTTATTTATTTATTGAGTATGAATTAATATTTTAATGTAATTGGGTTATAAACAAATTGATTTGACTTACGTTATTTTGCTCTATATTTTCTCCAACACTTTTTTTTTATTATGCTTAATTTAATTTCCTATTTCGGCTTACCACCCATTTAGTGTATACAAGCTAGGTTAGATCCTTAAAAAGGACTATTTAATGGAACAAATCAAAGAAATACTTAATTTTAGATTGAGTTTCCTTAATTGATTTAATGTCAATTTGAATATGGTCATACTTAATCTAGAATTAGTGAAGAACTAGACATAAGGATTCACCTTGTAGGGTTAATAGATTCCAAAACTTGTAATGTTGCATCTAGATATGGCTTAACAATTGGTCACTGTTAGGAAGCATATAGATATAAGATATCCAACAAGCGACAGCTGAGGATGCATTAGGATTCTGCCCAGTGCTATAGTCGATATTGTAGCAACTGAACTGGAACTTGTTAAATAAGTCAATAGTCATTAAGTGAGTTTAGATCCCCAACTACACCTTGGTCATTAATTACTTCCATGTGTTTGATGTTTGTTTATTTTGAATTTTTAGTTTATTAACTGCATAAGTTATATTAGAGTTTTCATTTGTTAGTTTTCATTCGCTAGTACTGAAACATTAAAAATTGCACTGAATAAACTTGCTGTAGCAAGGTTGATAACTTCAATCCCTGTGCATGATGATCTCAATACTTAAATTTAAGCTATATGTTGTCAGTGCGCAAGTGTACACAACAAGTAATAAAGTGATAAGTATTGAGATAGCCTCCACAAAGATTGAAGTTATCAACCTTACTATAGCAAGCTTATTCAGTGCAATTTTTTACTGTTTCAATACCAGCAAATCAAAATTAATAAATTAAAACTCTAATATAACTTAATAAACTAAAAATTCAAAATAAACAACCGTCAGACACAAGGAAATAATCAATGCTTCCTAACAGTGACCAATTACAAGTTCTAGAATCTATTAACCCTATAGGGTGAATCCCTATGTCTAGTTCATCACTAATTCTAGATTAAGCATGGCCCTATTCAAATTGACATTAAATCAATTAAGGAAACCCAATCTAAAATCAAGTATTGCTTTGATTTATTCCACTAAGCAGTCCTTTTTTAGGATCTAACCTAGCTTGTATCCACTAAATAAGTGGTAAGTTGAAATATGGAATTAAATTAAGCATAATCAAATCAAAGTACTGGAGCAAACACAAAGCAACAATAATGTAAGTCAAATCATCATTAAGTTTGTTTATAACCCAACTACATTAAACGATTAGTTCATACTCAATAAAGAAATAAAAACTAAAATCGGTTCAGCCATTGAGAACATCCAGAAAAAGAAATAAAACAAGAAAGAAAGAAATCAAAGGACAAGAATTGAATCCCAAGTTGTCACTCTTGATATATTGTGATCTATGGTTCTTGTTCTCTGAATGCGTATGCTGCAGCCTCCAATTTTTCTCTCTCTTCCTTTGTTTCCTTAATGCGTAAGAAATTTTTTTTTTTTTTGTGTGTGACGGCTCTCTCCTTTTCTTGATGTGTAATCTTCTTTTTATAGCCTATGACTTAGGGTTATTCCTAATAAGGTTAGGAATCATAATAGATCCGCATTATGCTTGCCTCACACACTAAGGAATTCACTTGCCACATCAGCCCTACTAATCCCACGCTTATCTTGAATCAGCCTCATATTTGCATTCTACAGACTTGCAGTAGCAACTTTTACTACATCTTTTCTGCTGTAACATGAATTATTTCATCTGTTCTTCATTTCTGTATTATTCTTTCTGGCTCATTGTTACAGCATCTATCTCTAAGATTTGAACAATTTGATTTCCTACACAAAATGCCATTAATGAAAACACATAATGAGCTAAAATGTTTTAAATTAATATAACTAAATTTAAATAAGTGCTTATGCAAAACATGACTAAAAATTGATGTAAACGATAAATAATACTCTCTAAGTAATCATAATTTAAACCTAAAAATGCTATAATAACTCTCATTTTAAAGAGTTATCAATTGTATGAATGGTTAATTATGCCTTTTGGTCTTACTAATGCACCTAGTTCTTTAATGAGATTAATGAATCATGTACTACGTGCATTTATAGGTCAGTTTGTTGTTATTTACTTTAATGATATTCTAGTTTATAGCAAGACTTTAGATGAGCATATTGAGCATTTGCTATGTGTGCTAGATGTTTTAAGGAAAGAAAAGTTGTATGCTAATTATAAGAAATGTTCTTTTTGCATGGAGAAAGTTGTTTTTCTTGGCTTTGTTGTTGGTGCAAATGGTGTATAGATTGATCAAGAGAAGGTTAAGGGTATTAGGGAGTGGCCGACACCTAAGAGCATAACTGAGGTAAGGAGTTTTCAAGGTTTAGCTAGTTTTTATCGGCGATTTGTTAAGGATTTTAGCACTATTGCCGCACCCCTTACTGATGTTGTTAAAAAGAATGTTCCATTTACTTAGAGTGTCGAACAGGATAAAGCATTCATTGATCTTAAAGTAAGATTATGTTATGCACCTGTTCTAGCATTACCTGATTTTAACCGCACTTTTGAGAATGAGTGTGAT
Source organism: Clausena lansium (assembly GCA_030449835.1). Lineage (NCBI taxonomy): Eukaryota > Viridiplantae > Streptophyta > Magnoliopsida > Sapindales > Rutaceae > Clausena > Clausena lansium. The sequence continues at coordinate 11,167,449 of JASUUF010000152.1, forward strand.
ATCTCAAGAATAGGTATTGGAGTTGTTTTTATGCAGGATCGAAGGCCCATTGCTTATTTTAGTGAAAAGTTGACTAGAGCAGCCTTAAGGTACCCTACCTACGATAAGGAACTCTACGTGTTTGTGAGGGCCTTGGAAACTTGGCAACATTACTTATGGCCTAAGGAGTTTGTGATGCACACTGATCATGAATCCTTAAAGCATCTAAATATCCAAGGTAAGTTGAATCGAAGGCATACTACTTGGATGGAGTACATTGAGACATTTTCCAATGTGATTTGGTATAAACAAAGTAAAGAGAACATAGTTTCCGATGCATTATCTAGGAGGTATGTGCTTCTTAATTCTTTAAGTGCCAAAATGCTTGGATTTGAGTATGTTAAGGAGTTATAAGCTAATGATTTTGATTTTGATTTTGTTGATGTGTTTGCTACATGTGATAAACGATCATTTGGTAAATTTTATAAGCATGATGGTCATTTTTTTAGGGAAAACAAGCTTTATGTGTCTACTAGTTCTATGCGGGAGTTGCTAGTGAGAGAGGCACATAGTGGTGGCTTGATGGATCATTTTAGGGTTAAAAAAACCTTAGAGACATTGTATGAGCATTTTTATTCGCCTAGGATGAACAAGGATGTCATTCGCATATGTAATAGATGCATTGCATGTAGAAAGGCCAAATCAAGGTTTTACTGTATGGTTTGTATACGCCTTTACTAGTTCCAAGCGAGCCTTGGGTAGATATTTCTGTGGATTTTGTTTTAGGGCTGCCTAAGTCTCGAAAGGAAAGAGATTCCATTTTTGTGATCGTAGATAGATTTAGCAAGATGGCACATTTCATTCCATGTCATAAATCAAATGATGCCACCAATATTGTTGATTTGATCTTTAGGGAGGTAGTGCAACTCCATAGTATTTCTAGGACTATTGTTTCGGATTGAGATGCTAAGTTCCTTAGTCATCTTTGGAAGGTATTATGGGATAAGTTAGGTACTAAACTTTTATTTTCTACGACTTGTTACCCTCAGACTAATGGCCAAACCAAAGTGGTCTATAGAAATTTATCTTAGCTTTTGCACACTATCATTAATAAGAATTTCAAGTCTTGGGAAAGCTGTTTGCCATTTATAGAGTTTGCATATAATAGAAGCATTCATTCTTATACTTCTTATTCTCGATTTGAGATTGTTTATGGTTTTAATCTGTTGACTCTAATGAATTTGATTCCTTTGTCTGTTGATGTGAGAGCTAGCTTGGATGGTCAAAAAAAAGCAGAGTTAGTAAAGTCCATTCTTAAGAAAGTGCGGCTTCACATTGAGAAGAAGAATGAGCAATACACTACTCGAGCTAATAAGGGTAGGAAATATTTAATTTTTGAACCTGGTGATTGGGTTTGGGTTCATATGTAGAAGTAGAGGTTTCTAGCCCATAGGAAATCTACAATGCACCCTTAAGGAGATGGTCCATTTCAGATTCTTGAGCGTATCAATGACAATGCTTATAAAGTGGATCTTCCAGATGAGTATAACGTGTCCGCTACATTTAATGTTTCTGACCTTTCTCCGTTTGATGCAGGTTCAAATTCGAGGACAAATCCTTTTGAGGAAAGGGGGAATGATATGATCCAGAGTGCTCAGAGCATTAAAGATCCATTGCTTGTTCCAGAAGGACCAATTATGAGAGCATGAAACCAATATTCAAGATGGGCTTGAAAGTGGAGGAACCAGCCTTGGTATACTTGATTAAAGCTAACGAGGTGGTGAGCATCGGAGAGGATAATTTTCTTGTTTTTAAGTTAAATTAGGATTAGTCACCTTATATAAACACTCTTTTATGTTATTTTGAGGAGACTTTTAACAATCTTGAGTTTAATATCATTGAGGGAATTTTCTCAACTTGTTCTTGAAAGAACTTTCAACTTATCAAAGGAGTTGCTAACCTTTGTGGCATCTTAATTAGCAATCCGGGTTCTTGAAACTTAGTTTCTCAAGGGTTTGGATCTTTTATCCGAATTCTGATCATATTGGCTTTCTTGGGTTCTTATCAATCTAGTCATGGGTTTTTCTAGCTAGATCTAGAAGAGTCACATTAGGAGGAAATTATAATTATTTTTTGAACTTTTTCCCTGAATTGAAGCTCTAGGAGGAAATATGAATTGTTCTCTGAATCGATGAATTGATTCCTTTGAACTGAAATTCTAGGAAGAATCATGTATTGTTCTTTTAATTGATGTAATCGATTTCATTTAAAATTCCCCTCTGAATTGATGCTCTAAGAGGAAATACCAGTTTCCTAAGCTTTTTCTCCTGAATTGATGTTCTAATAGGAAATACAAATTTTCCCTAGTCATTCTGGTTTGTTCGGAAATGGTTTATGAAAAATTTTTGTTTGAATTCCATAATTTCAGCAATCAATTATTTTCTACCTTGGTTTAGCATGACTCTATTTTGTCTTGCCTTGTATAGGTTTGGTCATTCCTTGGTTTGACTTTCTCTTATTGGCTCTGGCTTTTATTTTCCTTAGTTAGCCTTTGTCTTGGTGCCTTGGTTTAGCTTGACTCCTTTTTTTCTTGCCTTCTATAGGTTTGGTCATTCCTTAGTTTGGCTTTCTCTTGTTGGCTCTAGCTTTTATTTTCCTTGGTTAGCCTTTATCTTGGTTTTTCTTTAAACTTTGTTTGCCTTACTTAGCTTTGGCCTTTCTTCTTTTTGCTTAGCTTGCTCTTTTGGGCTTATTTCTTTTTTTTTTTAAGTTACCGTTTGCCTAGGGAAAAGCGGCCTATTCTGAACTTCAGTTCAGAGGTGATAATTCATTGTTTCCTTAAGTCCATTAAAAGAAAAGTTCACTAATAACATTCCTTCCCGAAATATATTACAATGCCTAAGGCATAGTTACTTCTTTGAAAAGGCCAAGTGGCCAATAAAAAAAAGTCAAAACTTCCTCTTCCAATCATAGTATTTTCTAATGAAAATGCACTTGCAAGGGTAGTATGCCATATTTCAAAGGCAACACCTTAAGCAACTTGGTCACTCTTTTAAATAAAAAGAATTATTCTGGGGTAAATAACACCTAAGATAAAATTCCCCAAGAACTTATGAAAAATGACAAGCAAAGGAATTATACTCACGTTGATTTTAAAATCCACGGTCTATAAAAATTCCTCCTAAAGTCATAAGAATAGGGAAATAGGCACATTCAGAATAAATATGTATGTTTGCCCACAAATAAATTTACATCTGCGTGTATAGTAATGACGGGTGACACATGTCATTAGAAAGAGGGTTTAAGGCAAAACAATAATTTCAAGTCACTCATCATCTATAAACAGAGGCTTATCTCAAAGAAAAAAGGGTCTTTGGCCTTTAAAGAACACTGTTCATTCTTAGAGAGAGAAAACCCATTTTCTTCTCCTTTTTTTCTTTCTTTAACCTTAATCAAACACTAACTTGGGTGTTAGAGTTCCTTTTTTAGGTACTCACTCTATTAAATTCAAGGTCAACTAATTGTTACGAGTTCTCTATAAGCTACTAATACATGTGAAGGTAAAATCCAATCCCTTCATATACTCATTACAAAAAGTTGCTCTAATGTTTTTTGAAGATGAATAATTCATATATTCATAATAGCTAGAAGGGAATATAGCTCATCTATGAGCTATCAATCTAAATCAGTATTTAGATCAGTCTGGAAAGTGATTCAAATGGACTTTAGCTTTTTCCCTAAAGGTTACTATATCATCTGTTGTGGGACCCATCTATTTATGGAGTCTTCTTAGGATCATTTTAATCCCCTTCTGTAGGTATTCTTGGAAACTATGTTCCTCACTACTATCATTTTTCTGTTGCATTCTTAAGTTAGTCTCGTGTGGGATCTGACCTTTCCTTTGGTGGGCTAATTTGTCTCTTGGCTAGTTTTTGGCATTTCTAGGACTGCTATTTTGGTTGCTTCTCAAGGGCAACCAATTTCGCCTCAATTTTTGGTTTTTGCCTCTTCATCTCCTACATTTTTTAGAGGACTTGCGTTAAAACATCATTGGTTTGCTCATTTTGTTCCTCAATGAGTGTTTCCAAATTATCATGCTCTTGATACTCTTCAATGGGTATTTCGCTTGAGTAAGCTGTAGAAAATTTGTTTTTTTAAAAGCCTAACCATCGACTGTTGTTTTTCCTCTATTTAAGTCAATTTGCCCTTTATTACCCTCTTATTTTGTACTATATGAAAAAAAATTCAAAAATGGTTGTTCTTTAAAGAAGGAAAGTAGTTTTATCATTTTTTGCACATGTGCATTTTTTCTTCCCTTTCTATTTTTGGTAGCTTAAAGATAGTTATGCCAAACCACTTATAAGCTAATAGTAAAGGAATCATGGAGTTTGTTGGGGGTAATCTTAGACGTAGAAAGAATTTTGTTGATCTTTTTTGGGAGGTGAAAGCAAGTATAAAGGATGGCAAGAGAGAGCATTTAAGATGGTAATAAGCTCGTAAAGAACTAAAAAGTAAATTACATAAATATAAATGTTAGATGCATAATCATAATTGTTAGATTATGCAGCGTCGACTTGATACCTTCCTTCATATATTCCCTCTTATAATGAATGTTCGGGTTTTCCTTAACCTCACTCCTGGAAATAAAAAAAAGTAACACGGAATAAATAAAATGGTAGAAATGTAAATAAGTCAGCATAGTTATCAAGGAATTAGCATAATTGCAATAAATAAGATGAAGATAAAATAAACGATAAATTGGACTTGAGCTTAGTTTTAGAGAATATTTTGACCCTTTTGACCATCTTGGTTTGCATTTAGCTAGAGATCCAAAGTTCAAACTTTTATGTTGATTAAATGAGTTTTTTTATTTTCTTACCCTTTAATTCCAGTAGCTTATGTGGAGGAGAAATCTCCATTTTGCCTTGGTTTCTTGGCTTTATTGTCTTTTAATCATATTTAAGGTTTGGTTCTCACACATAAAATTATTTTTAATTGGGCATATGTGAGTATTCCTTACTACAACCATACACAACTAGATATAATCTAAATAGGTAATTGTAGGGTAGTAGTTGCATTTAGTGAGAGAAAATGGCTTTCAACTTGAAAATTCCTCACAGACGACACCAACGAAGGAGCTGAATTTTTATCTTCACAGAATTTGTAGTTGCGAGAAACTTGATAGTGTAGATCGATCTTGGAGCCGACATGGGTACCTATAGAAGTCAATCTAACGCTCAAGTTAGTGTTTGTCTAAGGACAAAAAAGAAGAAGAAATTGGAAGAAGATGAGCTTCTCTTTGAAGTGGACAGCGTCCTTATAATGGTCGAAGATCCCTTCTCTTAGAGATGGGCCTCTATTTATAAAAAATGGCTGCCATAAAATTAGGTTTTTGTTCTAAACCTTAATTCTAAAGACATCTATCACCAATTCATATTAGTACACAGGTATGTGTATCTACGTGGGGAAATTTGTACACTATTCCATGTATGTCCATTTCCCCCATTTCCCTTATGATTTTGATCACGGTTTTCTTATGTGATAGGTCTGGAACCATGTTAAACCTAGATCCTCCTATTTTCATTTTTCTTTGTAATTTACTTAAGAAGTCTAATCTGAATGTCTTCTTATCGGAAATGATCCTTCCTGAGTTATTTGAGAGAAACACATAGTAAGAAGTGGTTCCTTAGGGAATTGGATACTTACAACTCTTATAAAATAAAACAACTAAATTGTCCAAAATGTGTGCTTTTGTGGCATATGTTTAAACAAATAATGAGAATTTAATTGGTTAATGGTTAAATATCTTTTTTATTCAAAGTTATTAAAAATAATGTGAAGTTTTATAGAAGTTTTTTGAAAGTACGCATTGCTGTTGAAATATTACCACCCTTAATATAGCGTGTGTTTACCAAAAAAAAAAAAAATCAAAGCCTAGATCTTGGCTAAGTACGCCCAAGCGCCGATGACATCATCGACCAAAAATAATATGAGGAGTGGTACGGTCAATTGCTCTTTTGAGCGACTGCCTAACTCGCTCATTCTAAATTCGGCATGTGTCCTATAACAACACATCTTTTTATGTTTACTTATAGCACACATTTATTTTTGTCTCTTGTATCATTATTTCATTTGACTTAAGCATCACCAAATACTTTCACAATAATTACATCTATACGATATTTAATTTTACAACATTACCCCTTCAACTACAAGTTTTCTTTAACACTTTTAACTCTCAATTGTTTCTCCTCAATCTTAAGAGAAGCCACATGAGTGCAGAGTTTTTTTTTTTTTTGGATAAAACACTACTAGAAAAATGACCTTCACCGATACTATTTTAGTATCAGTAACATTCTTTACTGACACTAAATTTAGTGTCACTGATCACAGTGCAAGAAATTTACTGATACATATTTTTTATGTCAGCGATTCTATGGCATCTTGGTATCAAAGAAATTCTGACTGTTACATATCACATAGATTTTAATGTTACAGTATAAAAAAAATTTGTGATTCTATAATATCAAAATAATTGTGATTCTTTAGTATGAAGCAAGTTTTGATGCTCTAGTATCATTTATATTTTGATTCAAGAATATTAATATTTTTAGATGCTGGATTGGTGACGGCGGTTTTTAGAAAATTTAAAAAAAATAAAATTTTCATTATTATAATTACCAATAGTCTGATATTAGAACCCAATAAACAACAATTTTCAACAATAGTTATGGAAGAAATACCGGAAACAAAACCCAAAAATATCCATTTAACAAATGCCATCAGGCTCCATTCAACATTTAATACCGAAATTTAATTCCTAAATTGGTTCAACAACCAAATTCATCATCTATAGTTTCAATAGCACAATATTAGCAAAAATCACAACTAATTTCCAAACCAATAAAGCTACAACTTGTTTATCACAACAACTTGAGTAGTAGTTAATAAGGCAAATGGACTAGAATAAGAAGTAGCAGCATTGCTATATCCCTCAGCCTGAGTAGTAGTTAATAAGGCAAATGGACTAGAATAAGAAGCAGCAGCATTGCTATATCCCTCAGCCTGAGTAGCAGCAAAACAATAAAGGCAAATGCAGTAGAAGAAAAAGCAGCAATACTTCAATTGCCTGATGTCTTTCTATTTTGCATCCATAGAAAACCCAACTGCAGCACCTCATGCTTAGATGATATGTGCAATCAAGGTTACATTATTTAGCACTTCATACTTACAGCCATTCCCAAAGCTACAGGATCCATCAGAGTTCTCAAAGCTACATGAATTCCATCACAAATCAGCAAACGCATCCACCACTGACAACTTACATAGTTCCCAAAGTCTACTATATCAAAGTTCTCATTAAGTCTTCAAATATTTATATATGAAGTCCACCACCACTACGAACCTAAAGAAAAAGAAATTATCATTAGATTTGTTTATTAATTAATATAAAAAAATCAAATAATGACCATGCAAATTCTCTAACTGTCCATAAAAGCTATGAAAAAGAAAGTGAGAAAAAACAGCAACTAAGCAGCACCTGGACACTTGCATGCACTGTGCTTCTGTATAAACAGCAGTAAAAACAGCACCGAGAACTTCTAATTACCAAAAAAAAAAAAGATTAAGTATAAACATAACAGAAAACAAATAAAGAAGGTTCAAAACAGCATCTAAACAGCACCTGAAATTTTTCAAGGACACTTTTAGCAGCAAAATTACAGCAAAATAGCACCCAAAAGAAAACAAAAAAAAAAATGGAGAGGCAGAAGGGAAAAACTGATGCATAAAGTTGAACTTGTACTACCTGCTGATATTTAAATTTGAATAAAGTATTAAGAGATAAAACAGTAGTGTCAAAAACTAAATGTGATGTGAAACAATCAAATACAGAAAAGCAAGGTCAAGTGCAGTCATCATATGGTAAGCCGAAATAGGTAGGCTAGTTGATAGACACCTGGTCAATTATACATGGGCAGCAAATTAAGGATAGGTGCTTATTCATCAAATGACCACCTAAAAACAATAGAAACGTGGCATAATAAATCTTGTAAGAAGTGGTGACTCATTTACTACAAATAGAGACATTTGCCTCAATGGTTAGTGTGCTGATTATGTACCAAAATCAAAGAAAATAGAATTGACAAAGCATTAACAAAAGCTCCTATTCTGAATTAATGTAGTAGCAGCATAGCTATTAACTGGTATTTGGCCGTGAAGAGCGATTGTAGGAAAAAGCTAGTGAGAGCAAATGGACATCAGCAAGTTACACATGTATCAGCATCATCTGAGGAGGAGGTTGTTAAGGACAACAACCCACACTCTCTGCAACATTAAGTATCACATTCACTTTTAATTACAATAAAACAAGAAGATTTTTTATTACCATGCAGAAGCACTGATGTGATGAATATTCAGCATGTTTTTATTTGTTTTTAATAATCAGCATGTCATTTTTTTTTTCCTTAGGAACTCCTTATATGCTGACATAACTAGTATTAGAACTACCTGGGTACATTAAGTGCACTCAAAAGAGGCAAGGATAAGTAATTGGAAGGACGAAATCTTGGTATAACAGTGTCAGAATTGGGTGCCAGCAACAGTTCAAGCCAATGGCGCCCCCACATCCTAGCAACATCAAGAGGCAGCCACCTGAAGAAATACACAAGCTTTTGTTAGCTATACCATTACTTTAAAACAATGTTGGCCATATGACCAAGCTAAAGAGCAAATGTCAGAAAAGAAAACATAGACAATATACCCATTGTAGTTCAAAGACATACGACTCGCACCTCTTGCAACTAGGACTTGCAGAAATAATACTACAGTCATCTCAAATTTAGGAGAAATAAATGTTTGGTATGGAGCCTTTAAAAGATATTAAAACTCTTGACTGACAGCACTTTAGATTTCCTCCACAAGCAGCAAAGAGCAAAGGGGTGCTTCTGGCTCCTACAGGTAAATATTAGCTGTTATTTCAAACTATGAATTACAAAGAGAACATCTACGAAACCATTACAAAGAGACTCCATGAAACCAGTCAAGGATTAAATTACAGAAGCACACCTATCAAATCCATTGATGTTCCATAATGAATGTCACGGCAGATACATTTGCATGAAGGTCAAGTAAAAGCTGTACACAATCAAAATATCCATTCAATGCAGCTATATGAAGAGCAGTGATCCCACCATCTGCTGCCTTATTTACAAACTTGGAAAGGGCACTGCATTAGAGAATCAGGTGTGTAAAGAGCATGAAGAAGCTAACACCTATTACCTTTACTATTTACAAAATAAATAAATTCTTTTGCATCAGATATCAATAAAACAGGAATATATCATTTTGAAGCTGGAATCTAATCCAGATAAGAGAAGATTATGAAGAATCATCTGTTTGCCAAAAACTTTACGACATGAAAAAATTACTAACTAGCATTTTTGGAACAGGTAAAAAAGAGTAATAGCTAACATTTGGCATATTATGCTCCAGTTTCAACCCAATCTACCAAGAAAGCAAAATAAGTAAACTAAATTCCAAACCTTTGATCGAACTTGTTCTTCACACAGGAATCGTCCCCTCTATCGCATTCGATCTGAGTATTCATGACTTCAAAAGGAACACTAGGTACAAAATCAGCCACAACTAGGAACAAAATCAGCCACAACTAATCTAATACATCTAACATGCCTATTTACAGCCGCGAATTATAGAGCTGTCCTCCCACTGAGATAATCTGCTCTTGTGACCTACAAAAAGAGAATGGTACAGAAGTTTAAAGCCAAAAGCACATCCTAACCAAGGAGCATCTAATTGCCTCAAAAACAACTTTTAACGAAAAAAAGGGAATAATTTGCAAAAATTAAGATTACTGAAAATTGAACTCACATTGCATCTGAAGAGCAGAAGAGTTTGTACAACTTCCCAGTGTCCATATCGACATGCTTACATCAATGCAGTCTACAGGCATAGATTACAAAAAATGACTAAACAGCTGGTTTTAAAGCAGATCAATCAGTTTGTCGCTAATTAGAAAAGCAGATTTTAGCAGTGTTGCTTCAAGATTGCGACTAGTTGCCCTGGATCATATTTGGACTTAAAATCACATCAGAAAATATCAAAATAACAAGCCTTTATGATCAGATAGATTTCTAATTTTCTTATTTCAGCTTCAACTACAAAATATAATGCCATTTCAAATCTTGTACCAGGTTTCCAATAAAATTAGTGCATCATGTATCTGTACATAGCAAACTTAAGCTCCATAGCAGAACCAAACCCATCTCACAAAATTTAATCAAATCAACCCATCATTCTCCAAAATCAAAGCCAGACAATAAAGAAAAAGCGAAAAAAACAAAACCCAGATGAAAAAAAAATTCATCAAATCCAGTACCTGATCGCAATAATTCCTGGAATTAACATTAGCTCTATTTTCAAGCAACAATGCCACAATCTGATCACAAACCACAAAAATTAATAAAATTTAAACATAAAATATTTACAAACAAGAGAGACTAAAGCCCTTTTTGTGTGTCTGCTTCAACAAATTCCCAAAAAATAAACACAAAACTCTAACCACACTATTAAAGTTCTTTCTAGAAAACACGCGGGTTCCCGCAAAGCACTCATAAAAAAAAGTGCTTAAAAAAAAAAGACACTTACAAAATTAAAAATTACCAAAACGGGTAATTGAACATAAAATATTTACAAACAAGAGAGACTAACCGGAGCTAGTTTATGGGGGTGATTGATGTCAGCAAGAAGGTAACTGCATGTGGAGGATTCCTTGCTTCGATGAAGAAGAAGAAGACAATGTCGTAGTAGTAGAATAAGAACCCATTTGAGATAGAGGCTTGAACTTGGTGAGACGATGAGGAAGAGGGGTTCCGGTTCTGGGTTTTGGAGAAAATTTGAAAAGAATGTTAGAGGAAAACAAAGGGGATTTCAGTATTTCACAAATCGCAATTGAAGGGAAAAAGCTAGCGAGAGGAGTTTAGGAAAATAGAAGGGGTTTTGATTTGAGTGGGAGAAATAACGGCTAACTTTGTTTCGTTGATTTTAATTTTAGGTTTCCTATAGAAAGAGAGGAGGGAACCGATTTTGGAAGAAGGGGGAAATGAGGAGCCAAAAAATTTTAATCGTTCATTTTATGCGGATACCATTTTAGCAATAATAACGACGCCGTTTAGATTGAGGGGAAATTGAAAAAATTAAAATAAAATTAAAATTACTTCTTTAGTTAGTATCAATACTTGGTTATGATCCTATGGTATCAACGATCACTGACAATTATATATAAAAAGTGTTAAAAATTGCTTAAGTCATCAAATACTGATATTTTTTTATTTAATATTAGAAATTTAGTATCAGTGTTTCTCATTTTTCTAATAGTGAAAGTTTTGTTTCAAAAAATTCATCCAGCAAGTTCCCTATAAAAGGCTTAAAATCTTTTTGGCAAATCTTTTTTAATTTTTATTTTCTTTATCAAATATACATTTCACAATATCACATAAATTACATACACTAGTGAATTTTAATTTAAAATTAAAAATTACTTAATATTAATAATTTTTAGATGATTTCTGTCATTGTATGTAGTAGTGTATTTATTAAGTTATTTAGATTGTTATTAAAATACTAATCTTTCAAATTATGTTTAAATAATTATCAAATTACGTAATTTTAAATTTTTAAAATTAAATGGGTGCATATAAACATTATATATGAGCGACTGAATCACTCTCTCATTTTAGATTCAACACGTGTCCCTGACATTTTTATTTATATTTATTCTTTGCATCTTTTGTATCACAATAGCTTTCAAAGTTTAGATATACTCACACATCTCAATCAATTACGGACTTAACTCTTCAAACTTTTAAATTTACACTATCATTGGGTTGACAGATACAGTGATAAGTCAAAAATAATATACACATGCATGTATTCTCAAACCACCAAGAAAGTGCGGGTTAAGCCAACAAAATGTACTATTTAACTTCCTTCTTAAATTTACTTCACATAACATAAATAAACGTACTATTTAACTTCCTTCTTAAGTTTTTCAATTCTCTCCCTCAAGGGTCAAGGATCTAAGGTTTGCTTTCAATGTTTGCTTCCTTCATCTTTTTTTTTTTATATTATTTGCACATATTTCTTTTAATTCCTATTATTTAATAAGAAATCTTCCATTATAAACTATTAAATTATATTTTTAGACATAATTCGTTATGTGTTAATCGATGAAATATGTTGGTTACTTTAATATTAAGATTTGTGCATAGTTAATTTATTAATTATAGTTATTAATTTTAAGGCATAAGTTTGATTGAATTAGATGGTGTAATATAGTTATTATGAATTTTCATTAATTTAAGATTTGAATAGCATTTATTTTATTTTTACTACAATATTTTTTTATATGCATTTCGGCAACCCCAAATCAAAATCCTTGTTCCACCCCTTATGTATGTGGAAGCTAGCGCTAAAGTCAAGGATTATCTCAAGCTTATATTATTAATCCAATAATTAATCTCAATCGATGTGAGATGTATTCCCTATTACCCTCCATCACATGCAGGCCGATCTTTTCACCTGGTTCTTATCACATGCTAAGAATCTAGCTCTAATACCATATAGAAGTTGATAGATTAAATTCATACTAAAAAAACTAGCTCATAAGTTGAGAGTTACCCAATGCTTATATTGTTAATCCAGGAACTGTTTTCAGCCAATGTAGGATAGTTTTCCTATCACTTCCTATCATGGATAAGTTAGTTTTTGCCTAGTTCTTATCAGGTGGTAAGGTATTGTCGGTCATTTCCTACATAAATCTGTCTCTAATAAAATGTAGAATTTCATAAACTCAACTTTTGAGATAGCTTTTGAATATGAGTTAAACCATGAACTTCTATACGATCTTAAAATCAAACTCATGCACTGATGGGCTACGTGGGGCAAAATTATGAGTTTGCACTTGCCACTAGGGATGGCAAAAAGGTAGGTTTTGTGTAGGTTTGCCATTACAATGATGAAGTGGGTCAAAGTGATGAGATGATCAGTAAAAAATTATATAAACAAAATGTGAAATTGATCTAAATTAAAGTAATGATTTCTTGCTTTAATTTTGGTTCGCTTGATAAAAATAAGAAAATAGCTCATTGAAGCTAGATCTATAGTCTCGTTAGATCAAAGTTTGAGGTCATGTTAAATCATCAGTAAATTACAGAAAACCCTAGCTACCCATGAGTTTCCAAGTGTTTCATAGGCTGTAATATTCTTAAATTGGGTGATCACTTTTGTGCTACTACAAGTCACAGAAAATGTAAGTTAGCAGCTGCCCAAAATCTGAGAATTCTAACTCAACCCTAAGATTTATGAGCGGACTCATTTTATGTTAAGAGGGAATCTAAGTCAGATCTAACATTCTCACGAATAAAAATATCAAAAAACTAGTAATAAAATCTTTTAAAGAATCATAGAAGCAACATAGGTCTGATTGTTAATTTAAACTATACTAATCAAGATCTTAAGAAGAAACTCAGAATCTCACCTTTCAAACAATGAATCGAGAAGAGATCAAATAATCTTCGATTCAATTGAACATACATAGTTTGCAAATGGTAAAATGGTCATTAAACTAAATTTGAAATCGAGATCTAGCGGCTGTTATATAAAATATTAACTCTGAAATCTACTCCCAAAATATTTAAGCTGACATTAATCACAAGAGATCTATTACCAGTTTCCCTCTTCATGAAATCACTATCTATGTACTAAATTGTTTTTATAATACCAAATAACCCACTTAGAACCAAAACTTAAAAAAAGAAAGAGGGGAAATGAGTCATTTGCTTGATATTAGCTCTTGATAATATAAAATATGCATTTACTATAAAAATATTTTTCAAAAATACGTTTTTTGCAATCTATGCAAAAAGTAAATATGCATTTAAGGTTGAAATATTTTTTAAAAATTTTCATTTAGTACTTTTATTTATTATCACTTTAGTTTATAAATAATACAAATAGATTAAAATAAATAAATAATAAGAATAAAAAAATCAAGAAAATGACTCAAATAAGAATAAGAAAAATTATTTAAAAATATTAATTTATTTGATTTATCAAATTTATAAGAAATGTGATTAAAAGTGTATTTTAAAATAATGATAATATTGTAAAATTACGACGTTAAGATGGTTGGTGGGTACTTTAAAAGCAATAAAAAAAAATAAGTGATACATTTAATATCAATGAGGAAAGATGCCTTTTCTATCTCCATATTTAGATTAAAGAGTAATTTCCATTACCTTGAACACCAGTTAGTTCTTCTTAACCCGATTGGAGAGACTCTTGTGGACTTGGAGGTTCAATAGAGTTTGGCCCTTGGGCTTGAGTATTAGATTCATTTTAACTAATGATCAAGCATCGTCATGAACGGCAAAAGCAAAATTCACATCCCAACACCAAGTACCACTTAATGAAATCACAAATTAAAATAATTTCTTTACAACTAATATAGTTATCCAAAATTAAAGAAATCACAAATTGACCATTAAAAGTAAAATGTAAACTATTCAAAGCTTCAAGATTTTTTTTTAATTGAATAATGTGATTTGTCCATTGCTTAATTTTGTTGAAGCAATAAGAAGTTATTTGATTTGGAATGAGCAAATGAAGTGCTCTATTCTGACTCTCATGTATTAGCTAGACTTTTGGAGTGTACATGTTTCATGATAACTTGAATTAGGAGAGTGATGTTGCGGTGAGAAGATCCACCTTCTTGGATAGCAATCTTTGCCATCTTTCCAAGCTTTAAAGCTCTGCTTCTTCTTTCTTCTCCTTCATTGCCTTCAGCCATCAACCTTTCAATAGCATTCTTAACATCATCTCTCTTCATCAATACACCAATATTTTGTTCCTCTCCCCATGCCATTGGTTTTTCCACCCCAATTTTGACACCAATTTTTAGTATTTGCACAGCAAGTTTTTCATTTGTAAATTGGTCCGCGAAAAGCGGCCATGTTAGTAATGGCAAGCCAGCACAAACACCTTCCAGTGTTGAATTCCAACCACAATGTGTTAAGAATCCTCCAACTGAAGGGTGAGATAATATTAGCACTTGTGGAGCCCAACCCCATATTACAAGGCCTCTTTCTTTGATCCTCTCCTCAAAGCCATCCTCTACAACCCATTTCTTCAACTCTTTTGATGCTTCTCCTTCTCTAATCACCCAAACAAATGGCCTACTTGATGCTTCTAAGCCTAACCCAAGTTCCATCATTTGTGAAGGAATCAAATTACTTTGACTTCCAAGGCAAGCATAAACTACGGAGTTGGGATCTTTTGAATCTAGCCACTGCAAGCATATATGTTCATCAAGTGATGCTCTGTTACCTCTTTGAGCCTTATCCAAGTAGTCCTTGTTGTCCAGTGAAACCGGACCAATACACCATATTTTGTCACGATTTAGTTTCTTGTATTCTTTAACATAAGCTGGTTCCAATTCTTCGAAACTATTTATGATCACTCCATCTATGGCAAGAAAGGCTGCACCAATTTTATCTTCAAATGCTTTGAATTTCTGACCCTGAGTAGAATCTACCTGCTGTTTTGTCAATTCAATTTTATCAGGTAAACCTGGCACAACAAAGTACTCTGACTCTGAGCTGATACTCTCAAGAACTTTGGAGGCGAATATATTGTTGAAGCACACAGCACTGAAGCAACATGTTCCATGAAAAGCAATCCTTGGAATGTTGAACTTGCCAGCAATTTGTGCTGTATACGGCAGACACACATCAGAGATTATGCAATTTGGCTGTGGCTTCAGCTGCCCAAACAGTTTTTCAACTGGTCCTTGTAGCTTGTCAGCTGCTGTGAATAACTCCAGCGCTAAGTCTAGTGATGGCAACAAGTCCATGTTCTCACATCCTTGAGGTAAGCCAGCTTCTGAATATGGTAACTGGGTTTCGATTATGTGGATTTGCAGTCCCGATACAATGGCTCGAGCAAGAGTTCCCTTGAACCTGGCTGCATTAAGTGGTGTTGTAAAAATTGTGATAATAACGCCACGCTGTGCTAGTAGCCTAGCTATGTCTATCATGGGGATCATGTGCCCCTGGGACATGAAAGGAAACAGAACAAAGTGAAGCTGGCATGTTTCTGTATCCATGGCAATTTTCCTCAAGTGGGTAAACAGTAACGTGGCTTAGATTTAGATCTGAGAACCGCATTTGATGCATTTTCATAATGATTGATGATATATGCAACGAAGTCGTGAATTGCTAGCTTTTTCCTAGCTGCTGATGTAAGAGCATAGATAAGAATTTCGTTTGTCCAATAAGAATGTGGCTCACAAGCGCAGCTACGAAAAGGCCAGCTGGCATATTTCAAATCAAGAATGCGAGTGCGTATTGACTAAAGACAATTATAGACCTTTGGAGTAATTTTTAATTAGGAGTAATTCTATGGTGCGACGATTAAAATTACAGTATTAATATCATAATAAATGTAGACCGTTAGATTTAAATAAAAATCACCATCATTAATTCTAAATAAGTAAGTTGTCAATTACCTAAGTAACAGATAGTTATCATTTTTAGTTCAAGTTGCAGGCTACATTACTAGTCTTATATGTGATTTATAAAGTTAATGTGTTATTTAGCACTTAATGTTGATTTAAAAGTTTTACGTAATATTTATAGGTTTTTTTTTTTTACAACTCTGATGACCAATTTACTACTCTACCATTAATTTACATATTTTTCCTTCACTTTACTAGTCCTACGTGTTATTTATAAATTCTTTGTTCCATTTCACACTTAATGTTAATTTATAAGTTTTATGTTATTTTTCTAAGTTTATGTTTTTTTAATAATTCTGATGATCGATTTACCACTGCGCCGTTAATTTACTCATTTTTCCTTCAATCTACTAGTCTTATGTGTGGTTTAAAAATTATTTATTTCATTTCACACTTCATGTCAATTTATAAGTTTTATTTTATTTTTCTAAGTTTTTGTTTTTTTACAATTCTGATGATCAATTTACTACTGCGTCGGTAGTTTACTCATTTTTTCTTCAATTTACTAGTCCTTTGTGTGGTTTACAAATTATTTGTTTCATTTCATATTTGTTTTTTTAACTGAACACTCAAAATTAAGAAATTATTGCTTAATTTAATTAAGTAAAAAATTTTAACTTAATGCTGAGTCAAAAAAAATACTGAAGAAGTTAATTTTTATTTTTTCAACAATACCCTAATAATATCTAATTATAGCACTTGCTGCCCTTTTTTCATATTTCCTAAATTTCCATAGTGGCTTTGTTTCCACTCGTTCATCCCTTGACTTCAGTTAATATTTGGTCGCTCATTAATCCCCATGATCATGACCTCCACTTCGTACTCTAATTTAAAGACCATTTTTTTCAAAGCATTTAATGGCTGCTTGAATTTCGGACACGTGAAATGGGGTGATGATGAATAGAGGTTTCGGGTGGGGGTTGAGAAAATAAGATTCTGCATTAAAGCCTTTAATACTGATGAATATGAAGAGTTTTTTTGGGTGTAAATCACTTTATAAATGGTGTCAGATTGTAGAGAGAGACATTTGAGAAAATTTTCATAATTTTTTAATTTATTTTTATTATTAAATATTAACTTTAGTTTATTTTTTATTAAATATAATAGCTTATTTATTTTATCTTTAATTTTTAATTGAATTATTAACATATAAGTGTAATAATATGCGTAATATTTAATAAGGATATATATGTAAAATAACAGTTTTCAGACATTTCTGTTATAAAAAAAAAAACAACTTAATACATTTATTCAGACATTTGAAAATAAAAAACAAACATATTATTCAGCATTCAGCTTTCAGCTTTATTCAGACTTAATTAAATTCAGCGCTATTCATCATTTAGTTAAAAAAAACAAACGCCACCTTAATGTTAATTTGCAAGTTTTATGTTACTTTTCTAAGTTTTTTTTTTATAATTTTGATGACCAATTTACCACTGCGTCGTTAGTTTACTCATTTTTCCTTTAATTTACTAGTCCTATTTGTGGTTTACAAATTATTTGTTTCGTTTCACACTTAATGTCAATTTACAAATTTTATGTTATTTATCTATGTTTTTGTTTTTTTTACAATTTTGATGACCAATTTACCACTCCATAATTAAATTACTTATTTTTCCTTCAATTTACTAATCTTATGTGTGGTTTATAAATTAAATTACCCATTTTTTGTTCAATCTACTCGTTTAATCATAACTTAGGTTCATTAGTTTAGTTTAGTTGACCCGACCCAAATCCAGTGTGAAATTGGTTAGAGCGTTGGACTATTGGCATCCTTTTGAAAGCCTTTCAAAACTTTTTTGTGTATTTTACAATTTTAGATAGTATCAAATTGAAATTATAATGACAGATTTATAGTAAGTTTGAGTTTAAATAATGAATTCATGATGGATCTACAGCATGATCGCATCTTAATTTTTATTTTTAGTTATCTAAAGTAGGTATGGATCATTAGTTTTTTTTTTTGAATCTGGATATTTAGCAAAAAAACATAAATTTATAATGGATTTGAAAAAACAATCATACAAACTCTTGTATTAACTTTTTTTTTTCTACAATTTGATGTAACATAATTTATTTGGTTAAATTAAATAGCTCTTGGTTCACATTATTTATTTTTATTATTTTGTAATATCTTTCAACCAATGAATGTAGACCACATTAGTTTGTATAAAATAAGTTTATACAAGAGTTTATAACTCGATTATCACTCATCAAACATTGTTAGATGAAAGCAATAAATGAAATATACAGAGATGTCATTAAATTCAAAAAAGCCCAATATCGAAAAATGTCTCATTATTTGAGATAAAAGTATGAAAATATTATCGAAATCAATAACGATAGAGCCATAAATAATTTTGTACAAATTATTGTGAACAAACTAATGTGGCATAAAGACATTAGCTAAAAAGTGATATCTGTAATTTTTTATTTAATTATGTAGATCCATGATAGTTTTTAGGAGCGTTTAGAATCCAATCCGATGGACTCAATCTGTCTGATCCGTAAAAGTCCAATATGTGGATTGATGAATTTGATTGGATTGAAAATTTAAAAATCCGCAATCAGTGAATTGGAGATCGATTTACGTCTATAAATCCGTAAAAATCAGCGAATCCGCAAATAAAAATAAAAAATAAAACTTATAAATGTGGCATTATTACTTACTAATAAATAAATAAGTTAAAATGTAGTTATATTAACACTATATTATATCTTATTCGATAATAATAAAAAAATAAAAAAGAATTAAATAGACAAAATTAGTTTTGTATTACATTTTATTTATTTAATTTTGAAGTTGATCGTTAGTAAAATTATTTTTATATTAGAATTTTTTATTTAATTAGTTCGTGGATTGGACATAATTAAAATTTTTTAATTCGCAAACCAATCCGTAAAATGGTGGATTGGATATGGATTGGGTCACATCCGCATCTGATACATAAAAAAATGTCCTGTCATTTGAGACAAAAATATTAAAATATTATTTTCGAAATCAATAATGATAGAGCCACAAATAATTTTATACAAACTAATGTAAATAAACTGACGTAATATAAAAATATTAGTTGAAAAGTGATAATCATTATTTTTTTAACTATGTGGATCTATAATAATATTATACAACCAACATTGTCATGCAGTATCAGTTTATACAATTTTATTATTATTATTATTATTATTTTGCTTCAACAAACAATGAACTTATTTCTATTTGCAAGTGGCAGCCTAAGCTAGCCATCTACAAAACTAATGCCTGTTTAAATATTATTATATCTCAAATAAGCAGATTTAGAATTTCAAGACCATCAAACACCATCGTATTGGGACAAGTTCCAACATGTTATTGTAATGATGGTGGATTGGATAGTTTAGAATGACCTTGAATGGGATAGTTTGGATTGGTGTATATATATATATATCTGGTTCTCTTCTTTAAAAAATTATTTAACCGGTTTGTAACCAGTTAAATATAAATTAATTAAATCTTTTTATTATATTATAATTATTAAGTACCATGGATATAATTTAACGATCCACATCTATTATGGTATTAATGCCGTAATTTTAATTATGGCATTATAGAATATTCCTTTAATTAGATATTTTTTACTTTAATATAGTTAGGACCAAATTAAAAAATATACACATATAATATAGTATATTTTATTTAGTACTGTATCGGATATATGTTTTTTTTTTGTTTCTTTTAGATTGGTCTTGACCACATTAAAGATAAAGAAATTGGACTCTAGACCTTTAATAGTATTAAGTCATATCAATAATACTTGGAGAATTACAAGATTGGAAAAAATAATTTGGGTTTATAATTGGAGAATGGCAGGGTTATGATGTAGCAAAAGGTACGAGTGAAACAAGTGATAAATTGATGGAAAAAGATAGTGATATTTAATATTACATTTAATTTAAGAATGCCCGGAATAATGAAATAAAACTAGAGTTTACATTAATTCTAAGAATACCCATAAATCTAAGTGTTATAACTCATTAATTCTACAGAATATCGAGGAATAAGGGAAGCTCAAAACTCACACAAAGTCTAGAACTGAAATTCAACCAACTCAAATAAGGAATACCTGAATAGTAAAACTCTAAATAGGTAACTAGATTACAAATTTATTAAAAAATTTGTAAATATTATGAACTTCAATTTAATTAGGATTTCTTGACTTTCTTGCTTTTCATCAAGTTATTTGAACCTCTATATGTACTCAGGACATTGTTATTTTCTCACTGTTTTTGGCTTTTTTCTAATTTTTATTTTGAAAAAAAAAACAAACAAAAAGAAAGTATGGGAAAATAAGGAAATCAAATTCTTTAGTCAACAATTTCTCTAACCATACCTTGTCGAAGCATTCTTTTAAGCTCTTAGAACAATCAACAACAAACTAGTTCTCTGAAATAGTTAATTATTCCCCATGCCCACAAGGAGGAAAAATTTAACTAGGCCAATAAGAAGGAGAAGTTCCCTCTGAAACTAAAAGCAAAATCCAAAATAAGAGACATTTGGAATAGAAGCTACATCAATTAGCTAAACCAAAATTTTCAGGCCAACAACTATTAAGAACTTTAAAGGTGCTTAAGGAAAGCCGAGGCCAATGCCCACATACACGGCAAACAACGACTAAGGAAAAATCAAGGAAAATGGTAACTTAAAAAAAAAAGTCAAGGCCATAAGAGCAAGCCAAGCCAAGAAAAAGACGATGCCCAACAAGGCAAACAAAGACTAAGGGAAAACCGAGGCAAATGAAAGCCAAGGCCACAAGAGCAAGTCAAACCAAGAAAAGGCCAATGCCTAACAAGGCAAACAAAGGCTAGGAGAAAACTAAGGCAAGGACTAACCAAGAAAAATAAAAGCTAAAAAAGGCCAATGCCTAGTAATGCAAATGAAGGTTAAGGAAAAACCTATGTGGACAAAAATTAAGGCAAGAAGAGCAAGCCAAACTAAGAAAAGGCAAGAGCTGAGCAAGGCAAAGAGTAACTAAGAAAAATCAAAAGTCAAGGCAAGAAGAGCAACCTAAGCTAAGGAAAGGCCAGAGCCAAGCAAAGCAAACAAAGGCTATGGGAAAACCAAGGCAAACAAAAGCCAAAGACCACAAGAGCAAGCCAAGCCAAGAAAATGCAATTTTCCCCTACTACAAGAACGAGGAAAAAATCTCTAATAATATTCTTATGGAATCACTTAATTTTCCCTATGCTAATAGGGAGGAAAATTTTTCCTAGTCTAACAAGAAGGAAAAACTTCTCTATGCCAACAAAGAGGAAAATTTCCCTAATAACATTCACTAGGAATAGCTCACTTTTCCCTAGGCTAACAAATAGGAAAAGCTTCCCTAGGCCAACAAGGAGGAAAAGTTCTCTGATAATATTCCTTCATCATAGTTCACTTTTCCCTAGGCCAACAAAGAGGAAAAACTTTCCTAAGCCAACAAAGGAGAAATTTTTAAATTTCTCCTCTAAACTGAAATTTAGGAGGAAATTGTAATTATTTTTTGAACTTTTTCCCTAAACTGAAGCTCTAGGATGAAATATGAATTATTCTCTGAATCGATGGAATTGATTCCTTTGAAACTAAAATTCTAGGAGGAATCATGTATTATTCTTTTAATCGATGTAACCAATTTCATTAAATTTCCCCTATGAGTTGATGCTCCAAGAGGAAATTCCAGTTTCATAAGCTTTTTCTCCTGAATTGAAGTTCTAAGAGGAAATTCAAATTTTTCCTAGGTATTCTGGCTTTTTCGGGAATGGTTTATGAAAAATTTTTGTTTGTATTCCAGAATTTCGGCAAGCAATTATTTTCTACCTTGGTTTAGTTTGACTCTGTTTTGTCTTACCTTGTATAAGTTTGCCTATTCCTTGGTTTGGCTTTCTTTTATTGGCTCTGGCTTTTATTTTCCTTGGTTAGCCTTTGCCTTGGTGCCTTAGTTTAGCTTAACTCATTTTTATCTTGCCTTATACAGGTTGGTCATTCCTTAGTTTGGCTTTCTCTTGTTGGCTCTGGCTTTTATTTTCCTTGGTTAGCCTTTGTCTTGGTTTTTCTTTAAACTTTGTTTGCCTTGCTTAGCTTTTGCCTTTTTCTTTTTGGTTAGCTTGCTCTTCTGGCCATGGCTTCTTTCTTTCCATTTTTATTATTTACCCTTTGCTTAGGGAAAAGTGACCTATTCTAGAGGAATATTATTACGGGTTTTTTTTTCCTTGTTGGCTTAAGAAAGTTCTTCCTCTTTGTTTGCTTAGGGAAAAGTAAGCTATCCTGAAGGAATATTATCAGAGAACTTTTTCTCCTTGTTAGCCTAGGGAAAAGTGAGCTATTCCTAGTGAATGTTATTAGGGAACCTTTCCTCCTTGTTAGCATAGGGGAAAGTAAGTGATTCCTTATGAATATTATTAGATTTCCTCCCTCTTATATTAGGGAAAAGTGGCATTTTCATGACTTGGCTTGCTCTTGTGGTCTTTGGCTTTTGTTTGCCTTGGTTTTCTCATAGCCTTTATTTGCTTTGCTCTGCTCTGGCCTCTTCTTAGCTTGGCTTGCTCTTCTTGCCTTGGCTTTTGGTTTTTCTTAGTTACTCTTTGCCTTGATCAGCTCTAGCCTTTTCTTAACTTGGCTTGTTCTTTTTGCCTTTGCTTTTGTCTACCTAGATTTTTCCTTAACCTTTGTTTGCCTTACTGGACATTAGCCTTTTCTTAGCTTTTAATTTTCTTGGTTATTCTTTGCCTTAGTTTTCTTCTAACCTTTGTTTGCCTTATTGGCCATTGGTATTTTCTTGGTTTGACTTGCTCTTGTGGCCTTGGCTTTCATTTGCCTTGGTTTATCCTTAGCCTCCGTTTGCCTTCTTGGGCATCATCTTTTGTTTGGCTTAGCCTGCTCCTGTGGCCTTGGCTTTTTTTTTTTAAGTTACCGTTTGCCTTTATTTTTTCTTAGCCTTTGTTTGCCTATTATGTAGGCATTGGCCTTGGCTTTCCTTAAGTGCCTTTAAAGGTCTTAATAGTTGTTGCCTTGAAAATTTCAGTTAAGCTAATTATTGTAGCTTTTGTTCCAAATGTCTTGTATTTTGGATTTAACTTTTAGTTCTAGAGGTAGCTTTTGCTTCCTAATGTCTCTTTCAATTCTGGGTGTATACATTTTTAAACTTAGAGTTTGTGCATATTTGAAAACTTGTGTAGGTTTCCTTTTATACTTGCACTATTTTGATTCTGATGATTTGGTGATTAAAATTTCAATCATCTAGGGACTTTGTTTCTAAAATTTTTCCCTATGAAATAAGGGCTGTTATGACCTTGGATATTATCATCCAATAATATTACTTGTGGAAGTTTTCTTTATAGAATTTGGGTAGCCTTAAGTTTTCAATATACTAAATATTTAATTATGGGATATTACTCCTTCCTCAAACTAGTAACAATTAGGCTGTTGTTACTAATGTTTTGACGCAACTATTTTCCAACCTAAAGTTCCATGAGAAGTTCCATGAGAATTTGACTAGATATTGAATCAATTTCTCAAAAGAATGATTCAAAGAGGAACATTGTTCGGGAAATTTTCCTCTGAGTTGATCTAAGAGAGGAAATTTTAAACTTTTCTTTAGAATTGAAAAGAAGGAAATACAAGTTGTTCTTTGAATCGATGGAATCGAATCTGCTAAACTTTTCCTCTGAACTGAAGTTCTAAGAGGTAATGTTAATTGTTCTTTGAACTTTTTCCTTAAATAAAAGTTCTAAAGGGGAATACGAATAGTTCTTACTAAACTTTTCTTAATTCCAGAGGAGTATTAATAGTTCATTTTCCACCAAGTTAACTTAGGGAAAAAGTGAGCTATTTTTCAAATTGAAGTTTTGGGAGAATTCTAATTAGCCTTTGAATCAGTTTTGAAAGGAATGATTCTAGAGGAATATTATCACATAACTTCTTCTCTTTGTTAGCCTAGGAAAGTTTTTTCTCTTTATGGCCTAGGAAAGTTTGAGCTATTCTAAAGGAATATTACTAGGAACTTTTCCTTTTTATTAGTGTAGGAAAATTTTTCCTCCTTGTTGGTATATGAAAAAGCAAACTATCCTAGAAAAATATTACTTGGTACTTTTACTCCTCATTAAGATAGAAAAAGTGAATTATTATAGATGAATATTATTAGAGAACTTTTCTTCTTGTTATCCTAGGGAAATTTTTCCTCCTTGTTGGCATAGGGAAATGTGAACCATTCCTAAGTAATTTTATTAGGGAACTTCTCCTTTTCATTGGCCTAGTTAAAATTTTCCTCCTTGTTGGCATAGGGAATAGTTATCTATTTCGGAGAAATATTATTAGAAAAGTTTTCCTTGTTGTTGGCCTAGGAAAAAGTGATATATCTTTGAGGATTATTGTTATGGAATTTTTTCTCTTTATAGGCCTAGGGAAGTTTCTCTTCCTTGTTGGCATAGGAAAAAGTGAGTTATTCTGAAGGAATGTTATTAAGAACTTTTCTTCCTTCTTAGAATAGGGAAAAGTATACTATTCTGGAGGAATATTATGAGGAAATTTTTCCTCTTTATTAGCATAGAAAAAGTGAACTATTAAAGAGGAATATTACTAGGAAACTCTTCCTCTATGTTAACATGGGAAACAGTGAATCATTCTGAAGGATTATTATTAAGAAACTTTTTCTTTTCTTTGTTTTGGCCTTAGAAAGTTTTTCCTCTTTGTTGGCCCAAGTGAAAGTGATCTATTCTAGAGGAATGTTATCATGAAACTTTTCCTCCTTATTGGGATAGGGAAATTGAGCTACTCCAAAACTTTCTCTCCTTCAGGGTTTAGGAAGTTTTTCCTCTTTGTTGGCTTAGGGAAAGCTTTCTTCTTTGTTGGCATAAGGAAAAGTGATATATTTTGGAAGATTATTATTATAAAACTTTTCTTCCTCATTGGCCTAGGAAAATTTTTCCTTTTTGTTAGCCTAGAAAGATTATATTATTAGGAAAATTTTCCTCTTTATTGGTGTTGAAAAAGCTGAATTATTTTAAAGGAATGACATTAGGGAACTTTTACTCAACCATTCTCCGATTGATGCTTCAGGATAATTCATGTTGGTTTTGAATCAACGAAATTGATTTCACTAAACTGTTCTTCTGAACTTGAGTTCTAAGAGAAACTGTGAATTATTCTTCGAATTGGCATAATCGATTTCACTGAACCTTTTCTCTAAAGTTCTTAGAAGGATATCTATAGTTCCCTTGACGTAGAAGTGAATGTCGAGGTAAATAATTAATTCACTGAACTTTTCCTTTGATCTGAAATTATTAATGGAAATATATTTTTCTTTTAATATAAGAAGGAATATTAATTGTTGTTAGACTTTTCTCTTGAATTGAAGTTATAAATGGAAATCTATTTTTCCGTTGACATAAGAAGGAATATTAATTGTTCTTAGAACTTTTCCCATGAACTAAAGTTACAGGATAAAATCTATTTTTCCCTCGACATAAGAAGGAATATTAATTGTTCTTTGAACTTTTCCTTTAAACTAAAGTTATACGGGAAAATTTTCTTTGCCCTCAACATAAGAGGAATATTAATTTTTCTTAGAACTTTTCCCTTGAATTGAAGTTCTATAAGAAAAATCTAATTTTTTTCTTAGAACTTTTCCCTTGAACTAAAGTTACAGGATAAAATCTACTTTTCCCTCAACATAAGAAGGAATATTAATTGTTCTTATAACTTTCCCTTTGAACTGAAGTTCTACAGGGAAGTCTACTTTGCCTTCAACATAAGAGGGAATACTAATTCTCGTTAGAACTTTTTCCTTGAATTGAAGTTCTATGAGAAAAATCTAATTTTGTTTTTAGAACTTTTCCCTTGAACTAAAGTTTGATAAGAATCTAATTTGCCCTCGACATAAGAGGGAATATTTCTTGTTCTTTGAAAATTTTCCCTATACTGAGGCTCTAGCGGGAAATGAGAATTTTTCCTAGATAATCCGATCGATTCTAAAATAGATTTTGAGGTTTTTTGAAGCATATAAGACGATGTAAGAGATGATCATGAGCGCTCATGAAATGATGATGAATTTGATTCTTGTGAGATGCATAGATATGAATGCTTATACTCATTAGTGCAGTGCATGAGTCTTTTGGAACTATGGAATAACTTTTACAATTTGTGATCAATCACTCGAGTAAATGAGTTGTACATTGTCAATTGGATCAATATTTTTAAGAGTTGAAATCATTCAAAGAAATCATCTCAACTATAGTATTACTCCCCTTAGTGAATTTTTATTCATATATTCATTGCAAACAATTATTTTAATTGTTTTTCAAGAAGAATAAATCATATAGTTGTAATAGCTATATGCCTAAACCTCATCTATAAGTTATCAATCTATCTAGAATGTGATTCAAATGGACTTTAGCCTTTTCTCTATGCCATCATGACATCATCTGATGTGGAAACGATCTGAAAATTCTTTTTGGAGTCTCCTAAAGATCTTTTGAATTCCCTTTTGTAGGCATTCTTGGATCTTCTGTTCCCCAAATCAGTTCCCAGTAAGCTTCCTTGAGTTTTTTTTACATGGGTTTTGACCATTTCCATTGGTTCGCCTATTTTTTTAATTTTTCTAGGGCTACTCTTTTGATTATTGCTCAAAGGCAAGCAATTTGACTTTCAATTTTTTTTTTTTACACCTTTTGTTGTGCTAAGACATCATTGGTTTGCATCTTTTATTCCTTAATGAGTGTTTCTAAGTTATCATGTTTTGAATAGTCTTCGATAGGTATTTTGCATGAGAAAGCTATAGTGAATTTATTTTTAGTAAGCCTAGCCATCAGCCACTATTTTTTCCCCCTACATTTAAGTCTGTTTTCCCTCTATTAGCCTCTTATTTTGTACAAGATTCAAAGATGATTGAATTTTAGAGAGGAAAAAGGTTTTGTTTGGCTGTGCATTTGAGCACTTTTCCACTTCCCCACTTTTTGATTGCTTGGAGAGAGTTGTCCTAAAGCATTAGGAGCTTTCAAGAATTATTGTATAGGAATATGATCTAGGCCTAGAAAGCATTTTGCTTAACCTCTTTTATTGTTATGGGGAGGGGGGAAATAAGAATGAAGTTAACAGGATAGATAAATAAAAGAGGGGGAATGGCCAGTTTCCACTTCCTCCCTGAATCAAAACCTAAAATGACAAAATTTGCAAATAATTGAAGAGTGAATGCGAAAATGTAAAGGTTAAATGCTTAAAATAATTATTAGTTGCATAATATTAAAGAAACGTTAGATTAGTCCACATTGACATAGTACCCGTTTGTATATTTCTTATCAGAAGGTGAATATTTATGTTTTCAATTACCTCATGGAAAAGTAAAAAAGTGCCAGGGAATAAATAAAACGGTAAAAGTGTAAATAAGTCAGCATAGCTGTCAAGAAATTAATGTAATTTCAATAAACAAGATGAAAATAAAATAAAAGATAAATTGGTCTTGAGCTTAGTTTCAGAGACTGTTTTGATCTTTTTTTACCATCTTGGTTGCCATTTAGCTAGAGACCCAAATTTCAAAGTCTTATATTGATAAATGTTTTTTTTTAATTTTCTTGCCCTTTATTTCCAGTAGGCTCATATAGAGGAGAGATCTCCATTTTTAGCTTGGATTTTTGGCTTTATTGCCCTTTTAATCATATTTGAGGTTTGGGTCTCACACATAACCCATTTTTAATCAGGCATATGTTAGTATTTACTTCTTTTTTTAACCATACACAACTAATCCAATTTGAAAAGGTAAGTGTATAGTGGTGTTTGTGTGTGTTTTGGTGAGAGAAATGGCTTTTATATTGAGATGAAACCTCCTTTTTGCCTTGGATTTTTGGCTTCTTGCACATAAACTCATTTTTAATCAAGCACATGTGGCTATTTACCTTTTTTTACAATTATACACAATCAGATCTAATCTTAAAAGGTGATTATAGCAGGTTTTAGTAAGACAAAATGGCTTTCAATCTTACAAGTTCCCCACAGAAAGGGGTTAGATTTTTACCTTTCACGTATTTACAACTTGTAGAGAACTTGTAATGATTAGTTAGCCTTGAATCCGGCAGGGTGAGTACTTAAAAATGGCACTCCGACGCCCAATTTAGCGTTTAATTAAGGTTAAAGAAAGAAAAATGAGATAAAAATAGGTTTTCTCTCTCTACGAATGAACAGTGTTCTTCAAAGACCAAATACCCATTTTTCTTAGAGATAGGCCTTTATTTATAGATGATGGGTGACATGAAATTAGGGTTTTTCCTTGAACCTTCTTCCTAATGACACGTGTAACCCATCATTACTATACACATGGATGTAAATTTGGATGTGGGGAAACATACATATTTATTTTGTATATGCATGTTTCCCTATCCTTGTGACTTTGGGCGTAATTTCCAAAGACCTTGGATATTGGAATCAATGAGAGCCTAATTCTTCCTCTTGGGAAATGCTGTCTTGAGTGTTATTTCCCCCAAATAATTCTTTTTTTCTTATCTAGATGAGTGGACAAGTGGTATACGGATGTGCCTTTGAAATATGGCACTTACAATTAGTATGCAGAAAAGTGAATTATTCAATAGGAAAATTATTGGTGGTAAAAATTAAATCGCGCAATTGGAGTGTGACATGTATACCATGGTCCCTATGGCCAATATGTCCTTGCAAAGTGTGAAGAGAAAATTGACAGAACAAGGATAAAATGGGAAGTTCTCATGGAAAAAGCATAAGCCACTTTAACAACTTAAAAACTATAGAAGATGTCTCCTAAAATACTTTAATGTCACCAAATGTCAACATGGGACCATTGCAACAGTGACAGCTCCACCACTAAAATTTTTACATGTCATTACAGCACAGTCCCCACTAGGATCACCAAAAATATCTCTCTAACAGTCACATACACCAAGAATAAAAGAGGGAACTAGCTGAGCAGTTGTCTAAATCATTATCAGTGAAGTCAGCAGGTCCCACATCCCAATTGGCTCATTTGAAATAAGCCAATCAAAGTTAGAGACATGTTGTCAGTAGAGACAGTCCAACCCTACCTGAGTAGGGGCAACCTATAATAGCTTGCCACGTTTCCTAAAAGACATGAAGATATCCTTAAGGGCTCTCCCTTTATAAGGCCAAGTTAGTCTCACAAGTAAGACAAGGTTTCTCACTCTCACAACATTCAAATCTTCTCCAGTTAAAAGGTTTCTCTGGAACCCATAATCTTCTCTAAACTTTTCCTAACTTGACTGCCAGAGTGCCTTTGTCGGCATCATATCTAACAGTCATTTTCTTTGTATTCAGGACTATCTCAACTCGGTTCGTCCTAAGAAAACTATCCTAATGTGAAAAGCCCCTATCATCCACAAAATCATCCCTTAAAGAGAAGGTCTCACATGTTTTTGGATTGAACCAAAACATTTTGGCACTATCTGCATGGTTCGAATAAAAAATTTACTATCCCGACGTCCATTGATAAAGAGAGCGTCTTACATTCAACGAACCCGCCCACTCTACAATCATACCCCATCCATTTTAACATATAAAGCCAGTACCTTTTCCATTAAAGATCAAACCTTCCACTTGAAAATCCCATCTTTCTCTAAAAAGTTTTAACCTTTACCTATAAAAACACCTCATTTACTTATAACTCAAATATGGTCACCAACAACCCACAAGTAGTTGAAGACCCCAAAAAAGATGCTGTTGAGGGACATGAGGAATAGTCACAAACCATAGCCAACTGAACTCAAGCGGCTAGAGGCAAAGCTAAAGCCAAAGCAGTCTGCAAGCAAAATTAGAAGCCTTAAACTAGAGACGATGTTTGACAGTTGACAAGAGATGCCTTCCTATGCTCCCAAACGGAGTCGGTTTTACTCCACCACTTGCATGGACGATTCTAGCCACTCTGTCCACTAGGGCTGGGCCAAGTAAAGTCTGCCCAACTAGGTCAAAAATGGAACTCATACATAATGGGGACACTAGATCCACTAACATTAGTTGCAGTACTAGGAGACAGCCCAGAAGCTAACCCCACCCATCTTCATTGATCTCTATAACAAGTTGAATGTTGAACACCAACGTAAAGAGGAAGAGTTGGCTAAGGATAGATTATTCAACACTGATGTAATAGCTGAACACCACCACCTTTGTGAAAATGTATATGGGATTGTCCCTGAAAATCGCTGGCACGGTTCTTCCCATTAACTTCACTATGCCCTAAATCGCATCCTATGAAGGTTGTATCAATACCACCGAACACCTTGAGTCTTATGATGGCCAAATGGCCATTAAGGGTATCATTAATGATGCCACATGTCATATCTTCCCTTATACTTTGAAGGGTATGGCTAAAGAGTGGTTCAAAAGTCTCTCCATTGAGAGCGTCTTGTCGTTATAGAAACAACTATACCGGGATTTTCTCAACCAATTTCAAAATGTAAGAAAAGAATAATGGGATTTCTCAGGTCTATCTAGAATAGTGCTAACGGAAGGTGAATCTTTAGATGGTTATGTCAAGCGATTTCACGAGAAGGTCTTGTATACCCGTCTATGCAGTGGAGGAATCACCCTTGAGATCTTATATAAAAATCTAAAAAACAAGAAGGTCTATTAAAAGTTCATCAAATATAATTATCCCAAACATATGCAGCAGCTCACCATCAAGCTCTAGAGTTCATTAACAATGAAGAACATTGCACCATCAAGTGGCACATGAAGGCCTAATGACTATGGGTAGAACTTGAATCTTCACAGAAATAAGAGCCTAACTGACGCTTCCTACCTACTTTTCACTAAAATGGCCCATACAACAACCCTCCTTCGTCAAGAGCACCATACCAACCCAAACTTGAAAATCGTCCTCAGCTTTTTTACTGTCTCCGAAATGAGCATTCTCTTCTGTTTTCTTATTTTTCCAATTATGAGGAGCTCAATACAACATAGGAGAAAATATTTTTTTCAAAATAAGGGATTGTTTGAGGACCCCCCAGCAAATGAAAAAGAGCATGAGATTAAGGCGAAACGACAAGTATTGTGTTTCACTACAACCATGC
This sequence comes from Clausena lansium, assembly GCA_030449835.1. Classification (NCBI taxonomy): domain Eukaryota; kingdom Viridiplantae; phylum Streptophyta; class Magnoliopsida; order Sapindales; family Rutaceae; genus Clausena; species Clausena lansium. The sequence continues at coordinate 11,199,079 of JASUUF010000152.1, forward strand.
AATCGCGAAATTTTTTCACTTCAGGAAGGAGTTTCTTGCAAACATCTGAAAAAGACGGGACGAAATGGATAGGAACAATAAAGGGGACGCCTCCAACAAATCCACCCCTACGGAGGTCTAGAGACCAAACCACCTGCTTCCATACCTAAGAGTTAACAGTGTTGCAGAGGGACCTATCCTAGTAGGAGCACCTAACCAGGAAAACAAAAGCTATAGTAGGAATACCGTCAAGGTGGTGGTCGATGACTAAAGTCAACTTCAATTATAAGGCCCCCACTATCAAGGCCGGCACCTAATGCCAATAATCTTCTACGATAATAACGCTTATAGAGCCCATGAAAATGCACTTATGATCACATTATATATCGCCTCCCACAATGTGGCGAAAGCAATAGCTGACGCCAAAAGTTTCATAAATATCATCTTTGTTGATACCTTACGGCCAGTGAACATACAATCCATGAAAATATGCCAATAAAGAACTTCACTAGCAGGATTTATGGGAGATGGTGATCTCGAAGGGGATCGTATCCTTACCAGTTACTATAATAAATGGTTAAAACCGTATTGTTCATCTTGTGATTTTTTGGTTGTCCACAGGAAAAGCGCCTATAACTCTATTGTTGGTCGCCCATACATAACTACATCCTAGGGCGTCGTTTCCATGCATTATTTGGCTATAAAGGTCCACACTCCAATGGGTATCATCACAATAAGTTGTCAAAATCCTAGTCGGGAATGTTACTTAAGTGCTGCTAAAGGAACATTCCATATTGTGCCCATGACCAAGACTAATTCCTACTACCGCCAAGGCTTAGCGATGGGCAAAATCGAGTTCGGATCAACCCGATCGGGTTTTGGGTTGATCGGATTGGTGAAAATTTCATCCGAACTCAACACGAACGATTAACCTAATCCGATCCGAATTAAGTTCGGATCGGATTGGATCGAATCAAAATTTCAGGTTGAATTCAGTTCGGATTACAATATGCTTCACCACAAGACACCAAATATTTCATTTTTGTAAATTAATCATTTCTGGTTTCTTAATTTTGATATAATAATAATAATAATAATAATAACAAAATGTTAGTTAAAAGCTTGACTAATTATCTTTGTTGTAGAGAATTCTAAACCAAAACCAACTCAAGAACTTGCAATTGATCATAAGGAAGATAATAATAATAAAGAAACAACAAAAAAAAATCAGTAAGCATAAAAAATCATTGATTTTAAGTAATTAAAAAGATTATCGAAAACTAAAATGAATTATTTAACATATACCATGAAAGAAATCTTCACTGTAGCTGCCAGCCATGAAAGATGAAATAAACCCTCACTGCTGGTGCTTGTCGGCTATCAGCTGGGCTTGGATCCAAGAAAGTGGTGGTCGGTCGACTTCGAGGTGGCGCAATTGAAGTCAAACAATCTAAAACAGCGGTCGTAGTGGAGCAAACGGTAACCGCGTCGCTGTGGAACAGAGGTCTCATCGCGGTGGTGAGATGGCCGGGCAGGGATGGCCACCGCTGTGTGTGCTCATGTGTTGTGTGTGTTAGTTTAGATTTAGATTTAGAGAGTGAGTTACTTCAAAAAAAAAAGATTTAGAAAGTAAGTGTCTGTGCGTGTAGTCGATTAGGTTTAGATATTTATTTAAGTAAAACAATTTTTTTTAATTTCTCAACCCAATCGGATCGGGTTTAATCCGATCCGATCACGATCCGATAGGTTGACCATAACTTCATCAGGTCAGATCACAACATTTACCCACATTTGATCCGAACCCGAAAATTTTGGATTAGGTCGGTTGTTTTGCCCCACCCCTACCAAGGCTAATACATCCTCAAAGCACGGAGGGATCACCTAAGTGACAATCTCGTAGAAAGAAAACCAAGCGATCGGACCCCATGCCTACAGATTCACTCCTCAAAAGATCATCCCCTCCTTCACTGATATTATCTCTCCAGTAGATCAAGCCCATAAGACTATTCCCTCACTTACGGAGATCATCTCCACATTAACCTATCCCCCCTCCATCACCAATGCTCGATTAAGGGCCCACTTGTTACCAAATCCATACCTCAAGGGTTGCTGCCACCTTAATTGAGCAAGGGATGGATATTATGCTTGATCTTAAGCTCTCTAAGGACGATGAATGAGGGGAACCAATGGAGTCTATTGTATGTGTGCAAATCCATGTAGACATCCCTCATACATGTTCAAAATCAGAGCAAGTATGGCCACTTCAAAAACTGAAACTATTATTAGTCTACTTTGAGAATACAAAGTTATTTTTGCATGGCCTCACAAGAACACGTCGGGATAGACCCCAAATTATCGTCTCACGGGCTTAATGTATATCCCTCTTTTCGATCAATCAAAAGTGTCGTGCATTCAACCAAGAGTGTTATGATGCAATTGACATTAAAGCAGACAAACTGCTTAAGGTGGCTTTCATTTAAAAAGTAAAATAACCATAGTGGGTCTCCAATACGGTTATGGTTGAAAAGGCCAATGGCAAATGGCGTATGTGCATATAATTCATGGATTTAAACAAAGCTTGTCCCAAGGACAGCTTCCCACTCCCCCAAATAGATTAATTGGTGGACACCACAATAGGTCATGAGTTACTAAGCTTCATAAATACCTTTTCCGGATAAAAGCAAATTAAAATCAACCTCACTGATAAAGATGAGACAACATTCATCACCTACAAGGGACTGTATTGTTATCGAGTAATGCCTTTTAACTTAAAGAATGCTAGAGCCACTTATCAATGATTTGTTAACATGTTGTGCAAGGATCAATTGGGGAAGATCATGGAGGTCTACATTATGATCACCAAGTCCATTTGGGCCAAGGATTATGTGGCAGATCTTCGAGGCACCTGTCCTAAGGCCAATTAAATGAAGTTGAACTGGGAAAAATGCACCTTCATTGTATCATCATAGAAGTTCTTAGGCTTTACAGTGTAGTAATGTAGTATTAAGGTAAAACCCGATAAAATCAGGGCCATGCTAGAGATAGGTTCCCTATAAAATATCAAGAAAGTTAAAAGCTTAGCATGAAGAGTAACTATTTGGAGCCACTTCACTTCGTGAGCCATTAAAAAATGCCAGCCATTCTTTAAGGCTCTCAAAGGCTGACAAAGAATAGAGTGGACTCTCGAGTGTGAAGATGCCTTCCAACAATTGAAGACCTTTCACAGCAACTCCCCCTATTGGTAAAGCCCAAACTTACGATATACTCCTTCTCTACTTGGTAATCTCCAAAACACACATTAGCTTCGTGCTTATACGAGAAAAAGGGATGGGCACAACACGCCATTTACCAGACAAACAAAGCCATGATTGACGTTGAAAAAAGGTCCCCAATCATGAGAAACTTGGCTTTGGTTGTCTCTACACGAAAGCTTAGACCATATTTTTAAGCACACATCATTGCCATCATCACAAACCAGCCTTTCAGGCAAATATTGCCGCACTTCAACAAATCAAAAAGGTTGATCAAGTGGTCTTTGAAGCTTAGCGAATATGATCTCATTTATAGACCTCACCCATCCATCAAAACACAATCCACCACTGATTTCATAGTTGAATTCACCAATGACTTGGGGGGATGAGGGAATGAGATGGGGATAAGGGGTGATCTTTGTCGTGACCAGGCCTAAAAGTTGCCTTCATGGACTTCATACGTCGATGGAGCCTCTAACACAAATGGATGTGGGCCTGGAATTGTGACCTGAGGGAAAAGTTAAAGTAGAATAGACTCTATCAACAACAAACCCTTCCACTTAGAACTTCATATTAGAGGAAAACTAAAGGAGAAGCGATTTTGTTGTTTTAAAGAAAACTCATATTTAGTTTAGAACTTCAATTCAAGGAACAAAGTTTAAAGAACAATTATCATTCAAATGTTCAATGGAATCAATTTTATTGATTCGAAAAACAATTTGCATTTCGTCTTGGAACTTCAGTTCTAAAGAAAATGTTCAAAGAGCAAAGAATTTCAGTTTAGAGAAAAAATTCAAAGAACAGCTAACACTTCCTCTTAAGGTTCAATTCAGAGGAAAAATTGTATAGATTCAATTCTGTAATTTGAAGAGCAATTTGCATTTCCTCTTGGAACATCATTTCAGAGCAAAAATTCAAAGAATAGTTAGCATTACCTTTTAGAACGTTTGTATAAAGGGAAAGTTCAAGCAAAATCGATTCCATCGATTCAAAGAACAACTCATATTTCATTCTCTTTAATTATGAGGAAAAGTTTAAAGTTCACTTCCTTAGATCAACTCAGAGCAAAAGTTCCTAAATAACGTTCCTCTTTGAATCATTCCTTTGTGAAATCGATTCAAGATTAAGTCAAATTCTCTTGGAACTTTAGTTTGGAAAACATTTACCTTTAAATAATAGTAACAATAGCCTAGTTACTACTAGTTTGAGAAGGAAGTAAAATCCTATAATTAAATATTTTGTATATCCAAAACCTAAGGCTACACACATTCTGTAAGGTAAACTTCCACGGGCAATATTTTTGGATGCTAATATCTAAGCTTGGAACAACCTTTATTTCATAAGGAAAAATTTCGCAATCAAAGCTCTTAGATGATTGAAATCTGAATCACCAAATCATTATACCGAAATAGTGCAGTTACAAAAGGGAACCTACCCATGTATTCAAATATGGAAAAATATAAATTTAAGAATGGATACACCAAGAACCGAAAGAGACATCCAAAACCAAAAGCTAAACTCGGAGTTTACTTCCCAAATTGGGGAACCGAAATCCAGAATCAGAATATTTGATGACGTTTACTTCACAAAATGGAGGCAAAAATGGGAATTAGAATCGTGAGGCTCACCTGAATTTGGGAATAGATAATGGGAGATTGATTCACAAACCCCTCTTGGGAATTAATCTCCCATTCACAGAATTGACCACTTTGCCCTCCCACAAAATAAAAAATGCCCATTTTTTCCTCAGTTCAAAAAAATTATTATATTAATTAATATATTGTAATAATTCATTTATATACTATTATAATTAATTAACATATTAATGTCAATTATTATTATTAATGATAAAACATTTTACAATTAATAATTTATTACTAACAATAATTACTAACAATAATAATTTTTTAATAAATAATCACAATAAATAAAATACAAAATAATAATTATGACAATAGTTCATTAAGTACTTTTAAGTAATTCGTTATAATCTAACTCGTTCCGATCTCAATTCTAAGATAAAGTAAACACATTAATGGCAATCCAGCTTATTCCGATTTCGATTCCTACAGTTCAAGTAAACAACTTATTTTGATTCCTATTATCCATTCTCATTCTAGTCCGTTCAAATTCCTACCCATTCCGATTCCAACCCATTTCGATTCCCATTTAGTAAACGCACGACAAATGTTAAAATCCATATAGGAGGAAAAGCTGCCTCCGGAAGTGAAAGCTAAATCCAGAATAAGAGACATCCAGAACCAAAAGCTATATCAATTGGCTTACTCGAGATCTTTAAGCCAACAAACATCCAAAACACTTTAAAAGCACTGAAGGCAAGCCAAGGCCAATGCCAAACAAAGCAAACAAAAGCTAAGGAAAAATCAAGGAAAACAAAAGCTAAGGCTAGAGGAACAAGCAAAGATAAGAAAAGGCCAATGTCGAGTAAGACAAACAACCGCTAAGGAAAAATTAAGGCAAAGCTAATCAAGAAAAAAAAAAAGCTCCAAGGCCACAAGAACAAGCTAAGCTAAGAAAAGGCCAATGCCAAGTAAGGCAAACAAAAGCCAAGAAAAAAAATCAAGGAAAACAAAAGCTAGAGCCTATGGGATGTCCAACCCAAAAGACTAGCCTATTGGGTGGAGTGACCCATCTTTCTTATAAACCCAAATATCTCCCATTTACTAGCCAACATGAGACACAACTTCAAAATCCCCCCATCGGACGAAACCACAGCCGGATCCTGGTCATTTCGTCCGACACACTTGAGTTGTTCCACCACCATATTCTAGCTACTAGGGTCTAGCTCTGTACCAATTGTAGTAACTGAGATGCACACAGACCTAGCAATCTCAGCCACCGCCCAAGACCTCACAATCAACTCAATCAAGATGCTCTCAAAGAACAGGTCAAATAAAAGCTTAACTAGAATCAACTAAACCCAAAGAAGAATTAAGCAGCAACAATTAAGAACAATGAATAAAGAATTGAAAAGAAAGAATCACAAAATAGCAAGCAATTTACGTGGTTCAGCTAATTTGCATTAGCTCAAATCCACGGGAAGATTCAATGACCAACTTCATTGATTCTCAAACATGATTTACAAGAGTTTACAGAGCTTGTTACAAAGAAACATAATGGCTTCTCTCTCTTAGCTATATCTTTTTATATAGCTCAATGCTTCTCTTAAACTATTGCACTAGAATCAACTCTATTGAGCTGTTTCTAACAAACCCAGCTGAAGAAACCCAGAAAGTCATGTGCGAAGCAAGTGCAGGTAATGGCACTTAACGAACTCAAGGAGGGAATCTGTAATCACGTGTTTTGCTCGTGATTTCATTAAACCAAACGACACCTCCATAAGTCATTTCAACTAGTGTAAAAAACACTCATCAAAACGCACCACGTCTTGCCATTTCAGCTTAAGTAATATAAGGCTCAAAACACACTTTTGATTGTAGTTTTGATCATCTCTGATTTGCTTCACCAACTGCACAACAGGAAACTAACATTTCCTCCTGAAGTTTCAGTTCAAAGGACTAACTTTTTCCCTTAGAACTTCTGTTCAGAAGAAAATTTCAGTGGAATTAATTACATCGATTTAAAGAACAAAACACAATTCCTCTTGAAACTTCAGTTCAAAAGAACAATTCATATTGCTCCTAGAACTTCAGTTCAGGGGAAAGGTTCAAAGAATAATTATCATTTCCTCTTGAAACTTTAATTCAGAGAAAAAATTCAAAGAAATAACATTTCATCTTTGAACTTTAGTTCAGAGGATGTAGTTCATTTTTTCCTAAGCCAGCTAAGACAAAAATTTCACTAATAATATTCCTTCCGAAATATATTCAAACACCCAAAGCATAGTTACTTCTTTTGAAAAGGCCACATGGCCAATCAAACAAAAGATAGAACTTTTTATCCTGGTCAAAGTATTTCTAAAGAAAATGCACTTGAAGGGGGAGTGCTGTAGGCACCTAATTCCCTAAAGAATCATGTATTGCCATTTGTCACCCTAAAACAACTCAGGAAGGATCATTTCGAATAAGAATACATCTAAAATAAGCCTCCTAAGTAAATTGCAAAGGAAAATAAGAATAGAAAGAGGACCTAGGTTCAACATGGTACCCGACCTCTCACTAAGTAAACCATGATCAGAAGCACAAGGGAAAGGGAGGAAAGACATACGTGGAACAGTGTACAAATTCCCTCAAAATAAATCCACATACTTGTGTTCTAATTTGAAATCGCGACACGTCTTTGGATTTTAGGTTTAGAATAAAACCCTAATCCATGTAACCTATTTTCTATAAATATAGGCCCATCTCTAAGAGAATAAGTCTTTGGCCATTGTAACGACACTTTCCACTTTAAGGGAAAAACTTATCTTCTCCCAATTTCTCCTTCTTCTTCTTTGGCCCTAGACAAACACTAACTTAGGTGTCAAAGTGCCTTTTGTAGGTATCCATGCTAGCTCTAAGATTCATCAACATCATTAAATTCTCCATAACTATAAATTCATGTGAAGGTAAAAGTTTTAGCTCCTTCAAAAGTAAAACAGTCAAATTAAAATTATGTTAAAACATTGTTAGTGATCCAAAATAGTTAATAAACTTATGTTAAGAAAATAATCTAATTGATTAATTGCTTAAACATTTTCTTTACTTTAAATTTTCAAAAATAATGTGAATATTTATAAATTACATTTTCAATTACGGTAGATTTACACAAATTATAGGGTGGAAATATTTGTAAACTTATATTAATGGCCATTTTAAAAGTAACAGTAACCTTTATATAGTCATAATGTTAGAATCAAACTAATTTTATTGCTATCAAGAGATTATTACTTAATAAAGGTGTAATATCAAACTAATTTGATTGTAGGATTAATAAAGGTGGCTAGGGTTTCTAAATTTCTTTTAAAAAAATATTTTTTATTGTTTAACAAGGAAATTGTAGGCACTACTAGAAAAACGCATTTTCTTGATGGTTTTCGATAGTCATCCGACCTTTGGGATGACGGTTTTCATGTGTCAAGAAAGCCTGTGTCAATAAACTTTGGAATAACGGTTTTTTTTCTGTCATAAATTTATAATATACGACTATCATAAATAGTTTGGTAAATCATTGATTTTATGACATAAATATATTATAAATATTTCGAAACATGACACTCTTCTATCATAAATTAATGACATTTATTTTAAATTTATTTATATTATTAATTAAAATGATTATTAATTTATTTATTTTTATAAATAAATTTGGCGCGAAAAATATAATTATTTTTAAATTTTTTATTTTAAATTTTAGCAGAAAATTATTAAAATTTTAGGCATGAAAATAATATTTTTGGCGGGAATTTTAATTTTTGACTCAAAATTCATCATTTTGATTTTGGCCGAAATTTTATTTATATATATTTTTAATTGAAGATTATTTTTTATTTTGTATTGAAAAAAATTATTTGAGCAAATATAATTAGCTAGAATTAAAAATTAAAAATAGAAATATATGTAATAAAAGAACAATAATTTAAATTAATTTATCACATAACACCATCTGAAAATCAATTACAATACAAATGACACATCAAGAAATTAATAAGTATTTCCAGCATCAACTACAACAAAATCAATCCAAGCTGGTCACAACTACAACAACAAAATCAATCCGCACTCATGTGAACCTGGTTCTACTGGAGCCTACGATAATAACAGTAGTTAGGAAACTAGAAACAATATTATAAGCTACATATGAAAATAATCCTCCATATGAAAATAATCCTCTATTAATTATGAGCTGCTGGACTTCACTACCCATTCACCAGCAAATTGTCATTGAACATATAATAGAATTAAAGCACATGAAAAACTAATAAACCACACCTTTAAGACAAATGGGACAAGTGTCCTCTTCTGATCCTGCAAATACATTCAATTGTGAAACTTCAGACAGCAATCAAAGAACTAGCCTGAGTTTTGCAGTCTGCATCCTCAACATCTTCACATTTAGCTAATGTTTCAAAACTACCACCACTGATAGCTTCTTCAACGGATTCTGAGTCTGTTGAGGGTGGGCAACCAAAAACAACATCATACAGCAAAGGTAAGGGTGGGGCCTGGAAAGTGTCAGGTGTAGATGCTTCAAAATGGAAATCAACCAGGAGTCCTGTTGTGAATGTAGAGGCTGTGCCATTGTGAGACGTTAAGGACTCCCGCTCTTCCAAAGATGGCGGGCACTGCCAAGAAAAGAATTATATAAAGATTTATTTGTAAAAAAAAAAAAAAACACCCAGGCCTGTTTAGACAATATACATTAAACTATTAACACATTTCCATCTAATTAACATCACTTGCAACAAAGGCCAGCATGGCCAATAGGGGAGAAAGGGGGTAAAGTTTGTATGCCTTGATACAGAACTTCCAGTAGTGTTTTCCGACTGGCCAGATCATAAATCCTTCCAAGTAAGCCTTGATATCAAGACAACAAAACACCAACCCAACTTTTTCATATGAACTCATTACGCACGGCACAATTGACCTATTGTCACTCAGTTAAATCTCTCATTCTGCTGGTCCAAAGCTCAAACCTCATTTATCAAATCACAACCATTCTAAAAAAAAAAATCCTTAGGTGAGGCAGATAGCCTTCCCCTGATCCCATACCAAATCCAAGCCAGACAGCACATCGCAACTAAGAAACATAGCTTATTACCACTCGAACAGAATGAAACAAAAGCATACTAAGAATGATGATGACACTAACATAGTAGTAAACAGGCATTCCATGCAGATGAGGTTTCCTGGAAGAAGAACAACGGCCTCCCATTCCCTGCACTTTATTCTGTTATCCACCCAACACAAAGCAGCAGTTGGTGCATTATTTCCTGTTATTGACATAACCAAAAAGAAAAACATCAAATACAATAAGAACCACTCTTTGACAAACATGAACAAAGCAAAGTCACTCAATTTATACCATAGACATGCTAAACTTTACACGTAATGATCGAGAACATGAGTTAGGAACAATTCAAACAGCATAATTAATTAAATCCTCATATTAACTATAAATAATAAACGAAAATTAAAATAACAAAAACAACAGAACAGAATTCACCATATAGTCCAGCAACGCCAAAACAGAGAATGAGAGAACTACAATTTATGCAACTTAATCTCCAAATCTGATGGCTTTAGCTTTGCAATAATCAATATCTCCACTAAAGCTCGTACTTTTCACAGCTGTTGCAGTAATTAAAATAGTGAAAGATGACAAAGGAGGTAGGGGTTTCAAACGAATCATGTAATCAAAGAAATCAAGTGATTCATTCAAAGTGAAGTTACCTGATTTGCAATTCTCATGGAGGAATTTGCACCCCGTTACCTAAATCTGCACCATTCTCTCCAAACGCTAAATTTGCCTAAAAAATAAACACATGTACCATAAAAATTTGCCTAAAAAGTAAAAACCTTTTTCCCTTTTACCCCTTTTTCTTTTCTCTCAATACTTCTAGCCCTCCAAACAAAGTTTTAAGCTTTAATAAAAAAACAAAATCATGAAAAAGAAAAGAATATGAAAAAAAAAGTAGAATAAGTTAAAAAAATTAAATCAAACATTAAAAGAAATTTTTAAAAAAGACAACTTTTGCTTACACAATAAACCTTCAAAAGCGAATGTAAAAGCAAGGCTCACAATTGCTTTCACTGAAGCGAATGTAAAAGCGAATGAAACACCCACTGTACTATATGGATGGGATAAAATAAATGGGTTTTATTCTGTTGTCATTGAGTTCACTGTAAAATGGATATTCATTATCCAAGCTCATTAAGGTCAGTACACAAGTTAAGATCACTACAAAAAATAGATGTTGTCCGTTAAATGGGTTCCTCGCAATTTTCAAGTACCTCAGTTGCATTTAGAGGCAGAACCTCTCATGAATAAAAGCCTATGACAGTTTTTATCCTTTCAGGCATTCTATCAAACACTTGCTAGGCATAATTCTATAAAATATCTCCATTGTATTATAGAACTTATCTTCAAAATTTTGCCCAAAATTTCATCTAGATGTAGTAAATAGTTCAAGCCTTCAAAGCTAAAACAAAAACATAAATCGAGAAAGAACCTAAAAATTATGTATACAATAACTTGTAATCAACCTAAGAAAGAAAAATAAATCAAAACCCACATGCATTTGCATTATGCTACCCAAATTTATCCCACATGTATTTTCTTTCCGTATTCTTTCATCATGAAGAATAAGCAAATGAAGAAATGAGGGCCAAAAAGGTTGAATAATTGGACTTACTGTGAGGTCCCGTAATTGACCGATCCTTGTTGGGGCTATTTCTAATTAGCACTTTTGGTTGAATTTCCAAGTGTTTATTCACCCTCAGCATCTCAATTACGGGTACAAATCTCTTCCCCTGCATAATTTAATAAATTAACAAAAAATCTCACAATGTTATATCCAATTCAAAGATTGCCTATTCAAAATGGGTAGAGAAAAATGCATCACATTTGTTAACTAAAATTTCACAAATTTTATAAATTGAACCATAGAAACTGAAGCCGGAATTCATAGCTAGGGTTTCAAGCAATGGTAGGGTTTGTGTTAGGATCCAGTTAGGGTTTGGCTAGGGTTTGTTCACTAATGTGTGGTGATTACGATGGTGTGCTCGATCGCCGGTGATTCATATTGCTGGTAAGAGGCAGTGACATCGTCATTTGGCGTTTAAGCGGCTATTCCGACGACGGAATGAAAACTATAGTGGTTGGGCTTGATCTCGAATTCTCGAAATCTTTTGATGAGCTCGATTCGTGGTGACGGCTGATCGTGTAGCTGCTTATAGTGGTGGCAGTAAGGGTTTCAGCATTAAGTACTGCGTGTTGAGTGTCCGTGGTAGCCGTAGTATCTTAAAGCTTAGGATCATTGGTAGTGCCAGCGGTAGAAATTTGATTGATAAAGTATGGGTTTGAGCTAGGGTTTTTAATTTGAGAGATTGAGGTCGTGAGGATGAGCATGGGTTTGAGCTAGGGTTTTTAATTTGAGGGATTGATAATTGATTAAATTTACTAAAAAATAAATGAGGTAAAACGAGGCGTATTTGAATGATATTATTGTAATTTAATTTATTTTTAATAATGATTAAATAAATTAAAAAATAAAAATGATATTTAACTATCATAATTTTATGACATAAACGTATGTGTCACAAAACTGACGAAAAATAATGACATTCGCGTATATGTTACGTATTTATCATTATTTAATAATATTTTTGTGACATATCGATATATGTCAAAAAATTTGTGTCAAGAAAACACGTTTTTTTAGTAGTGGAGAGTCAATGAAATTAATTGAAAAAGTGTGGGCTAGGAGAAATATTAAGGGGTCAAATACCCAAATCACACTTATAAAGTCTCTTGGGCGCATCTCGCCCTCACACATCAGGCCTTGGATAAAAAATATAGACACTCGTTCTCCCTATTAGACTATTGGGTTGAGATTATTAGTGAACCTAAGCTCTAATATCAGTGTTAAGTGGCCTTGCACCTCTCTCAGCTACAAAAACTAACTCATGAGATGAGACTTTCTCTCACATTTATAAAATCACCACCAACTCTTCAACAACAGATGTGGGATAACCCCAACACCATTTATCCTTCTCAATTTGTTCTTTTCTCACAATAGGACCAAGAACTAAAATTCTTGAAAACAAAAGATATCGGAATTCTTATGTTTGCAGTAGTTTTTCATTTGCTCTAACCATTATTGTCGAAAATTTGTTGACACATTATTTTTTGTAAAATTCGTACTAAGCTCCCTTAAATCAAATTCCTAGGTTCGTCCCTGCATTTAAAATTAGGATATTTTGGAGTTACAGATTTTGTGAATTAGTAAGAAATTAAAGAGGATGTTTTGGAGAAATTCGACAAAAATTCAAACTAAAATATATTATCAAGCTTTGTAATACTCATCCGTAAGACTATTAGAGTGTGGGCCGGGTCATGGGTTTGGTACCCCAGTCGTTTGTCTATTAGCAAATGGGCCTTTAGATAGCAGACAAAGGTATTTGATGGCTGAGATTTAACAATTAGAACATGGGTAACCGGCTGAAAGAACAGTACCAGCAAAATGAAAACGAAAAAGGCGAGGATTGTGGACATTATTGTGTGACATTATTGTGGACATCTCTCTCCCCAAGGCTGAAAGGCGAGGATTGTGGACATTATTGTCTTCAAACTGTTTTGAGAAAGGTGTAATGAAGTACTTAATCTTCTCAAGTTGGGTCAGCTGTGTTTTGATAAAAAAAAACAAAGGATTCAGTTATAGGGTGAGTGGGTACAAAGCAGATTAGGGTTATTATCGCCAAAATTGGGGATATATTTGAGGAAAGAGCAACACCGTAAGGTTAATAGTTGTCAGTTGAAGTCGTTTGGTTTGGAATACAACCATTTGAGTTGTGGAGTAAAGTGAGTAGAGATAGTCACTTTGCGAAGTCTGTGGAGGGTTATATTGCGAGCTCAGATATACTCGCAATTTCGTAGCAAGCAGTTGTCAGGGAGTGCCTTACAACGACGTTGAGGTATGTGTTGATGATGAATATTCATATTCGCAGTTAATTTGTGTCCATGTGCATAATTATTTGATGGTAGTTGACTGGGTAGTGATGAACAAGTAAAAATGGGCATAGGATGTTAGGTTTGGTAGAAAAACAGAAATAGGCAGGAAGAGAAGTAGAGAATGGGAATAATAAAATAAATGCAGTGTGATATATACATACGAATATAATAAAAAATAAATGATATTGATATATTCACATCGTATATTGGTAATGCACTCTGATATATGAATATATGTTAATAATTTATAAACTGATAGAACGAATCCTTGATAATGGAAATAGATTTTGATTGAAAAAATTGGATCACCCAGTAGACATGAGCTGAGTAATCACTGTATAGGCTTGAAAAGGCAGGATTTTTGAAGAGCGTATTCCGGAGACATTGTACTTTGCTGCTTCCTGTACAAGCATTGGAAATGATTTGGACAATATATAATGGCCCTAAGTTATATAGATTTTGCTTGGCTTCCTAAGTGTTCATTAAAGCTGATTTCAGTTCGTGAATGGAATAAGGATGGTTTATTCGCTTGAGGAATGTAGGGGTGCTTTATTTTTGGGTTACTTTGTGAAATATAGCAGACATAGCAGTTGTAAATAATTTGTTACATATTTAAATGCCATATAAGATTTGATTAATTACATATGAGTTGACAGGTGAAGACAATAGAAATGCACATGTTAGCAACTGCATCAAATTTCTCAGGCAGATCTTCAGTATTTTCATTTCTGTTATCAATGGCCAAATCAGCACCTAAGCTCTTTAATAAGTCCAGTCCGGCATTGTAGCTAACGCTAGCTGGTATTTTATATGCACCACTGACATACTTTGCTACCTGCACCAGATAACATGTAAATGAGGTTCACAAGAACGCAAAATTAACATAGTTCGACCAAAGGAATTAATTTTACATGTTATTCATGTCGTAAATTCCAGCTGAGGAATGATATATACCAGCTTAATTTATTAAGTCACTTTAGTTTTATTGTATTAATACTCCAACTAAACTCTATCTCAACACCCAAGACCGTTAACAAGACTACTTTACTATGCTTTATACGTTTAATTATTTCACTTGCATATTGAAACCCCAATATTTGACTAAACTACAAGTTAATTAATTGATATAATCTCTAATCTTGTATGCAATAACTTACGCCATCAACTTAGATAACCAATTTTATAACCTTTGAATCGCCAATAAAAGCCCAATATTATACAAGATCCAACAATAAACCATGCATGAAAATAAATGCAACTGCAAAAAAATGCACCAACATTATGAAATTAACCCATAAAATGAGAGTGCCACAATGCATACCCAAAGCCCCTAATTTATATCGATTGCAATTCATCTCAAGTATTAATGGATCTCGTCAAAGAAAACGCAACAAATACATCTTCTGTCATTTTACCAGAATCACCAGGGTGCCAACTCTACCAACTCCACCTAAACCTGCGGAAAAGGTAAAACGCTCACGACTTTCGTTGGTAGTTTCAGTACTGTTGAGTAATGTTCCACTCTTAACTATACTCAAATTTTTGGGCTTCAAAGCAAAAGATTCTTTTCAACGCAATGAACTACTACAACAAAACTCATATGCACTTTTTCTATTCAATTGACAAAGTATGAAAACTAAAACTACAGACATAAACACATATTTGTAAAAACTATATCATAATATTGTATCCTGCATTACAGTCTCAGTTTTTTTGGGGTCTAGCCATAATGCAATCGTGATTGCATGCCCCCTTTTTTTTTCTTTCCGTGATCCAACCTTTACATTAAACACAAGATTTGCAAAGCTATTACAACAGCAAGGATGTAATTACTTCATTATTACTGTTGCAGCCCCTGTTATTTAATGGCAAAATAAGGCAAGTTTAGGTTTCAACTTTGACACACAAGTCCGTTACTTTATAATTGTTAGCATTTATATACCTCATAATCCTAATTTGCACCAAATTAATTTTATGCTTCGTTTACTTGTCAGTAATAGGAATGAGCTGCAATTGTAATAGGCTGGAATGAGAATGAGCCGGGTGTGGGTATGGGAATAACAATAAGTTGTTTACTTTAGCTACTACAATTGGAATCCGAATGGGCTGGAAATCAAATAATTTATTTACTATGCTTTGGATTTGGAATCGGAATGAGCTAGATATATACAACTTTCAAAAAATTGCTTAATTAACTATTCAAATAATTATTATTTGGTATTTTACTTATTGTGAATTTTTATTCAAAAATTCACATTATTATTATTGTTAATAATATATTAAGATAAGAAATTTTTTTATTATTTTTATCATTTTTATTATTATTACTATTTACTTATTTAATTATAATAATAATAATAATAATAATAATAATAATAATAATAATTTATTATTAAATTTGTTAGGTTTACTAATATATTAATTAATATACTAATTATTAATTATGACAATTATATTGACAATTATTACTATAATTGTCAATTTAACTGATTATAACAATAATAATATATTACTAATATTCATAATAATAATAATATTAATAATGAGAATAATAATAATAATAATAATAATAATTTATTAATTAATTAGCATTATTATAATAACATATTAATTTACTATTTATAATATTAATAATATATTAATATTAAATTTTTAGTATATTTATTATAGCAATAATATATTACAAAATAGATTAATAATAATTATTACAACCTTTTATTAATTATTTATTTTTTATATTACGCTTATTAATATTATACTAATTATAATATTTATAATACTAATATAATGATAATATAATAATAATAATAATCATCATCATCATCATAATTTCTAATTATATTATGTAATTACAATTTACGTAATTACAATTTATCCAATTATATATTAGTAATAATTATATCATGTAATTCCATTAATTATAATAATATATTAATTATAATATTAACAACGTATTTATTGTCATAATTATATATTAATTAATATATTACAAATAATATATAATTCAAAGTATATTAATTACTTATAATCATTATTAATCTAATTATTATAATCATGTATTAATTTATTACGATATTAATTTATTAATCTATTACTAATAATATATTACATATTATAATATATTCATATATTAGTTTTAATTTATTTGATTAATTATAATAATTTTTTTTTTCATTTTCGACAAATATGGGAATTTTTCGCTTTGTCCGGGGGCAAAGTGGTCTATCTTGCGAGTGTTAGATTGATTCCACAAATGGGCGATTAATAATCAATCTCCGATTCCTAACCAAAGTGGTTTTTTAATAACGATTCGATTTCCAACCCTATTTTTCAAAGTAAAGACTGTCAATAATTTTGATTCCGGATTTTTATTCTCCAATTCGGAAAATAAATACAACAATAGGGTAAATTATCTATCCATTCATCGAAGGATCTTTTCACCTCCACTTTAAAAAATACTAATGAAATATACTATTGTTAACAATTCAAGAATGAGATTAGTTATTATTATCCATCCTCAACGGCCAAATTCACTTTTTTCCTTAGTTTTCCACCAATTACTTACGCAATGCATTTGCTCATCATTTCCAAATATTTCGGACGCTATTTTCGGATATTTCATGTCAATCTTAGCCCAACCCATACTTGCACACTTCCCCCAAGTTGTTCTTAACCACGTACACCCGGTTTCTGTTGCTGTAAATGCGTTAGTTGTTAAGAAACTGCCAACCTATTACATGTCCTCATTTATGAAAAACTTGTTTTCCTATATGTGACTGGCCCAGTACCTTTTTCTCAGGTTCCTAATTGTCTACGTCTCTCTTCAATAGCCGTCAGATCAAAACCAACGGTCAGTTGGCTAAAAGACAAACGACGGGGGTACCAAACCCAAGCCGTATTGTAGTTGCAGCCTATTATCAAGCTTTGTAATACTCATCCGTAAGACTATAAGAGTGTGGGCTGGGTCGTTTCATTCTTTCTCTGTATAGACTTTTTATTATGGAAAATGATAAACAAACGGAAGGAAGAAAGAAGGACGACAGAAACGCAAATGTAGGCTGCCGTTTGCATGTAAATGCGTCCCCCTTCTCACTCTTCCCAATGCCCGCAATTGTTTGTTTAGCAGTTTCTGTCGTCCTTCTTTCTTCACAGGTTTTGTTTTGCTTTTCCATTTTTTTCCCCCTTCTCTTTTACGACACAATCATAATAACACGTGATTTGTCTAGTTTGGATATAAGCATGCTGTCCAGCGACCAATTGATTTAGTGCATATCAGAGGTCTTTATATTGAACAATTTTTAAAAAATAATTCAGCCACGCATCAATCACTTTTCAAAACAACATATCAAAGGCATTTTTCTTGAGGTGAATGAGCAAAGCCGGGGTTGAAAGTTGAGAATCTATATCTGTCTATCTATCTATATATATAATGTTATGCAAGCACATCAAGAACGCCTATCCACAAAATAGCAGAAATTAAAAGACAAGGAATCTCAGATGGAAATAGACAACAATTGAACAGGATTGATTGCTACAATTTAAAATAAAGAACGTAACTATATTACTAGAAATATATACACACACACACTATATATATATATATATATATAAAGAATTTCTAGACTAGTTGGCTGAATCACGTTAACTAAATAGTGTGAAGAAACAAACAAAGGTTCAATGATAAATTAATCAATTTGTTACAAGAACATTATCCACACCTTCTTTCTCTGAATAAGCCAATATGCTTACGCAGTCTCTGACATCAGCAGTATCCCATTCCTTTGTATAAATTATAAGAGGGTATCCTCGAAATCATCTATCCAGATTGAGCCATGGCAGCCGAAGCCAGTCAGTTTCACTTTCTGTTGCTTCCTTACTTGGCTCCAGGCCACTTGATTCCCATGTTTGACATTGCTAGAGTGCTTGCACAGCATGGAGCTATTGTTACTATTGTCACCACCCCAGTTAATGCAGCAAGGTTCAAGACAGTGATCGTTCGTGCAATAAAATCCGGCCTACAAATCCGACTAATTGAGATACAGTTTCCTTGGCAAGAAGCAGGAATACCTGAAGGTTGTGAGAATTGTGACCTGCTTCCTACGACAGACTTTGCAAGGTTCATGAAGTCGCTTCACATGCTTCAATTGCCTTTTGAAAATTTGTTCAAAGAGCAAACTAATAAGCCCTGCTGCATAATCTCTGACATGTGCTTTCCTTGGACGGTGGATACAGCTGCCAAGTTCAATGTTCCAAGGATTATTTTCCACGGATTTTCTTGCTTCTCTCTCCTCTGCCTGCACCTCTTGGGTGTTTCAAAGGTTCACGAGAATGTTACATCTGATTCAGAGTACTTTAATATACCTGGCTTGCCTGATCACATTGAATTTACTAAAGTTCAATTATTAATATCCAAGCGGGACGATGACCGTAAAGAGCTTCGAGAGCAAATTTGGGCTGCCGATAAGAAAACATACGGGGCCATTATAAATACCTTCGAAGAGCTAGAGTCGGCATTTACTGAAGACTACAAGAAAGGCAAACAAGGAAAAGTTTGGTGCATCGGCCCTGTTTCGCTGTGCAACAAAGAAAGTATAGACAAGGCTGAGAGAGGTAAAAAAGCATCAATTGATGTTCCTGAATGCTTAGCATGGCTTGATTCACAGCAACCAAGCTCAGTAGTGTATGTTTGTCTTGGAAGCATTTGTAACTTGCCATCTTCACAACTTATAGAGATGGGTTTAGGCCTTGAAGCATCTGAAAAACCGTTTATTTGGGTTATCAGGGTAGGAAGTAAATTAGAAGAACTAGAGAAGTGGCTTGTACGAGAAAATTTTGTAGAAAGGATTAAAGGGAGAGGCCTTTTGATTCGGGGTTGGGCACCACAAGTATTGATATTATCACACCCTGCGGTCGGAGGTTTCTTAACGCATTGCGGCTGGAACTCGTGTCTAGAAGGGATATCAGCTGGGGTTCAAATGCTTACATGGCCACTTTTTGCAGACCAATTTTGTAATGAGAAGTTGATTGTGAAAGTTTTAAGGATTGGTGTGAGTGTTGGAGTGGAAGTTCCAATGAATTTTGGGGAAGAAGAGAAGATTGGAGTGCTGGTGAATAAGGAAGATGTCAAAACGGCTATAAACATACTGATGGATGATGGAGAAGAAAGAAATGCGAGAAGAAGAAGAGCCAAAGAGTTTGGCGAGTTGGCAAAGAGAGCTTTAGATGAAGGGGGATCTTCCTATAACAACATCAAATTATTTATGCAAGATATCATGCTACAGCCAAGCTCAGAAGTGATTTAAATACTGTTCCTTCAATTTCACATATGGCTATTCTTTCCTTTCATTTCAAATGTTTATTAATTTCTCAGAACTTTTTTGTTTTTCCGAATTTGTGTTCGAGAATTTTCTTTTCTATGGAATTATTTCTTTCAAGACTACTTGTACATTACTGAGGTGAGTATACAGTATTGTTTCATCTAGTATACAATATTGTTTCATCTTCAATAACATTCCTTACGCAACAGTTGATAATTTGATAAAATATGAATGAATATATAAATATATGATCATAATACCCACTCACTAGTCTTGTAGCTTGTGGCACTCGTCTTATAGCTTGGTGAGAAAAATAATTGATTATATAAGCATAACACCCACTAATGTCAAAAACATTATTCCAAAAGTTCACTTGTATGTTACAGAGGTAAGAAAAAATTTTGACATATGATTCTATTGGGACCATCTAATAGATGTATGTCATGTGGTTTAATTATTATTTCTCTCTTTATTATGATTGGTCAACTTTGAAATGAGTGCACATGTGTCAAATTGTTTTTGAATATGCGCATAGATGATATGGTGCGCTGGTGGGATGTAAATTTTTCTTTTGAGTGTGTTGTGTTGCATGTTCGCGAAGGAGTTAAAAATGTACTACCATTTTAATATTTTAAATTTGTTTAATGTCCTATACCGATTGATGACACATCAAGTTGACTGTTATAAAATTTATCATTGAGGAGCATAACAATATAGCAAGAGAAAGAGAGAAAGCAAATAAGAGATATAATGTGTGTAGAGAGGAATTTATTCATTCTCATGTGTATACAAATAAGGAGTAAAATGCCTCCTTTTATAGTGATACAACCATAAAGTGGTAAGTAATGCATCATAATTATAAGAGATAATAACCCTTAAATTAGAGAGATAATGGAGTTATAAGAGATGAAAAGTTGCTTGTGAGGAGATTAATAGTTACTTTAATGAACATCCACATAAATTATAATTATTTCATAACACTCCCCCTTGGATGTTCATCATACAAAGAATATGCCTCATTAAAACTTTTGCTAGTAAAAATCCTATGGGGAAAAAAAAAAAAAACTAGCGAAAGAAAAAGAGTACACTATTCATTTATATCTTTAAGGAGGTGCAAGCTGCCTCGTTAAAACCTTACTAGAAAAAACCCAATGGGACAAAAACCTAGTGAAGGAAAAAGAGTACAGTGCATATAGTTCTCTATATCAATAACTCCTCTTAAATATGCTCCCCCTCAAAATGACATAGATGCTTCAAAGATCAATCATAATTTATTGTAACTAACATTACTTTGGTGAAACAATCTGCAGGGTCAACACCATCCTTTGAAAGCTTGAAAATATTTAATAAATTGCAGAAGCCATCATCTTGAATTAGAAGAATATTGCCATGTATGTAACTTCATAATTTTGTTGACTTTCTTGAATAAGATCAGGCTTTAGCATCCATATCAAAGAAAGAGTGTGATATACTTTTCACACTATTTTGATATTTTCAAGTTTATACGAAACATATTTTAATTTTCAATTATGCAATTTTCCAATGCCCTTCTAGGCACAAGTCGGAATAAAAATATGGTACTTCAGGACCAAGACATATGTACTATATTTTAAAATAGAACAATTTTGAATATGAAATACTTCCAGTATTTCTATATTATTAGCATTTCACTTAATAAATTCCAATCCATAAATTGAAAGAAATTCTTTTATTTCAAGATCTTCATCATGAATTTTATTCTTAAAAGAAATAAATTCATAAGCTCTTCAGGAGTCTTTTTATGATGAAATCATCAACACATTTTGCAAAAATTGCAAATTTAATATTTAGCTTCAATAAAATCACATAGCAAAGTGGAACAACATATCCCACTTATAATAAATCACTTAACTGATTATATTTTTAATTTATAAGTCTAGATTGCTATACTATACACAAGTATGATTATAGCTTTATCAAGAATATATAAGCTATAAGCTTTTTGAATTTAGTACTTTAAATACTTATTTCAAGCATTTTATCCTTCAAGGACAAGTACATAGATTCTTCAATTTAATTTTGAAACATTATAGTTCAAATTCACATTTTATTCATAAATTTTACGACTTCTGGCGTATGGACTACAAGTCCAAAATTCTTCAAATTTTTTGCTAATTAATTTCACGTTCTATAACGTATGGACTTCAGGTCCGAATATTTAAGAAATTTTGGCCAATCATATAATTTGATGATCTTCACATTTTGTGATTCAGGATCCTGGAAATCATAACAACTAAATTTTATTGACAAAAATCTTATGTCAATTTCAATTTTTGTATTGCACCAAGTACCAACATTAATTAAAAATCTATCATTTTCAATATATATATGCCCAATTGAGATCTTTCGAAGCTTCTAATAAATATGCCTCTCAAAGGGCTAAAGATCTCTATTTTTTTTTTATGTGCACGCGTGTCTTTTATAAGGCAATTTGAATCTCTTTATTTCTCACCATTTACCTCTTCAAGGGTATTTGAGATTCATTTTTTAGTTGGTACATTATGTCTCTCCAGGGACAATATATTTAATAATTTAATATAGATCAAATAATATTTTACTATACATGCAAAATGGTCTCTCCAGGAGCACCAAATTATTCATTTCAACTTTTCGGGAATTAAATTTTTTGCACTAATTAATCTATCACATGCTTCAGGCATTCATATATTTGTTTGTCTATCACCATTCGTTCTTCAAGAACATCATATTTATCAAACCGTAATCATATTCCATTTGTGAAATTTCACTTTCACATATTAATAAATTCATCCAATAATTGATCAACAATGCACATAGAATCATCTATCACGTAAGATGAGATATATCAACATTAAGATGAGATAAAGTGATACATAATAAAATTAAATCATCCATCACTTATAGCTTTCCTCTCTTTCGTGATGGGATGACTTCTTCATAAAATATGTCATGAAATATTTAAGCATAGATAATGGTGAATCATGACAAATAATAAATTATTTCTATAAATTCATTTTCACTTGATTTAAACAAAAATCAATAATCAAAGGAATCTTCTGACTCTTTGATTAAAATTATTGTGAATTTTCTATAATTCGATACATAATATTAGCCTCATTTGCAAATTCGTCATTTCAAACTATGTAAGAAACTCTAAACTTATTGAACTTCTAGTTCATCACAAATTATTTTGATTTTTAAATTGATCTACTTTGGGTGGTGCAATATATATATTGCAATCATTAATACTTAAATGGTGATCATTGTAATGTTGATAACTTTAGTAATGAGATGTCTAGCACTAATCTCACAATTATCAAATAACCATTCGCTTCAAGGAATGAAAACACATCACTAGTGAGATGAGACCAATTACATATATAAAAAACTTAATATTTTATTCATATATAAAGAGAAAGAATTACTTTAATATACATATTGATAATCTCAATTTGCTACTATAGGAGCATAAATGAACTATAAAATATTTACACATATCACATATTCTCTTTATATTTATTCTTGATGATTTTCTCCTCATATACATAAAAAAACAAGAAAATCATATATGAGTTTTTGTTCAATCTTTTGATAGTCTCATATTTCCTTTAAATTGTTTCAAAGAAACAAATTATTTATTTGGATATTCAATTTTCATTCCTTCAAGGAGATAAAATAATCACCATGATAATTCAACCCTTGAACTTTTCCATATATTATGTTACTTTTCCTTCAAATTTTTCAAGGAAGCAATATGCCTTGTAATATTCATTTTGTAACTCCTTTTGGGAGATATGGAGAAAGAAATTTATATAGTCTTACATGACATATACATGAACTTATAATATTTGTATAGTCGTTGGGGGACATATAGTGAATCCTTCATGAATAAGATATTGGTGAATAACATAATAATTTTGATATTAGTTCTTCAGGAACAAATATCGAAAGAAAATTTTCATTATATATATAATGCAATCCTTCAGGGATACATTCTTAATTTACTTCTATTGTTTATAATATTCAACCTCCAAGGATTTTAATATTCACACTTCAAGGTGAAATTTTTAATTCCAAGAATACAAAATATATAATAGCAATTGAATATTAGAGTAAGAAATATCAAACAATAACAATACAAGTAATGATAATAAAAGTATGAATACCTTGATGCATTATTCTAAATCATCAAAATGCATATATAAATATAAATATGATTTTAGACAAAATCAAGATAGTTCAATTCATACTTTTAAGAGTAAGATCAAATGAGAGATATTACCTTATTTTAAAGAGGACAAAAATCAATCTCTTGTGGTTAGAGACTCGTGCTGATAACGTGTTATAAAATTTATCATTGAGGAGCACAATAATAGATCAAGAGAAAGAGAGAAAGCAAATAAGAGATACAATGTGTGTAGAGAGGAATTTTATTCAATCTCAAGTGTATACAAATAAGGAGTAAAATGCCTCCTTTTATAGTGATACAACCATAAAGTGGTAAGTAATGCATCATAATTATAAGAGATAATAACCCTTAAATTAGAGAGATAATGGGAGTTATAAGAGATGAAAAGTTGCTTGTGAGGAGATCAATAGTTACTTTAATGAACATCCACATAAATTATAATTATTTCATAACATTGACATAATTTTATTTTTGGGCATGATATTATAACACCGCTTGCAGTTGATAATTTGGTATAATATAATTGAATATATGAGCATTTATACCCACTAATGTTAAAATTATTTTTGCAAAGGGGAACCCGAGTCTTGTAGCTTGTGGCACTATCTTTAATGGATTTAGCGGAGCTTTACGTGGTTGTTTTGCAATGTCTTGTAGTCATCAAACTTCTTTCGATGCTTTAAACGACTATGCGATTGTCTGGAAAGAATTTTATTTAGTTGAACGCAATTCATCTGCTGTTTTAGATTTACCTTATGAGCTTGTGTTTTAATCCTTCTTGCCAGTTGCGCATACAATAGGTAAATTGTTTTAAGTTAGTTTGTGGAATGCGTTTTCATTTTTCACACATCTATTATGAAAGAAATTCAGTAGCTCACTAGAATGTGTCTAGTGGTTAACAATTAAGAACGGTGGGATGGTCCTCCTATTTCTACTCGGAAGAGTCTTTTTGAATATTCATGATGTCTTCTCAAATAATAGTTCAAGTGACATATATTGTAATTTCTCTTCTTTTTTATTTAATAAAATTTGCATACAATTGATTTTTCCTTTTTTTTTTATTATTGAATTATTTGGCACAACAACTAATAATAAAAACAAATGGAAAAGGACAAACGCCACAGATCTTGTAATCTCTTCTTTTTTATTTAATAAAATTCATATATCACTAATTTTTTCTTTTTTATGATTAATTATTTCTTGGAAAATGCTATATTCCCCGGGTCAAACCCCGGGTCAAACCCCGAAAGTAAGTGAAACGACGCCGTTTCAACTTAACCCAAAACGCGCCCGTTTCGTTCAGAACGCACATCGCACGCCGCCAAAAATCGAGAACCCATTCACAGCCCCCATTCATCGCCATTCTCGTTTCTTCATCACCGTTCCCCTTTCTCGCCCTTTTCTTCATCGTTCCCCTTTATCGTTTCAACTCGCCATTCGACTAAAATTTCCATTCACGACCACCATCACGCACGCATAGCTACCGTCAACGCCACCACGCCAACGTGAGACAGCCCACGACCACTTAGAAAGTGGGCAAAGCAAACTCGATCCGGACGACACGAAAGGGGGCTGTGAAAAATGGCAAACGGTGCGTTTTAATCGGTTAAAAGGCAAAAACGGAGCATTTTGTTCCGGTTGAAGCGCCTTCATCGAGCGTGCCATTTTTTCTTCTCCTTCATCGATCCAGATCCAGAGATCCGGCCATTCGAATCCACCACCAACGGTGAAAATCGCCATTCTTTATTGATCACCATCACACGCCACCACCGACCGTCATTGCCATCACGTGACGGGTAATGCTTCGATCTTTGGCTAATTTAGGCTTCGCTTTGAAAATTACTTTCTTGTCAATCTTAAGGTTTCGCTTTTTGTATTGAATACACTTCGTTTGGATTTCTTTCTTGTTCGTGTGATTGTGTTTTGTATCGAATTCACTTACGTGTGGGTTATGTATTTTGCTCGACACTATCCGTATTATTTCAATCTGCGTTTTGGGTTCTTTTGGATTTCTTTCTTGTTCGTGTGATTGTGTTTGGTTGATGGGAAAATGGAGGGGAAGGAAAGAATGAAAATGGAAGTTGTTTGTTGCATTTTCTCATGAATTGAACTTGTATGCACCTGTTTGCATATCGAAAAAATCAATAACGAAATGAAAAAACTGACTGGTTTCTTGTTCCTTCAATTTATTGCAAAAATTGGGACAAGGTAATTGATTGATTAGCGAAGGAATTGTTGATTGAAAAGTTTATATAAACCTACATACATTTAGTTGCTAAAAAAATTCTGCGACATGTAAAGTTTACTTCAAAACTTGTAATCTGTGATCAATTGCTGGTTTTGTTTGCAAGGATGAATTCATTATTGCCAGCTTTAATTTGTTCCAGCTATATACATTTAGTTGTGCAATTAATTATTATCTGGCATCCCAGTATATATAAACCTATATACATTAGTTGTCTCATCTGTCTTGAGTTTGGCTCTGAACTGTACAAGCAAGGCACCTGAAATAAGGATAAACCTTATAATTGTATATTCTTGTAGTTAAAGATGCAAGTGTCAAAGAATTTGAGTTGCAGAAACTAACACTGAGAGTTAGATGTAAATTACGTAAAACAGGTGAATATTCTGAGAAAGAACTTGGTACACAAACAGTTAAAATTGTCAGTCAATAGTTAGATCATCAATCATATATATGTTGTGATTTCATTTCATTGAGATGATTTTTTTTGTGAATCAGGTTTTAGTTGTTTAGTTATTTGTTCATATGTTGTTGAAAGTCGGAAGTTAGACAAAAGAGAGAAAGGATAACTAATTTAGTTATTTGTTGAAGAAAATAGGTCGGTTAGTGGTTTAGTTATGACATTTGGTGGGTGAATGGAAGATGGGCGATGGATGGGCGATGGCTTTTTAATTTCTCTCATGTACTGATACAACTTTTATAACAAGCAACATTCTTCCATTCTTTCTCAAGTTAAGTATGACTTGGATGAAAATATGAAAATGTCATCTAGCACTGCTTTATGTTTTATTGCTCTTTTTTTTTATTGGCAGTTTCAGTATTTCATTAATCACAATGTCATCTAGCACAAGTGAAGTTCGAAACTCACAGTAAATATGCAACAAATGCGGTGATCAGATGGAGTTGTTAACCTCACATACAACAAAGAATCCGAATCGACAATTTTGGCGTTGTAGAGCATGTAACAACTTTAAATGGGCAGAAGACCGGAAACTTTGCGAGGAGAAAATTTACTTGCTAGTAGAGGAGGTTAGGAAGTTGGCATTGGAGATTGAGTGTTTGCCTGTTAAATTGCAAATATTATTTGATGACCAACATCGAAGGAGACAGACACCAGGATATGGTTTTTTTAATTTTTTTGTAACTGTTGTAATTTGTTTTATAGTCAAGTATTATTTTTAAGTTGTTTGAATATGTAAGACTTGGAAACATATGTAATAGCACTTTCATGTGAAATATTAATTAGAAATTGCTTCAAATTCTTGCTTTAATGTTGTTGTGCTGCTGTAAATAGCATTTTAATGTTGTTATGCTGCTGTTGCACTTAAATATAAAATTGCTACATTCAACAACTGAATATCTAGTTTGGATACAAACGACGAAATAACTAAATAATCATATGCTGGGTTCACTAGGTGAAAACTCTCTCCGATTGGCATCCTCGAATCCTTGTTGTGATAATTGTTGGAAGTTTACATAATGAGCTCCTCCATAATTTGTCCAAGGCTGATAGTAAGAGGGGAAAAATGCATGTTCAGGAAGTGCTTGTTGTGCTAGCTGTTGTACCAAAAAAAAAAAATTAAACACAAATTATAAATGGGAATGACAAATACAAAAAATGACAGGGAATGGAAATAACCATAGCCATATTGCTCTCTTGTGTTGGGATTGTAGTAGCCACTTGAGAAGATGATAAATCATGTATCTCCGAGTTCTACAAAAGCAATCAAAACACATTTACAATCTATATTAAATTAATTTAATGTGAATGTATTAAAGTAATTTAAATTTCTTTAAGATAATATAATTACCTCGATTGTTGTGCTCACTGAAACATTGTTCGACTTCTGTTTTGGCTTTTTAAATTGCTTTTGCTTTCTTTGAGTAGGTGGACGACCTTTACGCCGAGTTACTACTGGATCTTGTAAATTATCAAAACAACTTCCTGACCCACCAACAACAGTTGTATCCTCACTGTCACATCGAACATTAAGAGATACATCTTTCATTGCTTTCTCGATCCAACCCATCATATTTTTATGGCTTTCTTCATTTTTTGAAGCTACCTCAGCAACATCATAGAAAGCAGTGCACTCCTCTTTATATCGCTGATGTTCAATGCTCGAACTCCTCACATCATAACTGACTTTCAGTTTACTGTAGTATCTCCGGACATCTTTCCTCCATCTTCGCATGATATACTTTTCAGGAAGTAATTTTATACGGTTACGTGACAACACTGCAATGGCGTGTCTACAAAGAATACCCTTATATTCAAACATCGAACACACACAACGAATTTCACCCTCATCTTGTTCAAAAATAACTTTAAAAGTCTTTCTATCATTTTCAATAACTTCATATTCTGATCCCCCACAACTGAAAACCTCACAATACATCTTATTCATTAGCTCCTCTTGAAATTCTTAAAACTTGGAAATAGTGTACACTTCTTCAACTTGCTTCTCCATTGCAAAATTGGTACGATATGGCATCCGTTGGCTAAAACACCTAGCATCTGCTTGCCATTCTTTCTCAATTTTACTTTCCATTGCTTTCTCGTATTTCTCCACAAATTGCTTTATTGTTTTTGAGTTAACATACCCATCAAAGAAAGCATTCATACTCTCACTACATTGAGTGGTTGACATTCCAGCCCAAAAAGTAGTTTTAACGAAACATGGAACCCAACGGTTTCTTTCCTCATATAAACCATTCAACCACTGATTATTACCAAGATCATATTTCTCTAACATGTCATGCCAAGCTTCCTTAAATTCATCAGGAGTCTGTGAATCATAAACAACAGAAAGTAATGAAACTCTAATTTCATGATATTCTCCATACCTTCCCAACTTCTCAGGCACCTTTTTCAGTATATGCCATAAACACCATCGAAGCCTAGTATTTGGGAAAACAATCTCAATTGCATTTTTCATTGCTTTATCTTGGTTTGTGATGATTCCAAGGGGAGGAGCGCCAGACATACATGATAGCCATGTGTCAAATAACCACGTAAATGTCTCCGTGTCCTCATGCGAAATCAACCCACACCCTAACAAAATTGAATGCCCATGATGATTAACTCCCACAAAAGGAGCAAATGGCATGTCATACTTGTTTGTAAGGTATGTGGTGTCAAATGTAACCACATCTCCAAATTCTTTATAGGCTGCCCTGCTCCTTGGATCTGCCCAAAACACATTTTTTAACCGACCCTCCTCATCCAAGTCAAAACTGAAGAAAAACCCATCATTTTCTGTTCGCATTTTCTTAAAATACCTCTGAATTGCAACAGCATCCCCTTCTCCGAGCCTTAATCGCCTCATCTTGTCAACATGATTTCTAGCATCTCTTTCTAAGAAAGAGACATTTTCAAAGCCACCAGCCTCAACAACAATTGACTTGAAACTTTGAGCCATTTTTATTCCTGCTTCATCATTTATTTGAAGCTGCTTTCTAACAAAAGGACTAATGGTACGGTTGCATCGGTAATACCTACTCTTGCTCGGACTCACGGCATGGTTGTGTTCAAGATACAAATTTCCAATTACCCATTTTCCACTAACCAAATCCAAACGTCCTGCAATTTTAGCATTGCATCCAATTTTTTGGTTAGGTTGAAGCCGCAAAACATGATCGGATTTGCTTTTTGACTTGCCGTTTCGCCCACAAGTAAATGACACATATCTCAAGCTCCCATCATCCGCCTTTCTACAAGATCTTCGCATCACTGGAAACCCCTCTTGTAGGCCATAAGCTTTGTAATATTCAAACATTTCATCATGACTATTAAAAGACATCCCAACCATAGGATGAACAACTTTTTCTGCCAATTCCTCATTATTTTCTTCAAAATCAGCCCTCGGTAAACCCTGCAATTCCTCTACTTCATCAACCTCCTCCACTTGTTCCAAATTGTCCATTCACTGCTGCAAATTTAAATAATTCGAAATATTATTATTATTATTACGCAATACTTGTAAGACCAACATCCACCAAAACAAATTGTTAAGCATACTAACAGTTTTTTATTTTTTCTTCAAAGTTGTTCCAGGTGGTTTTATTAAGCATACTTATTATGTTCACGCTCAAAAAACAATAATTCAAATAAATAAACAATACTAAGTATGTTCACGCTCAATAATTCAAATAATTCAAACAATAAATTTCAAATAAACATGTTCAAGAGACATACATAGCATAATTCAAAAAACAATAATTCAAACAACATTGTACAGTTCTTTAATATGTCTATCTATTGAATTTCAGATAATTAAAACAATAAATTTTTGATGAAAAAATAAGACAATAAATAAGAAAATACCTTACGGGGCCAAGTGCGAGAAATCCAAGTCTATGTTCAATGAAATTTTTGCTCACCTTACGAGGGGGTCTAAATCCTTTCGCATTCAAGCTTAGCGAGTTGGGCTCAAGAAACAAATGCTCGACACGGGGGTAAGTGCACCTTTGTTGCAAATCTTCGATAAATGAAATGCCTTTTTTTTTTCTAGTTCAACGGATTCCATTCGCATCAAAGCCACCTAGCGGGATTGGAACTCAATTGGTTTCTTGTTCAGTTCAAGATTCAAACGCAGCGGCATAAAGAAAAGAGAAAACGTTCCTCGGGCTCAACTTCAAATCTGTTGGTTCGAAGATGAGAAGCATTAGCTTGGTCAAACGGCGTCGTTTTGGAGTTAAGTAAAACAAAAAAAATAAATAAGCGTGAAACGACGTCGTCCCACTTATTTTCGGGGTTTGACTCGAGGCTTGACTCTGGGTAAGTATCGGGACTCTTATTTCTTACAAAAGCTATAATAAAAATAAGTGGAAACGGACAAAAGCCACTGACATAGTAATCTATTCTATTTTATTTAATAAAATTTCCTAGTCACTGATTTTGTCTTTTTTATTAGGAAAATGCTATTTGTCACGCAAAGTTGAGAGACTGTCGGCGCGCGTGACAAGTATTTAGTGTCAAAAAAATTGGAAAAGGCAAGGAAGTCACGTGCTGCTCTTTTTCTACTGTGAAAAAAGATAAAAAATGACAAGGCTACAGTCATCACGCTTTCTCTCTCTCAGCCTTCTTCACGCTTTATCTCTCTCCCACTCACTTCATCACTCATCCTACTAACATCACGTTTTTCACGCTTTATCTCTCTGCCACTCACTTCTTCACTCATCCTACTAACATCACGTTTCAGGCGAGAGAGTAAGGATAAATAAAGACTTGTTATTACTTTAGATACCTTCCATAAACAGAGTTGCGTCATGAATTTTGCTTTTCTACTAG
Source organism: Clausena lansium (assembly GCA_030449835.1). Lineage (NCBI taxonomy): Eukaryota > Viridiplantae > Streptophyta > Magnoliopsida > Sapindales > Rutaceae > Clausena > Clausena lansium. Next base: position 11,231,000 of record JASUUF010000152.1, read on the forward strand.
ATAACAAATCATACATTAAACTTGGACAACGCCCACTTTTATTGCGAATCAAAAGGAATGAGAGAGAGGGACTCCTGTAAATAATCATAATACCGACCAGCAATATTTTCATTTCAACTTCTCTACAGCGGAAGTTTTATGTTCTTATAGTCCGTTGATTTTAGAGAATACCGGAATAAAGAAATTAACTAAATTCACGTTGATTCTAAAAAATACAGTGAACATAGGAGATTACGACTCGTTGATTCCGCAGAATGCCGAGAATTAACTAAACTCAAAAACTCACACAGAGCTTTGAAATCTGAAATTATTATTGAATTCAAGTCTATCTGCTTTCAAAGGCTACAAGAGAGGTCTCTTTATACTAACTACAACTTATCCTAATTTGACTAGAAAACCTATTTAATAAGACTTATATCTAAATTGGGAATACAACTCAAATAAGTAATGCTTAAACAAAAACTCTAAATAAGAAACCAAATTAAATTAAAATATTCCTAAATATTATAAATTTCAATCTAATTAGGATTTCTTCAATTTCTTGCTCTACATCATTCCCAAGGTGGAGAAAATTCATCCTCAAATTTTGCTTGATGTAGTCTCCAGGAACATCTTCGTAAGGGTAAGGAGCAATATTTAAAATAGAGCTTTGATTTAAACAACGAACTTTAAATTTTCCAACTTTTGTAATGATGTCCATCCAATCACTCCAATAACATAAAATAAATTCTTCCATCAACAATTTTTCTAAGAGTACCTTCTCATATTGTTCATGTCGAACTTCAATATAGTTGAGGAAAAACAGTTTCTTCTCATAATCCACTAACCGTTGAAAAATATCATAGCCTTCTTTTTCTTCTTTTGGCAAATCCAGAGAACAATAAGAGATTGTATCAACAACTACCTATTATTATTATTATTATTATTATTATTATTATTATTATTTTATTATTTTACTATTACTATTATTATTAATATTATTATATAATATCAAGAACAATAACTAAGAAAGGGCATTTTAGTATATTATAATATTTTATTCCAATTCCAAGATAAAGTAAACACATCAATGAAAATTAATCCGATTCCGATTCCGATTCCTATAGCTCAAATAAACAATGTATTCTGATTTCGACTCCAGCTCATTCCGATTTCATCCCATTCCAATTCCAGCTCATTCTGATTACTGATTAGTAAACACACTATTAATGGATTTAGTGGTGATTTACGGGGTTTTGTAATGCCTTTTAGTCATCAAACTTCTTTCAAAGCTTTGATCTATGCGATTGCTAAAGCTATTGAATTTGTTGTCTAGAAAGGTTGGAATTTTATTTAGTTGGAAAGCAAATCTTGGGCAGCTATAAATTATCTTATGAGCTCGAGTTTTAAACCTCCTTGGCAATTGTGCATAAATAGTAAAATTGTTTAAGTCTAATTTGTGGAATGTATTTTCACTGTTCTCACATTTATTATGAAGGAAATTCAGTAGCTCGCTAATTTGGATCTAGTGGTTAATAATTAAGAATGGTTGGATGATCCTCCTATCTATCTATCTATATTGTACATTTAACTGAGGCTAGAGGTGGTGAAGTGCCATCACCATTTTTCTTCTTCTTATATTATCTATTATCTAATATATTTGATATTATTGTGAGAGTTTTTCTAATACCAAGAACAAAATTAATTAACTAATAAGGTATTAAAAATGTAAAGCCTCTATCTCTCTCTCCCCCCTCTGTAACCTCTATAGTTCCTCTCCCTCTTCATCTTCCGCAAATCTATTTTTAGCATACCCTTTGATTCTTGGCTTTTATATCTTCGACAAACCCTTCATTTCTTTACATTTTTTGTTTTTTTAATGCATATTCTTCATGTTATTTGATTCCTTTAACCAAAAAGTCACTTTTTTTAAACCCAAAACTTAAATCTTTCTACTCCATTTCTTAACCAAATTTTGCTGTTCATTTTTTTTCATTTTTTTTCAAGAGACTGCCAACATGTTTGACGTGGGGAGATCAAAATTCTACAAGAAAATGTATGTTCAAAAGATAAACCCTAAATTGGCCTTCTTTTTGTTTTTGTTCACCATTTTGTGTTTTATTTTTTTACTCATATTTTTTAATTTTTATTGTAGTAAACATTTGTTTAAGCTTTCGAAGACAAGAGTGGAAGCAATTATAAAGAAGAGGAATGCGGTTCATAAGTACTTGAAGAATGATATTGTTGAGCTTCTCATGAATGGCCTTGATGCTAATGCCTATGGCAGGGTAATTTTTTACTTTTTATTTTGGTGTGATTTGTGTCTTATTTACATGAATATTGCTCCTGTATGTCTAATATTTTATTAAATTTGAAGAAATATTGGTCCATAGTTGAATTCTCATAGTCTTTGTTAATTCAATGCTCTGCCTTAACATTTTCTTCTCTTTATTTCTGATTTTTAATAATATCTATGAATGGCATAATATGGTTATTATGTCAAATTGAATTTTTTTTTTAAAGTTTCTTATCTTTTAGTTTAGTTTTGTAGCCCTTTACTGAGCCTCACATTATAATTTTCTGTTTTTTAATTTTTTTTTGGTCATTTTCATCTTCCGTTTTAATAATCAAAAAGTGATGAAATTTCTCTATTTTTTTTTTATATTTCATATGCAACTTGAAGTTCCTATTCTGTTAAGATATTGAATTTATTACAATTTGACATATGTTTAATAAAATCTATTTATTTTTAATAATATGAAGTTTAAAAATTCATTAACTTCTTATTAGCTGTTAGAGTAAAAAGTTTAGAAACCCTTAATTGTTTTCTTCAGTTACAAATTTATAATAGTAAATTAATTGTTATTATGATATTGGTGGTTACAAGTTTTTAAGCACCATTAATATTTCTAATCATTTAGGTTAAGTATATTTTTTATGTACAATTAAATTTTGATTTTATTACAATTTGACATATGTTTAATAAAAATATATTTATTTTTAATAATATGAAGTTTAATAATTCATTAACTTCATATTAGCTGTTAGAATAAAAGTTTAAAAACCCTTAATTGTTTTCTTTAGTTTCAAATTTACAATAGTAAATTAATTGTTATTATGCTATTGGTGGTTACAAGCTTTTAAATGCACCATTAATATTTCTAATTATTTTTTTAGTTAGTGTTTTATCATAAGAATTGATCGACAGTTTGACTTCACGAATCTTATTAGTTATTACCTAATTTTTAATTTTCTTTTTCAATGAATACATCCAATATTTGTTGAAGAAAAACCGTTAAAAGTACAATAAAAAAGGGTATAGCCCTTAGAGATTATTCAATGTATTCACAAGAAAAATTAATTAGAAAATATGTTCTAGGCAATCAAAGCATCTTCTCACAGACGTAGTAGAATAAAAAATGACAAGGCTACAGTCATCACGCTTTCTCTCTCTCAGCCTTCTTCACGCTTAATCTCTCTCACATGCATCATGCTTTATCTCTCTCCCACTCACTCCATCACTCATCCTACTAACATCACGTTTTTCACGCTTTATCGCTCTCACATGCATCACGCCTTATCTCTCTGCCACTCACTTCTTCACTCATCCTACTAACATCACGTTTCAGGCGAGAGAGTAAGGATAAATAAAGACTTGTTATTACTTTAGATACCTTCCATAAATAGAGTTACGTTATGAATTTTGCTTTTCTACTAGATAACAAATCATACATTAAACCTCGACAACACCCACTTTTATTGCGAATCAAAAGGAATGAGAGAGACGGACTCTTGTAAATAATCATAATACAAAGCAGCCATATTTTCATTTCAACTTCTCTTCCTGATGCAGCGGAAGTTTTATGTTCTTATATTCCGTTGATTCTAAAGAATACTGGAATAAAGAAATTAACTAAATTCACGTTGATTCCAAAGAATACCGTGAACTTAGAGGGTTAAGACTCGTTGATTCCGCAGAATGCTGAGAATTAACTAAACTCAAAAACACAGAACTTTGAAATCTGAAAATATTATTGAATTCAAGTCTCTCTGCTTTCAAAGGCTACAAGAGAGGCCTCTTTATACTAACTACAACTTATCTTAATTTGAAAATGAAAATGAATCTCATTCTGATTTCGATTCCTACAGCTCAAATAAACAATGTATTCTGATTCCGATTCCTGATTTCGATTCAAGCTCATTCCGATTTCATCCCATTCTAATTCCAACTCATTCTGATTACTGATTAGTAAACACACTATTAATGGATTTAGTGGTGATTTACGGGGTTTTTTGATGCCTTTTAGTCATCAAACTTCTTTCAAAGCTTTGATCTATACGATTGCTAAAGCTATTGAATTTGTTGTCTAGAAAGGTTGGAATTTTATTTAGTTGGAAAGCAAATCTTGGGCAGCTATAAATTATCTTATGAGCTCGAGTTTTAAACCTCCTTGGCAATTGTGCATAAATAGTAAAATTGTTTAAGTCTAATTTGTGGAATGTATTTTTACTGTTCTCACATTTATTATGAAGGAAATTCAGTAGCTCGCTAATTTGGATCTAGTGGTTAATAATTAAGAATGGTTGGATGATCCTCCTATCTATCTATCTATATTGTACATTTAACCGAGGCAAAAGGTAGTGAAGGGCCATCACCATTTTTCTTCTTTTTTTATTATCTATTATCTAATATATTTGATATTATTATGAGAGTTTTTCTAATACCAAGAACAAAATTAATTAACTAATAAGGTATTAAAAATGCAAAGCCTCCATCTCTCCCCCCCCCCCCCCTCTGTAATCTCTATAGTTCCTCTCCCTCTTCATCCTCCGCAAATCTATTTTTAGCATACCCTTTGATTCTTGGCTTTTATCTCTTCGACAAACCCTTCGTTTCTTCACATTTTTGGTTTTTTTTAATGCATATTCTGCATGTTACTTGATTCCTTTAAAACCCAAAACTTAAATCTTTATGCTTTGTTTTTTAACCAAATTTTGCTGTTCATTTTTTTTTCTTTTTTTTCAAGAGACTGCTAACATGTTTGACGTAGGGAGATCAAAATTCTACAAGAAAATATATGTTCAAAAGATAAATAGTAAATTGGCTTCAAAAGATAAACCCTAAATTGGCCTTCTTTTTGTTTTTGTTCACCATTTTGTGTTTTATTTTTTTACTCATTTTTTTTAATTTTTATTGCAGTAAACATTTGTTTAAGCTTTCGAAGACAAGAGTGGAAGCAATTATAAAGAAGAGGAATGTGGTTCATAAGTACTTGAAGAATGATATTGTTGAACTTCTCATGAATGGCCTTGATGTTAATGCCTATGGCAGGGTAATTTTTTACTTTTTATTTTGGTGTGATTTGTGTCTTATTTGCATGATTATTGCTTCTGTATGTCTAATATTTTATTAAATTTGAAGAAATATTGGTCCATAGTTGAATTCTCATAGTCTTTGTTAATTCAGTGCTCTGCCTCATCATTTTCTTCTCTTTATTTCTGATTTTTAATAATATCTATGAATGGCATAATATGGTTATTATGTCAAATTGAATTTTTTTTTTAAAGTTTCTTATCTTTTAGTTTTGTAGTCCTTTACTGAGCCTTACATTATAATTTTCTGTTTTTTAATTTTTGTTTGGTCATTTTCATCTTCCGTTTTAATAATCAAAAAGTGATGAAATATCTCTATATTTTTTTATATTTAATATGCAACTTGAAGTTCCTATTCTATTAAGATATTGAATCTATTACAATTTGACATATGTTTAATAAAAATCTATTTATTTTTAATAATATGAAGTTTAAAAATTCATTAACTTCGTATTAGCTGTTAGAGTAAAAGGTTTAGAAACCCTTAATTGTTTTCTTCAGTTACAAATTTACAATAGTAAATTAATTGTTATTATGATATTGGTGGTTACAAGTTTTTAAATGCACCATTAATATTTCTAATCATTTAGGTTAAGTATATTTTTTTATGTACAATTAAATTTTGATTTTATTACAATTTGACATATGTTTAATAAAAATATATTTATTTTTAATAATATGAAGTTTAATAATTCATTAACTTCATATTAGCTGTTAGAATAAAAGGTTTAGAAACCCTTAATTGTTTTCTTTAGTTTCAAATTTACAATAGTAAATTAATTGTTATTATGCTATTGGTGGTTACAAGTTTTTAAATGCACCATTAATATTTCTAATCATTTTTTTAGTTATTGTTTTATTATAAGAATTGATCGACAGTTTGACTTCACGAATCTTATTAGTTATTACCTAATTTTTAAATTTCTTTTCCAATGAATACATCCAATATTTGTTGAAGAAAAACCGTTAAAAGTACAATAAAAAAGGGTATAGCCCTTGAGATTATTCAATGTATTCACAAGAAAAATTAATTAGAAAATATGTTCTAGGCAACCAAAGCATCTTCTCACAGATGTAGTAGAATAAACAAGTGATTAAAATAATTAATGTAAAAGAAAAAATTAATGAAAATCACTCTAAATCCAATTGGAATGTAGAATGAACAAAATATCAAACAAAAGTTAACAAAATTCTTTTAAATTCTTTTTCCAAAGCCGCACGAAGCGCAGTTCTATTTCCTAGTTTTTGAATATTCATGAATCTTTTTTAATATTCACGAGGTCTTTCTAAATATGGGTCACAGATTTTGTAGTTTCTCTTACTTTTTATTTAATAAAATCTCCATATATATTATTGATTTCTTCTTTTATTTTTTATTAATTATTTCACACGACAGCTATTAGGGGTGGGCAAATCAAACTTGGGTTTGGGTTGTTCGAGTTTCAGTTTGGGTTACAACATGATCAGGTTGGAGAATTGAACCAAATCGAGTTGATCAAAATGCGAACCCGAACCAAACCAAATTTAATTTAGTTGAGTTCAGAATTCGGATCAGATCGGTTTGATAATCCAGGTTCAAATTTTGGATTGGTTTTAATTCGGGTTAGAACAGTTCATTTATAGAACCAATTGTAAAAGTGAATAAGTGATATTGTCTAAGCATTTCCTAGTTTCAACAAAACCACTCAACAGAGCTTCTCCAAAATGAAATTCTAAGTAATCAAAAGTGCTTATTTATATATATTGTAATAATCAACTGAAATAAATAAAGAAATTTCCTTCTGAAATTACAAAAAAACTTGCAGTTATATTTCAACAAACCTTTGCCGGAAGTATATTTCTATGCAGAAACATTGCAATATGTACCTTTACACAAAATCGATTTTCGAAAGCTGTAGTTCCTATGAAACTAAAAGCACTCCCAATCCCAAACGCATTCACTTCTAACCTAAAATCACTTTTAAGTGAAGCAACTGTCTAGCCTTCTCCAAAAGTAAAAACATTTTTTATTTTAACTTAGCATAATACACTTCAAATTCGCAATAGCACCTCTATATAATTAAATATTCAATATGAATGTACTTAAAAGATAAAAATTATAAACAAAATTAATTACTGACTATGTAGCCATCCAATTCATCAATTGAATTAGCAGTCGGCATCAAAATTGCCAAAGCCACAATCTACGCATTGCCAATCACATATTATCATACATAAAAATATTTAAAATCAATTGTTTATAATAAAAATAATAATAAGTAACCTACCAAACTTGATGGATTGGAAGCAACGGTAGAGGGAAGAGACGGCAGCTAGATAGGAAGCAAACACCGAAGGCTGCAACGCCGGAACAAAACTGACAGCGTCGGGCATCAGCAGAGTGTGGGTGTGTGTGAGTGAGACTGTGAGAGTGAGTGAGCACAACTGAAGGCCGGGGCTGGTGGGTTGTGCCGCTGTTGTGGAAGAAGAAGAGTAGAGAGGAATTAGGTTAGGGATTTTGAATTGGGTGTGCCATGCGTAAGCTGCGAATATGTATGTATGTATATACATATATATATATATATATATATATATATATATATATATATATATATATATATATATATATATATATATATATATATATATATATATATGTATGTATGTATGTATGTACATACATACATATATATATATATATACATACATACATACATATATATATATACATATATATATATATATATATATAGCTTTTACTTCTTTGATCGGAGTGAGAATCTTGAGGTGTGGGAATCCTGAGATTGGGAGTGTAGAGTTAGAGTGGAAGTGAGAGTAAGTTATTTAGAGTTGGAGTGGAAGTGAGAGTAAGTTATTTACTTGTACTGCAATAAGAGTGTGGAATATGAATTAGAATCTCATTTATGTGTTTACTTTGTCTTAAATTAGAGTGAACTATTTCAAATTACAATTTACCCTAATCTAAAGAATTATACTTTGCAATTACAAAATAAATAAAAAATATATTTTTGAAATAAACTATTTATTTAATTATACAAATTAATAATTATTATTAATATTCTTAATTATGTAAATCATAATTTTTTATTAATTTTAATTTTAATTATATAAATTAAAAATTATTGTTAAGAGCAACACAAGCGAAACATTATTATTAATAATATACTACAAAATTAATATTTTCTTAGAATAAACTATTTATTATTATTAATTATTAATATTAAATAAATATAATGCTATTATCTTTAAATAAATATAATAATATTATATTTTCAAATAAAGATTGTATACAGTAATATTATTAATTCTCTATGAATATAATAATATTATTTTTAATTAATTTTAATTTAGAATCAATGTAAATTATTATTTTTAACTAAATATAATAAAATTGTAATTAAATAAGTTTAATATTATTAAATAATATAATAGTATTATTTAAATAAAGATGATATTATTATTTTTAAATAAATGTAACATTATTGTATTTTAATAAATATAATTATATTATATTTAAAAATAGAAGAGTAAAAAAAGAAGAGGTATCTCCCCCATCGGAGTGAGTATCCCACTTCACACTCCAAGTAAGTGGAACCTACAGAGTAGGACTACTCCTCCTCTCTTTGAATGAGCAAATAAACAATAGAGTGAGGAAAATTCACATTCCTCACTCTTATTCTTGCAAGTAAACATAACAATAATTTCTAATCCGTTCAGATTTTATAAGTTAACCTAAACCGAGTTGAACCACAAATTAACCCAATCCGAACGCGCACCCCTAATAACTGTAATAAAAACAAATGTAAAAAATTTTTTAATTTATTAAAAAGGGGGAAAATTCAAGTGGCCGCCTATTTGAAAACCACCAAGTCAAACGCTGCTAAAGCTCCTTGTAATTCGTTTTCTTCTCTTCATTTTTATTTTTTTAATTATTAATTATTGCACCCAACAGCTACACTTAATGCTGCACTTAGACAGAGGCCGGGCTTGGGCTTCCGAAATTTTTTTAAAATAAATTTTTAATAAAGTTAAAAATCAAAAACATTTAAATTAAATAGTATTATTCAATACATAATGAACTAATAATTTAATACATAAAATACTAATAATATAATTTTATAATAAATAATAAAGCAAAAACAATTAATTTTGTGAAAAAAATAGTTTTATACCTCAGTACATGTTCACCAACCCAGAAACCACACTTGAAGGTGAAATACCTGTATGAGTTCAAATTTCACATTGACTTGAAGCATAAAATCTGACAAAATCAATTCATCAATTAATTGTAACAGTAGAGAAAAAGTGTTAATGTACAATAAAAAAATCAAAACAAAAAAGAAATGAAAAGGAGAAATTGTCCAAAATAATTCAGGAAAATAGGAAACAACGGCATGTCAATTTTTCAATTACTCATTTCTAACGATTTGAGCCCTCAAGTAAAACGACGATGCGTGGGTTGGCAGCCTTTGAACCCCATCCTCAGTACTCGTACAAACATGTGGATACATACATCTAGGAACCTTTTGGAAGGATTAATCAAGAGGAACATTACTGCAGGTGACAACCTTCAAGAGCATAAACAAGCATTTTATACAATATCACTCAAAACACTTTGCTAGATTCCGGTCGCGTGGGATCGAGTGCCTGGGTTCGTTTCATGCCTGGATTCGTTGCTGCTGCCTACTGGGTTCGCAACTTCCCGTGGCTGCTGGCTGAGTTCGCGAATCGTGGCTGCTGGATCGATCGGCCATAATTGATCGTAGGTGCTGGTTTCGATCGGCGATGATTGGATCGTGGGTGATGGCTACTGGTGGGATGTGTTTCAGTTGTAAAAAATTTTGCAATTTTTTTTAAAATAGCCCGGGCTTTGTCTGTAGGCCCATACATTGCAGGCTTCAAAATTTTTTGGCCCAGGACCATAGTTTTGCAATGAGGACTGGGCCTAAAGCCCGCAGGTTCGGTCCGGCCCGAACTTTTTCGTCAACCCTAAACGAGGCAAATGTTTTACCAAAACAAAATTAACTTGGATTTGTCCATGCAATTTTCATTCACTCTACATTTCTTGCGTAGATTCTAGACTAGTTGGCTTAAATAATATGGACCAACTACTGCTACTAAAATATAAAATAATGATATAAAATAATGACCCCGTATGTTATAATGGTTCTTCTTAATAACTGTAACCAAAAGTATTTGATAATTGTTATTACATGAGCTATTATAATATCTAACACTTCTGAGTTATAATATCTAACACTTCTAATAACGATTTTATTATATAATGGTTGTTAAATAACAAGGTAAAATATAATCTTAATTTTAATGACAGTTCTTTATAAACATATATTATGATGGTTCTTCTTAATAACTGTAATTAAAAGTATTTGATAACTATTATTACATGAGTTGTCACAATATCTAAAACTTACAATAACGATTTTATTATATAACGGTCATTAAATATCAAGGTAAAATACAATCTTAATTTTAATGACCGTTTTATATAAAAACTGTGATTAAAAGCATAAAATAATAATCACGGTGTTTAGACAAAATATTGTGTTAATGTTAACCATACAATTACGGGTGTGAAGAAACAAACAAAGATTCATTGATTCAACAATGTCTAAGAAACAATATCCAAGCCCTTACAGCCGAATAATCCAAAATGCTTATCTTCGAAGAGCCAGAAACAGACAGCAGACGTTAACACAAAAAGCCAAATAAGGGAAGTTTGGTGCACGTCATCAGCTTGCTAGGACAAGCTATGTCCTCCTCTTTTCTAGATGTCATGTATTAACTTGACTATTCGAAGTGTACTTGTTTCGTGATATCTTGAAGTAGAAGAGTGATGTTGAGGTGAGAAGATCCACCTTCTTGGACAGCCATATTTGCCATCTGACCAAGCTTTATAGCTCTGTTTCTTCTCTCTTTTCCTTCGTTTCCTTCATCCATCAACTTTTCGACAGCATTCCTGACATCATCTCTTTTCATCAACACCCCAATTTTTTGTTCCTCTCCCCATATCATGGGACTTTCCACCCCAACTTTGACACCAATTTTTAGTATTTGCACAACAAGTTTCTCATTCATAAATTGGTCTCCGAATAGAGGCCATGTTAATAATGGTAAGCCAGCACTTACACCTTCTAGTGTTGAATTCCAACCGCAATGTGTTAAGAATCCTCCGACAGAAGGGTGAGATAATATTAGCACTTGTGGAGCCCAACCCCATATGACAAGGCCTCTTCCTTTGATCCTCTCCTCAAAGCCATCCTCTATAACCCATTTCTTTAACTCTTTTGATGTTTCTCCTTCTCTAATCACCCAAATGAATGGCCTGTTTGATGCTTCTAAGCCAAACCCAAGCTCCATCATTTGTGAAGGAATCAAATTACAGAGGCTTCCAAGGCAAGCATAAACTACAGAGTTGGGATCTTTTGTATCAAGCCACTTCAAGCATTGGTGTTCATCAACTGATGCCTTGTTACCTCTTTGAGCCTTATCTAAGTACTCTTTATTGCCAAGTGAAACCGGACCAATACACCACACTCTGTCTTGCCTTATTTTCTTGTATTCTTTAACATAAGCTGGCTCCAATTCTTCAAAACTATTCAATATCACTCCATATGTGTCTGTATCAGCAGCACCCATTTTTTGGCGAAATACTTTGAATCTTGAACCTAGAGTACAATCTACCTGCTGAGTAGTGAATTCAATTTTATCAGGCAAACATGGCACGACAAAGTACTCTGATCCCGAGCTCACACTCTCAAGAACCTTGGAGGTGAATAAATTGTTGTAGCACACAAGGCAGAAGCAACACACTCCATGAAAAATAATTCTTGGAATGTTAAACTTGCGAGCTATAGATGCTGTATATGGCAGACATATGTCAGAAATTATGCAATTTGGTAGTGGCTTCAGCTGCCCAAAAAATTTTTCTACAGGATCTTGTAGCCTGTCAGCAGCTGTGAAGAATTCCAATGCTAAGTCTAGCGAAGCCACCATGTCCAAATTCTCGCAACCTTCAGGTAATCCAGCTTCTACACATGGTAACTGGAATTGGATTATCTTGATTTGCAGTCCAGATTCAATGGCGCGAGCAAGGATTCCATTGAACCTGGCTGCATTAAGTGGTGTTGTGACTATGGTGATAATAACACCACGCTGTGCAAGTAGCCTTGCTATGTCAATCATAGGGATCATGTGCCCTTGGGCTAAAAATGGAAACAGAACAAAGTGAAGCTGGTTTGGTTGTGTATCCATGGAAATTGGCAATTTTCTTATGATGGATAAAGTATGGGGGATGAGATTTTTGTGGTAATATATGCAACAGAGTTGTAGAATGGGCTTGTTCTTTCCGGCTGATGTAAGTGCACACATAAGCAATTTCGTTTGCCAGCAAAACTACAAAAGAATGCAGCTCACAAGCACAACTAACAATGTATCTACCTTGTCGTCATCATTAAAAACTTTGTTCTATTTTTACCATCTGCTAGGCCAGTTTGGGTCTGATTTCCAGCAGCTGGTGTAGTGGTGTGTTGGTTAAAGTCAGTTGGATTGTGGGCTACAGCACCACAGCCAACTTCTATTTTTCTTTATTATTTCATCCAATTTCTTATAATTATTAAATATAAAAGTTAACAAAAAAAAATTATTGTTTACCATGTAATTATAACTTTTTCTTTGACAAGTATAGTTTTATCTTGCGGCAATTGGATATTAAGTATAATCTAGATTCATATCTTCAATAGCGCAAATTAGGCAATTACCTAGGGCCTTATATGTTAGGAAGATCTTACTATGGTTGTCTAAGCCTTTTACGTTAGGAAGACACTTTTTTTTTTTACTTCATAAATTAATAAATTTTTTAAGTTACATATAATAGGAAAGCATAATTTTCGGGTCTCTCTTTAATTAATACTTATCCTACAATTAAGAATTTTTAAATAAATTCTATATTTGATAACCTTAATGTAAAAGTGATATAATTAGTAGTATTTTCTAACCATTAATTCATTATTAGTTTAGCAAAGAAAAAGACTAAATTTTTTATCTGTTAAAAAAAGTTAATTATTTAACATTATAAAATTTCTTGTGCTTTTTTCGTAAAGAAAATTATTATATTTATTTTATTAGTTATATATATATATATATTTATATATATATATATATATAGCGAGAGAGAGAGAGAGAGAGAGAGAGAGAGAGAGAGAGAGAGAGAGAGAGAGAGAGAGAGATTCTTGAAATAATAGTCCTAAAAAAATTAAAAAAATATCATCTTGCCTATTTCTTGTTCTTTAAATTTCTTACTATCTTATTGATTGTTGATAGTTAAAACATAGTTAAAAATTAATTAAATTTTAATCTCTTTTATATTTATTTAAATTTTGAAGCTTCTAAATGTAAAGAAGTCTCATTACAAAGTTTTGTCTAAGACCCTAGTACTCTAAAGCGGACCTGTTGTATCACATACATGTCACTGGGCTTGTAGCGCTCTATATACGTCAAGGGCATCGGTTCAAATCTCACATGGAGCTTATTAGAGGTGGCAGGAAAACCCGCCCGGCCCGGATCCGGACCGAACCCGGCACATTTACCCGGACCGGGTTAATAAAGAAAACGGTTCCGAGTATTGATTTTAATACCCGACTCTTTTCGGGCACAGGTCTGGGCATGATCCAAAAAACCTGGAACCCGGACCGTGCCCGGTTAAGTTTTCTAATTTAAAAAAATTTAAAATACAAAAAAATATAAATAGGCCCCAACCCTTTTCCCATTACAAACCCTAAACCTAAGCTCAAAGCACACACAGCACAAGCTTAAAGCCGCTGCCTCCAACTCTCCAACTCCAAACAGACCGCCATTCACTACACTTCACTACACCGCATCTCCAGCACGCAATGCCCGCACCATACCGTACCGCAATGACCGCACTGTACCTCTAGCCAAATTGATGCTTATCTTCCTGTGAAGCTGTTTTTAGTGGCTAGAATCCTTGTCAATTCTCTTTTGTTCTCTGCGAAATAGTTGCGGACAAAGAAGATGCAAATTTATCATAGTATTTTGATGAGTGTATCAATTTTATTGATGAAGCTAAAAGGCAGGGTGGTGGTGTGTTGGTTCATTGCTTCGTGGGAAGATCCAGAAGGTGTAATTTATTTCCCCATCTTGGTTATTTTTCTATTATCATACTTGTACACTAATGATAATAGTCCCAGCAAATCTGAAAAGTGAACTATTTATTCTCCAAATCTAGGGGAAGGAAATGTATATTAATCAAATTGTTCCCTTTCAGTGTAACCATTGTTGTTGCTGGTTATAGGTTTGGTTTTTTTTATTTATTATTTGTGTAAATTTTGTTTTTTTTTTTTATCTAAAGCTTGAGAACTCATCAAGCCTTGTAGTATGGTATAGAAGAAACACGCATGCATGCTGCCTCTGTATCAACCAAAAAATTAAAATAAAAATAAAAAATATAGAGTTTGGGAAAATTGGTGTGTTGAATTGTATATATTTGGGGTAGAGAAATGAAGGAATTAGAATAAATTTTAACTGCCGGATATGAATGATTTGAAAAAGTTTAAATTTCATGCAGGTTTGGAAGCCCGGCTCAAAAACCCGTACCTGAGAGGTGCCAGACTTAATCCGGACTGCACATGAAAAATTCAGGCGTAAGTTCGGGTCCAGGCAGCTATTTTCTCCGTCCGGGCTTGTCCTGGGCAAGAGCAAACCCGGACCGGACCCGGGGTTTTGCCAAGCCCAGAGCTTATTGCCTGTGAATATTTTGCAGGAGCATAATTTTGAACTAAAATTAGTATACTTTTAAAATTTGTATTATAAAATCTTATTATAAAATGTATGCATGTGTCTAGAGACAAGAGTCCATGTGAGGCGATTAGTTTATTTTATTTTTTTTATAACAAGAGAGGTAGGCGCAGCCGGCTCAACACCCTACTCCACCCATTGATGGCCCCACATTTTGTTATCATATGTTTTGTCTCATGAAAATCTATTTTTTTAATTACATTTTCTGTTCAATCACATTTTGAAAGCCGTGCCACTTATTTTATCTCTAAAAAATCATATTTTATCATGAAAAACTTGGCAAAGGCTGCGACGCCGGGCGTTGTGCTGGTATTAAAACGCAACCGTTGGATTCAATTGAAATGAATCCAACGGTTGAGATTAAATATAAATAAAAAATAAAAAGAAGATGGTTACTCCTTAAACCGGTAGCAAAGACCCATTCCATTTTCCCTCCTCCAATGCACGTCTCTCACCATTTCTCTTTGAAATCACTGATTTGTGTCTTGGATTTAATCACACAAAATCAAAGCTACCATCTCCGGCACAGCAAACAACAAGTTGAATTCATCAACCCTTTGCTTTCATCTTGATCATTCTCTTTCATTTCGAGTTAAAGACATGGTAAAGATGTAATCTTGACTCTTGTGGTTTTTGTAGTGAGTACTGAAAATGATATGTGAAACAATTAGGGGTTTATACGTTATATTAAATTGTGTGCGCTATGTGAAATAATTAGGAATTTACGAATTTAGGGTGGAAAAATAGTGTTTAGATGATGGAAAATTGTTGTTGAAGAGATGATTAATGGCTTGGAAGGATGAAATTGGCAAGAAAAGCATAAGAAAATGCTGAATTGAAGTGAGAGAGTGGTGTGGGTTTCAGGTTTTAAAGTGGAAGATGATGAACAGGGGAACCAGCTAGCCGGTCTTGTTGTGGCAGAGTTTCTGCCATCGAAGGCGAAGCGGCTAGCCGCTTGAAGTAAACGGCCAGCCGCTTGATTGAAAACTTTTCAATCATTCATTTGAATTTGTAACCGACACATCATGCCTGCTTTCGTTTATAGTTATGGAATGGAATTGCTCAAATTTCAAGAAGCTGGAGTTGAAGTTATCTTGAAGGCAAGCTCGAGTTATCTGGATTCTGCTGTGAATTTTTATACTGCTGTATCATGGTTCCATTTTCATTGTCTTTCTTTTAGATGTTTCAGGATTTCAGAAACAGATGGGACTGGCAAACCCGCGCATTCTACAACTTATTTAGGCAGGCTGACAGAGTTGAAAAGCTTGCAGAAACTATCCAACAATTGGTAAGTTTTAGTGTTGTTAACTGTTCTCATATTTAGCACTTATATTACACATGTCTTGTCATATTCTTCTAATTTCATTTAACTCTATTTGTAGGAGCAAGGGGATCTGAAGCTTCGAATTCGAACATTAGAGTCTGAAAGGGCATTCCAACGTGTTGCAGCAGTTCAGAAGACAGTGGCAAGTGTGAATTAATATGGCTCATAACCTTATGGACAAATGTTACTTGTACACATTCTTTTCTTCACTCTTGGAAATGTTCTTCCATCTCTCTTTATCACAAAAGATTAATTTAGTGAGAGGATGGTCATTGCATTGATTTGATTACTTAGTTTTGTCAGAATGCTCTCTTAAGCCTTGATATCCACTTAATGATTATTTCTTTGACCAATCAACAGGCTGTAGCTGCTGGAAGCTTGGTAAACCTTGCAACAATTTTGTATCTCAATTCCATTCGAGTGAGTCATCTGTTCTTTTTTTTTTTGGAAAAAAAAAATTGTTCACCATTTGTTTTGAAATTACGTCTAATCAATGATTCAATTGGTTCTCTATCTTAGGTGGCAGCCATTCTAGCATATGTCAGTTGTGCAATTTTTGGTTTCCAATTCCTCTTTGGAATCATAAAGGTCAAGAAATTAGACCAACAGGAAAAGTTGATAAAGTAAAACTTTGCCTGTATCTCGATCCTAGCATGCTTGTTTAGCTTTCAATCTCTTCATTCAAATATACAATCATATTGCTATTCCTTTTCTGCAGACTCGTTGTGACTGTAATGTTGGAAGTTCATCTCCTTGAAAGCCCTGGTTTTGAAACTCGAATTTTGTTGGCAACTTGAAAATCCTGAGAGCTATATGAATGTGTTCTTTTTTAACATAAACTGGGGCAAAGTCTCCAACTCATCCACGTCTTAAGCATAAACACCTGAACCCTCCATTTTCAAGCTTAGATTAGAATGAAGTTACCACAAGAGTATTTCTTTAAATGAATATCTTGAGGTGTACTTTAAGCAATTTTTTTTTCCTTTCTTTTTTTTGGTTGGTGTAGCTCATCAAGTTATATGTAATAGTAGTTTTTACAGCCTTAGAGTAGAGTTTGTATTTGTGCCAATTTTGTGGCCAAAATATCGGATCAATCATTAGCCACCCATCATTCTACAAGATGGGATGTCCATAAGCTTTGTATAAATGCTGTAAATCGAGAAATTTTTCAATAAAAATTTCTGGATTTAATTGGTAGCTATCAAACCCCTTTTATTAACTTTTTTTTTAAAATTTGTATAATGCCAATTCATTGAACAAAACCCACAGAATTATTCTTTTTATTTAGTATTAATTTTGATCTGGTTTACAGAACATGCAAATTAAATAATGCCATGCATGTAAGTGAAACACAAACCAGCATTTGTACTTCTAATTAATTTGCAATTTTTATTTTAATAATTATCTCATTCAATATGACAGGAAAAGGCTAGCTTGTAATGTTCCCCTGAATATGCCATAAATAATTTATTAAAAATTCCACCATTGTGATCAAGAAGCTGGGGTTATAATTAATATAACGTTGCGTTATTATATCTTTTAACCTACATGTTTAAATAAAGAATATATTTCAATTTACCTCCTTTTTTTTAATTAATTTACCTCCTACTTAAAATGACAATTTTTAGTTTACGTTTAAAAGTATGAAAATATTAATTTGTCCTCATTTATTGTTAAGAAAATTAAAGGAAAAAAAGGTAATCAATGCATCCCTTATTTACCATCAGCCTATGAACGAAAACGGGGTAAATTGAAGTTTTCATTCTTTGGGAAAATAAATTGAAATGGATGAATTAAAGTTTACCCTTATAAAAAATACAAGTATTAGAGACGACAGTGGAATAGATATGAAAATCGAAGGGGCCAAAACATTAAATTTGTAAACTTTCATGGGCCCAAGATTAAAACGTTCTGAGCTTGGGGGCTAAAACGTCAAAGAAGTTAGATGGGATAATGAATAGGATAGGAATATTTCCATCCAACTATTTTTTTTAAATCCATCTCACTTTTAAAAAATAATTACAACGAATTCATAATATTTTTAATAAATACAAGCCAATAAAATTTTTGTACAGTTAATTAATTAAATCCTTTTCTTGCTTTTCTTTTCTTAAGTTTCTTTGCCCATTTTTTATCATTAACTTTAATATAGGTTTTATTTTACTATTTTATTATTATGATATAAAAAAACCAAATTGCCCCAATAAACATGAGTTATTGTATTTAATAATTTAGGTATTTAATTTTGTGACTTAAAATCTAATATTTTTAAATGAAATCTAACTATTATTTTTACTACTCTTATGCGTAAATAATATAAATTTGACAGTCCAATAATTTACAAAAGTATTATGATATAAAGACATTATATAAGTTTAATTAAATATTAATAGTCATACTAATAAAGTAGCATAGAAACAATTAGTTTGGTATAAAATTAGAAAAATATTGAAGTTAAAGTAAAATCTTGATAGTTTTACCTTATAAGGGTAAAATAGTTAATTTAAATTTATGCCAAAGCAATCTTTGTAATTAAACATAATAAAAAAATCTAAATCACAAAAAATGAATTAAAATATATTTAATTAATTAATTCTCTAAAGCTCTTCTTTATTTATAAATTTTTAAAAATATTGTGTACTTTTTATAATTATTTTCTAAAAATATGGTGGGTTTACAAAAACTAGGGGGTGGAAATATCATCACCCTAATGAATAAAAATGTCTCTAAGTTTAAATTAAAAATACACCCTCTAAAGAATTGAAAGGAAAAAGAAAATTGCGAGCCTACTATCCGAGCTAAAGTTATGTTTAGGATTCGAATTTATATTTATTTCTGTTTCATTTAAGACTCATAGAATCTCATTTTGATGTGAAAGAATCTCCTTAATAAGATGTATTTCTAAACATGTTCATTGTTTAGAGTAATTTTGCATGTGAATATTAATAGGACTCATTAAAATTATTATAAAACAAGCCCTATCTCTCACAAACACTACGTGATGATTATGAATCTTCCATGAACCAAGCAACCCAATTGACTTCACTTAACCAAGCAGCCAGCCATTTCTAGTGCTCTGAGACAGATTAGGTGAACCATACTCCAATTTGAGGACAATTATCATAATTTTCTTATTTTAATTCACATTCTCCTCCACTCCTTTCTTATCCCTTCCCCTCCATTTAACTCCTCTCTTCTCCTCCCCTTTATTCAAACCAAACATCACTTAAAAGTTATTAAATATGTCCAGTTAATGTGGTGCATATATTAAGGGGTTAAACATGAGTACGAAGAAACAAGCAACAAGTCACGTAAAAAAATACAATAACTCAGGTCAAATATGGAACAACGATGTGAAACATAAAACGGGCAGGAAAATTTTCAAATTTTTGACTTTCTTCAAGACATGCAACTTTAGCCATGAATATATGCAACAACTGAGACCAAACATGCAATAACCGATGTTAAACATGCAACACAGACGTGAAACATGAATCGCGCGGGAAAATTTTTAGTTTTTTGGCTTTATGCAAGACATGCAACGTTTGACATGAAACATGCAACAATCGAGGTCAAACATGCAACAATTGACGTCAAATATGCAACATGCAATTTACGTGTAAAAAAGTCATGTGAAACATACAACAATCGAGGCCATACATGCAACGGTTTAGGTTAAACATGATAACCACATGAACATGTAACATTTTACGTGAAACATGCAACATCCCATGTCCAACATGCAACATGAAAGTCCAACATGAAAAAGGCGGGAATATTCTCTATTTTTTGGCTTTATTCAAGACATGCAACATTTGACGTGAAACATACAACAACCAAGGTCAAACATGCAACAACCGACGTAAAACATGCAACATGCAATTTACGTGTAAAAATGCTACGTCAAACATGCAACTACTAAGGTAAAACATGCAACAGCTGAGATTAAATATGAAAACCATGTAAATATACATCATTTGACGTGAAACGTGCAACTACCCACATCAAACATACAACATAGAAGTTAGACACACTATTAGAAAAACGCGTTTTTATGATAGAAAATTTATGACAGATATCGATTTGTCATAAATGTATCATGAAATAATGATGCTTTCGTGACTAATATATTTTTATCAACATGTTATGACATTTTCGTGACACACATATTTATGTCATTTATAATTGATAGAAACATGTCATATTCAGTTTTTATTTTTTTAATTGTTTATAAAACATGACAAGTATCAGTCATGAGCTTAAACTATGTCGATTTAAAATTGATATATTTATTTTTTAATATCCCCGAAATATTTTTTTTTACAAAAATACCATTAACAAAATAATTTTATTTTTTTAATTATTAAAAAAAAAGCTTAAACGGTGTCGTTCAAGCATTATGCTTTAAACGACACAAACTTTCAACACTTAGAAAAAACAATTCAATTCAATTTGTAACCCTAGATCTGAAAAAACACTCGATTCCCTCCTCAAACCCTCGCTGTCTCTCTCTCACACTCACCTCACTCAGCCACCACCGTCACTTTTCCAGCCAGCAACCAACGTCACTCACTCACGATTCAAGTATTCACCACCTTCACTCACGATTGGAGCAGCCAGCCAGCCACCATCGCCACTCACGAAGCCACCACCATCTTAACGATTCATGCAGCCAGCCACCATTGTCACTCATCCACGATTCAAGTATCCACCTCCATCAGCCACCACTCATCTCCTGCCGTCATCTGTCATTGCTGTTGCGCCAGTGAAGGTGAGTACTACTAAGCTGTGTTCAATTTATTTTCTTATTTACCATTGCTTGATTTTTTTCCTTAATTACTTTTTTATTTGGGATTATAAGATTAGGATCGGTTGATCATTTTGATTTTTGAAACTGATTTTGGGGATTTCTTTTTTCTTTTTTTTTTAACAGGAATAATTCGGTATTGGTGGGTATGGGTGGAATCATTCCTTTTCAAGGCATTGCTCGTACGGCTTCGGGTATGTTAATTGATGAAAACTGGAGCTCTTGTTGTTAAATTTTGTTGATGCATATATCGCTTTGCTTTTTGCATTCATGATGAGTAATTTGGTAACCTTTTGCGAAATTAAAAGGTTCTGTGGGTTTATTTGCTTTAGTTTGGGGCCCGACTTTTTTTAAAAAGGATGACGAAGATTGAATTGGCTGACTCCAACTTAGGTACTGAGTAATTTTTAGCTTTGGGTTTTAATTAGGTTTAGCTTTAGGATACTATTAGACGTCTTTCTTTACTTTAATTTTGTTGTAATACTTGGTTTAGGCTTTTTAAATGATATTAGAGTTTAAATACGTATTTAATCTAGCTTTTGTTTTTCTAAATAAACAGTAGGTTTTTTTATGTGTCAATTGCCATTAAGTCCTCATATAGTGTTGTCTTCTATTTGGTTTTATATCTCTCCATTTTTTATCTAGTTAATATTTTTTTCCATGATTAATTAGTTGCTTGCTCGAATGTTAAACCATTCAATGATGGTTGCATTTCTTTTTATCGATATTGACAGTGCATAATTCTTTGTTGCTGTTTTTGGGATGACTAAGAATGAAGATGCTGGCAGCCCTGGATGGGTAGCTTCATTTTTCATGCAGACCACAGAAGATGTGGCAAGAGCTGTTGCTACTACAGCTGCAGCCGCAGCCGCCACCGCCACCGCTACCGCTACTCATTCTCCAAGGCCGTCTGTGGTATTTTCGTCAAAAGAAGAGAATGATGATAGTCAGCTCCAGAAACTACAGCGCTATGTTACAAGAGTTCTAAAAGGCTTCTCGCATTTTCCTGAAGTGCAGAAAACTGGAACTTATAATCCAGAAGTTTTAACTACCCAAAAACGTCAATGGCCGAACTTTCAGTTACAATACTTGGTATGCATTTTCATTAAAATGAATCTCTTGCTGATTATGCCACTATTTTCTGTATGAAGATTTTCAGCGAATGGGTAGCTAACGTTTCTTCAGTCTTTAGTCCCAGCTTTTATTGCTTATTATCTATCGAAGCTGTTGCTTGTTTAGTCACCACTGAAATCTTTTCAATTTATATTAATTTATAATTTTTATAGTCTGATGCTGTTATAATGCTTGATGCCCCAAGACATTTGGTTCATATCTTTCTGTGAATTGTGTTATCTAGAAGTTCTGCTTTGGTGTTTCATAACAATCTCTTACTTAAGTTTGCAAGATCACAGGTCCTTGAAAGAGCCAACTAGACTTTTTGAGAGCATGGTAGTTGTTGGACTTCATCCTAAGGCTCTGGAGAGGCAATGTTTTGCCAGAAAGTCTGAATTTCCTAGAAAACTGGAAAGTGCACTGAATTACCAGAATTATTCTCGTGTAGAACCAGATATTGAGCCTCAGGTGGGTATTATTTGAAGTTGAAATTTATGGATTTGTAGATATTTGAAAGTGAGTTTTGAATTTGTTTTCATGTGTTTTACTTTCAGGTCTTATTTGTGTACCCCCAAGAAAAACAGTTGCCCCTTAAATACAAGGTTCTTCTTTCATTTTGCTTCCCTGGAGGTGTGGAGGTTGGGTATATACTTGAAATTTCTTTAATTATTTATTAATATTTTAAACTAGTTACTCATTGCTAATACTTGATAGTTTGTAATTTGTATCAGTTTACCTATTTTGTTCATGTATTGTAAAAGTAGGGACTCAAACCTGTTGCTCCAGATTTTATGTGAATATAAGAAAATTATACTGCCTTGTTGGAATTTTGAATGTAATGTTAGTACGAGACTACAATTAGTTTAATTAAACACTGCATCGAGTTTAACTACCAGAAGTGTGAATCTAGTGCCGTTTGGTTTGGTTTATTTGATGTTCTCCAGAATTAATTTCACTTGCATTTGGTTATGTTGCATGCATATGTTACTTACATTTGATGGCAGTATGAGACTGTTTGGTTTTGTGGCATTTGATGGCAGTTTAGTCTGTTCTTGGTGTTGATTCATGATTGTTCTTGTTGTGTTGATGTTAATTCCAGGTGCATTTGATTCAGTTGATGCTGCTGGTTTATTGGGATGGTTGATACAGGCGGTGTTGTAACTTTTAGGTGGTGTTGCTAGTTGATTCAGATGACTGATTCAAGAAGAGTAGTTTTAAGAATTGTAATTGTTATACTGGGAAACAAATTAAGAACTGATGATGCATTTATTTAACTATAATTGTTGTAATTGTTGTAGTTATTTTATTTCATAACTGAATTATAATTTATGAAACTTGTGGATGGATTGGAGAATTATTATATATGAATTATATATAATGTAGATATATATATGAATTATTATATATTTCAATTAATCGCTGTAAAAAAATAATATAAACAAAATTGCAGCATTTTCACTAATTCCCGCCAAAAAATTAATGAAGAAAAAATGTCACCATTTTCATTATTTCCCACCAAATAATTAAAATATTTCATTAACTCCCCCCAAATTTTAAACAAGTTTAAGGAATTATTATTGAATTAAAATAATTAAATAATTTTATTATTTTTAATTAAATGTAATGTTTATATGACATACAACAGTCATGAATGAGAAATGTTTATGATAAATATCAGTCATGCGTGCAAGTTTTCCTTCAAAGTAACAATAATATCGTGATAGATAATATGTCATGCTTAACATGACATAAAAAAACGTCATAAAATTTTTTTGACACTAAAATCAATGACGGTCGCTCAACCGTCATGCCATAGGCCAAATGACGAGTAATAACCGTCATAAATTACATTTTTTTCTAGTAGTGACATGAAATGGGAAGGAATATTTAGGAATATTCTCTATTTTTTGGCTTTATTAAAGACCTGCAACATTGACGGTGATGATGTTGTTGCCGTTATTGTTGACGGTGATGATGTTGTTGCCGTTATTGATGATGATTTTGATTTTGATTTTGATTTTGATTATTGTTTTTTTTTAAATGGATTATTTTGTTGATGATGATTATTTCGGATTTTGATTATTATTGTTATTCTTTTGGAAATGGATTATTTTGTTGATGATAATGATTTATTATTATTATTAGGGAAATTATCAGTCGTGTACCCTTAAATGTTATTTGTATTAAACATGCTACAACACTTTTAACTTGCATCACTCGTATACCCTAAGTTGGTAAAACGTTTCTACCGTCTACCATTTCGTTACCAAATGTTAGAAAATGCTGACATCATAGGGATAATTTAGTCTTTTAACAAACTAGAATCTGAACTGTAAGAAGACGTCGTATGAGTTGGGCAAAATGACGTCGTTTCATTTATATGAAACGACATCATTTCATTGGAACAAAAAAAAAAAAGATTACAATGAAACGACGTCGTTTCACTATAACTAAGACAAAAAAAAAATGCAAAGTGGTCTATTCCCTGTTCTTTATTCACATCGAGAGAAACTTTGCATGCATACTCACAACCTTCTTCCTCCATGGATGCCCACCATTTTTTCACCAAAACCCATCGATTTATCACTCTAAAACAAGTTTAAGTGATAGCTGTGGAGATTGATCTGGAGTTTGATTTGAATAGTAAGCTGATTTCGCTGGAAGGTAGCAAGTGAATCGTTGGGTTGGCAGGTATGTCCATATCTCAAACTTGTTTCATGCAATATATGTCTTATTCAGTCAATATATGTGAGAAATTGTTAGAAATTATCTAAATTTGTGTGGATTTAATTTCTGTTACAAACCCTATAATGCAAAATAAAGAAATAGGCAGCAGCTTCTTGTGGGTTTTTTGTGTTCTTATGTAATCAATGTTTTAGGTTTATGGAAGTGCATTTATGTGGCAGATTGTATTGGTTCTGGTTTTTGTATGTTAATGGCTCGTTTTCTAGTAAATTTTTTTGTTCTATTGTTGCTGCTATATGTGTTTCATTGGAACAAATTGGGGCTTTTTAAATATGTGACTGATGTCTGCTTGCTTGAGTATTGCTTGGTGTTTATTTCATATTTTTGTTTTTAAAAAGCTTGAGTTTGCATTTACGAATGCTCTGTGTGTGTTTTGTGATATATCAGACATGTCATCAATGCAGTTAGTGATTTCTTTAAAAGGAGAAAACACCATGTAGGTGTGATTGACCCTGAAAATTGTACTGTTGGTAGAATAAGGGCTGAGGCGTTGAAGATAACTAGTTTATATGACTTAGACACAGTTGAAAAAATCCTATTAAATGTTAGGAACCCAGAGAACAAAGTTAGTATTGTGTTAGATTCTGATTTTGGGATGAAGTGCTTATTTAAGGTACATAAGTTAATAGGGGCAAGTACATTTGAAGTTGAAGTCGTGCCAGTTTTATGCCCAATCTGCAGAAGCTCCATTGATACAATCATTGTTGTTTAACTTAGGAATACAATTGCCTTCAGAGGTTATAAATATGCTTAGTGATGCTTCCAATGGAGCAGTAAATAAAGGTACACCAGAAGCTAGCCATACAGTTCAAGATGAGTGGGGCAACATAGATGAACTTGATGATATGCATAAAGGTAAAATGAAGCTGTTGCTATTCATGAGGGTGAAAAAGATAAAGATGATCTACTATCAGACTGGTAGAAAAAAGGATTGACAATGATGATGATGGTGAGGAACCTATTGTGCAACCAGTACTTACTGATGATAGTCAGGGTAGTGAGAGCAACCAATGCGAGAGTGACAATTATGCATATTGTTTTCTAGATGATGATACCATGGAGGTCCAAATGGTAGTTAATTCCTCTAATAATGACATGAATGTTGGCAGTATACGTTTTACAAATTATTTAGAGAAACATGAGTATAAATTAGATGTTGATGGGATACATGGGCTGAGATTGGGTGATGTGTTCAGAGATATGGGTCATTTTAGATAAGTGCTGCATGAGGTCATGGTTAGGAAAGGGTTTAACATTAACATAAAATACAATGAACCCAGAAGATATTATACAACTTGTAAGAAAGTTGGCTGTCTATGGTTTGTTAATGATGCGAGACTGAATGAAAAAAATGGTTTTTGGTCACGGGGATATCACAAAAAGCATGAGTGCAGGCTTACCAAGAAATTAGTGAAAGTGACTTCTGCGTGGATTGCTGGGATGATAAAAGAACATGTTGCAATTGATCCGAATGTGAGGATATCTCTTTTGAAGAATTATATGCAAGAAATATTTAGGTTGAAGATTGAAAAGCTGACAATGTATAGGGCTAGAGAAAAAGCAAGGATTCTGGTGTATGATGATCATTCCAAGGGCTATGAAAAGCTGTTTCAATATACTGCAGCTATTTATCGAGCTGATCCAGGAGCCATATGCAAGGTGCTATGTGATGCCATAACTGTTCTGGAGAAATATCTTTTTCAAAGATTCTTTGTTGCATTTCCTGCACAAAGAAATGCATTTATGAATGGTTATAGTCCATTCATTGGAATTGATGGTTGTCACTTGAAGGGAAAATATGGAGGAGTGTTGTTGGCTGCTATTGCTTCAGATGCTAACAAAGGGATTATTTTGTTAGCATTGTCAATGTACGAGATTGAGAATACTGAAACATGGACTTGGTTTCTTAAACATTTGCATAGCTATTTTAATGATGAGAGGCAAATAACATTCATTAGTGACAGGCAAGAGGGGTTATTGAATGCAATCCCAAAAACTTGGCCTACCGCCTATCATAAGGCATGTTGTAGGCATATGTATGCTAACTCTGCCAAGGATCATGCTAGTGCCAACTTTTGAAATCTTTTTTGGAAGGCAGCCAAGAGCAGCAACAAGCACGATTTTGATAAGGCAATGGCACAAATCAAAGAAGCAAAGTTAGAAGTTTATAATTGGTTAGAAAGAGAGCTGTAGGGGTACACTTGGTCTATGTATGCATATGACATAAATTGCAAGGTGGAGAGGGCTGACAATAATGCCTCTGAGTGCTTCAATAGTTGGATTCTGCCTTATAGAGACATGCCTGCTTTGTCAATGCTCGAGGAGATTAGATGCAGACTTATGAAGAGATTTACAAAGAGAAGAAATGAGGGAAATACTTGGCCAAAAACTGTAGCTCCTAGGATTTACAAAGAGCTAAATAAAACTTACAAGAAATGAGAGAAAATAATTATACAATCTTCCGGAGACTTGAATTTTCAAGTCATGGATAAATCTTATTATCCAGCTAGGAGGTTTATAGTAAAATTGATTGTGCGTATTGGGAAATTGTTGGCTTATCTTGCTCTCATGCCATGGCTGTCATAGGTTATGCAACACATGAAATTAAGGAGTATATTCCCTTTTGCTTCATTAGGCAGGATTACATCAATACGTACTCAATTATGTTTTGTCCAATCCCTGATCAACGTACATGGGAGCGTGGTGAAAGGCCATTGATTGATCCCCCAATTGTGTTGAAAAAGATTGGAAGGTCATAGAAATGGAGGAAGAGGGCAGCTACTGAACCTAAAAAAAAAGTAGGAGATTCTTTGTTAATTGCTCAGTTTGTGGTGGCTAGAACCACAATGTAAGATCTCGTCCATTGAGGCCGTCTGTTGCAAGGGCAGCTAAAGCTAGAAGTAGTAATTCTCAGGTATTTGTTTAGTCCATCAGTTTTATTCATTTGTATTTGCTGTTTATATTGTGGTTCTCAAGTATTTATACTAATTCTCAATTTTTTTGCAGATGTCAGTAGCAAATTCTCAGGTATTTGTACTAATTCTCATTTTTTTTGTAGGTGTCAGTAGCAAATTCCTTTTTATTTATACTAAATCTCAATTTTTTTTAGCAAATTCTTTAAAGTAGCCAACAAATCCTTCTGACCAGCTGTCAAAAACAAGTACCAGTACGAGAAAGAGAAGGAAAACTGCAAGTGTGAGTGCTGTTGGAGCTGCTGGAAGAAGCAGAAAAAGAGGTTGGATTTCTTTTCTTATTGTTCATAGTTAAAATTGTACATATACCCTTTTAATTATTTTTTTTTTGTAATATAGAAAGGAGTTCAGATGTTAACTTATTCCAAGTGAACCAATCACAGAATCAATCATAGAATCCATCACAACCATCAACTGTAACAAGTGCCTTGTAATGCATTTGATGCTTAGTTTGGATGGTATAATTTGCTGCTTATTTTGGATGGTATATTTTGTTGGAAACAATCTACGAACTTTAGTTTCCTAATATATTATGTTGGTTATGTAATTTGAAGTGAAGTTAATTATGCTCTTGCATGAGCTAAACCATAGAAATGATTTTTTGGAACATGTATTTGAAGGAGATGTTGTTATTTGCATATTTTCGATGTGTTTTGATGAGATTATTGCTGTTTTAGCTGATGATTATTACTGTTGAATGCATCTTGAATACAAACTTTGTTTGCTACATTATTTTCTCATAATGACAGTTACAAAAACACACACTAGCACAATTAGGGTATATTTAAGCCTTCCTTCAATGACTTTTAGCCTTTTCTTTATCTTAACCACATTATCATTCAGCTTTGATTTTTGTGCATATTGTATCTCATCATTGGTATTAGGATAAATGAGAGATTCAATAGTGAACTATTCCCAAAAACCACAATGCTTCACCCCATAATGCTTCCACCTACATGACCAAGATATTGCATTAGGGTTTTGTAATGTAGTTGACACCATAGCCACTGCTTGCACGCCACACTTGCAATACTTTGGCTGGTATTTCACTTTTTTATATCTGTTGAACCCACTGCCTATAGAACTCGATGCTTCGCTAGTGCAATTTTCAAATGATTTTGGAGTGATTATTAGGTGTGTGATGGATCAATGAGTTGTTAATGTGCTAGTTGATTTTTTGTTGTAAATGAGTAGCAATTTGGTTGAATTTGAAGTGGTTGTTTGGTGTCTGCTGGATCTATGATGTGTTAAATATGCTAGCTAATTGTTTGTTGCAAATAAGTAGCAATTTGGTTGAATTTGAAATGGTTTTTGGTGTCTGCTGGATCAATGATTTGTTAAGATGCTAGCTAATTGTTTATTACAAATGAGTAGCAAATTGGTTGAATGTTGCAAGCTGTTTTTATTGCTGTATTTTAGGTGATTATATAGCCCAAAAATGTAACCATTATTGGCTCCAACGGTTATATTTCAACTTACTTCACTTTTGGGGCAAATATGTCTTTTCGTTAACATGTGTTTTCAAGGGCAAAATCGTCATTTTGTAGCTCTGTTAACTTTCTAACGTCTGGTAACAGAATGGTGGGCGATAGAAATATTTTACCAACTTAGGGTATATGAGTGATAAACGTTAAATTTGTTGTAACACGTTTGATACAAGTGACACTTAAGGGTACACGATTGATAATTTCCCTAATTATTATTATTATTAAGGATAAAAAGTATTATGATTAATTATTATTATTATTATTATTAATGATAAATTATATTTAATTAATATATTAATGTTAATATTATTATTAACTAATGATAAAAATATTATAATTAATTAATATATTAACAATAATTTTAATAATAATATTATTATTATTATTATTAATGACTATTAATAATTTAGTAATTTGT
Organism: Clausena lansium; assembly: GCA_030449835.1. NCBI lineage: Eukaryota > Viridiplantae > Streptophyta > Magnoliopsida > Sapindales > Rutaceae > Clausena > Clausena lansium. The sequence goes on from JASUUF010000152.1 coordinate 11,261,052, forward strand.
TATCATCTAACTCATTCCGATTCCGATTCCAAGACAAAGTAACACATTAATGGCAATTCAGCTCATTTTGATTCCGATTCCTACAGTTCAAGTAAACAAATTATTCTAATTTCTATTTCCTATTCTCATTCCAGCCCATTTTTATTTCTGCCCATTCCGATTCCCTTTTAGTAAACGCACCATATATTTAAACCTTGAATGGGTAATGTGGTACATTGAAAGTGGCATTACTGTAATTATTGTAAATATGTGGGATGATATTTAAGTCAAATAAGAGAATAAATACAAGAGAAAAAAAATGTTATTTAAACCCACAAAGCAACTCGTTACACCCATAATTTTGCAATAACTTTTATTACCAAATTATCCATTATGACAATTATCATTAAGGATAGAAAAAAAAACCATCGTAGTGGGGGGCGGAGGGGGGAAAGTGAATGAAAATTCTGCATAAACTAAAATTAATTTTTTGCATCTTGCGAAAATACACAATCAAATACCAAAATCAAACAATAGAAATAGTTGAATTTGATGATTCAATACTTAAAAGAAAAATTAGAGTCCTTGATATGTATATAATTTGAACTTTTTGGTAATTTATGGCGATGGATAAAAAAACAAGAAGAATTTTTTGTATCTTGCAATTATGATATGAAATTATAAAGATTTTTGTGAAGGCCAATGGATGAAAAAGAAAAGAACAATTTCAATGTAAACCAATCTGTAATAAATTCAATAGTTTGTTGTTGGCTCAAAATTTTCAATTTATTGGTGTACATCATCAAATTTTATTTCTTCATGGATTTGACAATCAGGATAGTTTTTATATTAACAAGATTGATTAGAGTTGCTATCACCATTCAATATTGTATAAAAAGGGTGAGGAAAGAAAAAAGTGAATGAAGAAAAAAGATGAAGAAGAAGAAGATTTATACAGCAAATTGATATAGGGTTATTTTTGGATTTTTCAAGGGTTCATAGAGTATAATTTTAATTTTTCAAATTTATATGGTGGATGTGTTTAGGGAGGTCCGTGAGGGCCCACCGGCCGTGTCGTGCTGTGCTCAAATTTTTTTTCTCAAGCATGGCACAGCCCGCGGCACCGGCCAGTGCCGTGCCCAAAAAAGCGCGTGAACTCTTTTTTTTTTTTTTAGTTCGCGTGATTCAAAAAGCCCACATGCCTAGTTTGCTTTTTCAAGTCCACGGGCCCGAAGTATTTTTTCAAGCCCATGGGCTTTTTTTTCAAGCCCATCAGCCATATACTTAATAATAATAATAATAATAATAATAAAATAAATAAATAAATAAATTTTATTAAAGGAACAATTAACATTTCATTAAGACATTAACACAATTAGACAACTATATTATCTAATTTCGTAATAACTAATTATAATACACCTAATTTTATTCGAAATACTAATATTGTACTTGCACTCGAACTCCATTGATTGAAAATGTAACTTTTAATATATCATAAAGCATATTTCATTCATAATTTTATTTTATATTTGCGTAAATGTAAAAAATATTTCATTCACAAATGAAACATATCTCCTTTGACTAATTTATGATTTCATAAATGAAATATTAAAGTTATTTAAGTTTAGATATATGATTTATAAAATCATTATATTTATAATTTTATTTATTAAAATCATGAAATCATTTATTCATTTAATAAATTATAAATATACAATAATTAGAATTTTTTTTAAACTAAGACTAAATTAATTTTTAAAAATCTATGCTAATAAAATATTCATAACATTTTATGTTTATTTTTTATTAAAAAAATTTTACAAATATACTTTGGCCCTCATAACATTTTATGTTTATTTTTTATTAAAAAAATTTTACAAATATACTTTTAGCGCGTCTTATTGATAACCCACGTCTTATTGACTACCACGGCCGCATTCATACTCCACCAATAAAGCGTGCTTATAACGTGCTTTTTTACATGTCGTACTTTGATCCATCTTTACTTGTGCCGTACTTTTAAGGCCCACGTACCTAAAATTATAAGTTCGGCCCAACTCACGTGCGTACCGTGCTGTACTGCGTGCCTTACGTGCTACGTGCCGTCCGACCCACTGGCCATCTTTAATCTTTAGATGCGTTGAGAAAATAGGTGAATTTAAACTTTTGGGTTTAAATAACGTCAGCCAAAAAAAAAAAAAAGAAAGATAAAGGACTAAATATAAATAAAAATGTGAGGGACACGTGTCAAATCGAAAATGGAAGAGTGAGTAATCAGTCGCCACTGACCGTAGCACTTTTTTTTTTTTTCTAATATTTTCATGGTGGAACAGTGCACCGGCCTCCACGCAAATTTCTCTCCTCTCATATAATGAGTCTCTACTTCTCACATCAACACACAGAGCGAGTGGTCAGCCATTGTGATTTCCGCTGTGTCCCATACTTCCACATCAAAGTTAACGCGCGCGCACAAGTCTCTTCTCTCTCCCTCTCATTTTCTGAATCGTTGAATTTAGAGTGTTTTTTTTTTCACTTTTTTTTTAATTCCTAAAACAAACCAAAACAAAACACCCAAATGGAGAGCTCTCTCTCCACCACTACCACCTTCTCTCTCTCCACCACTCGCTCCGCCTTGTTCCACCGATCGCCTTATAAACCCATCTCCAAATCCCCACCCTCTATTTTCCCATCTCACCCTCACTCTTTCCCCACCCTCCGATCAAGATTACTCTCACTTTCCAGACCCCACATCATCAAACCCATTCACTCCTCTTCTCAAAACGACACCGCATCAACAACACCGCCAACAAATTTGCCATCATCACCACCTCCACCACAAGGAGCCAAGCTACTCCCCTTCGTTATCTCCATCTCCATTGGCCTCATCCTCCGTTTCCTCGTCCCCAAACCCGTCGAAGTTTCCCCACAAGCATGGCAGCTCCTCTCAATCTTCCTCTCCACGATCGCCGGCCTCGTTTTGAGCCCGTTGCCAGTTGGCGCGTGGGCGTTTCTCGGTCTCACTACCTCAATTGTTACTAAAACACTCGCATTCTCCACTGCTTTCGCTGCATTCACCAACGAAGTCATTTGGTTGATCGTCATTTCCTTCTTTTTCGCACGTGGGTTTGTTAAGACTGGCCTTGGGGACAGGATTGCTACGTATTTTGTCAAATGGTTGGGTAAGAGCACTCTGGGTTTGTCCTACGGATTGACCTTCAGTGAGGCTCTTATTGCTCCAGCGATGCCCAGTACTACGGCCAGAGCTGGCGGCGTTTTCTTGCCTATCATTAACTCATTGTCGTTATCCGCTGGCAGCAAGCCCGGGGATTCCTCCGCCAAGAAGCTTGGATCATATCTTGTTCAGTCCCAATTTCAGGTTAGCATTTGAAACAAACTGTAATTCAAGTAATATACTAGTGTTTATTGGCTATATGATATACTGTATTATATATTATGCTACGTGGGCATGTGTTTAATGGCTATATGATGTAATGTATTATGTTTGAATGCTTGTTTGGTTTATTGGCTGAAATTGACTGCATCTGATGCATTCAATTAATTGAAATTTCTGTTGATAATTATGCTTCATGGGTATGCTGAAAGTGGATGGAAATTGCCATGTTTTAATGTTCCAAATGTGCCCCTCAGCTGCTTGTTTCTAGTTAACATTGTTATTTTTCTTTCTATTTGTTTAATGTTTAGTAGTTGGCAGAGTGAATATTTAGCCCTGTGGAATGGTTTTTCTTGTATAATCTCAACTTTATATCTTTTGCTAACTTTTTTATACTTGATTGTGTGATGCAACACAGTCTGCTGGCAACTCTAGTGCTCTTTTCTTGACAGCTGCAGCTCAAAATTTATTGTGCCTCAAATTAGCTGAGGAACTTGGAGTGATGATTTCAAGCCCTTGGGTGTCTTGGTTCAAAGCTGCTTGTGTACCGACTCTTGTCTCTCTTCTTGCTACTCCACTTATATTATACAAGCTTTATCCTCCTGAAGTTAAAGACACACCAGATGCCCCTGCTATGGCTGCAAAGAAACTGAAACACTTGGGTCCTGTCACAAGAAATGAGTGGATCATGGTTGGGACAATGCTTCTTGCAGTTTCTTTGTGGATCTTTGGGTTAGTACTATTTCTTACATCGCAATGAAAATTTTTTCATAGACCTGACATATGTAATCTCCATTATGTTATATATAACTGATTGAAATGTGCAACAGGTAAAAATGAAGGTTAGAACTTTTCCTTCTATTTCTTATGCTTCTGACAGCCATTAACATTTTAGCTGCTGTCTTTAAGATTGACCTCAGTGATGTTTGTGTCAACTTTTGATTATGTGAATGTCATTTTCGGTATGTCATTAAATGCATCAGAGTGTACTACAAATACCATTTCATGCAGATAGTACAATAACGTATATGCGTTTGCATACACAATTTTATGTCTTTTCAGTTGCAGCAAGTAATATTTTCGTGCTTCTCTACTGAATATAATTCTGTTGAAAAACAATGGTAATGTATGCTTTATGGATTAATTTATAGATAAATGTAGGTCATAGTGGTATTGTTTTCATAACTGCACTTGTTGCTCAAATGTTTTATAATCTAGACTAGTCAGGAATTTGAGCAATGGTAGAAAACTCTGGAATAGAGCAATGTTTCAGTAATTATAATAAAAAGCTTATAAATTTCCCTACCTCTTAAACAAACTGGTTTAGAGGTCGAGCAAACTGAGAGGCAGTGTCAGTAGTCAATCACTAAGGTTAATTTTGTATTTTCAACTGAAAATCAGGCATAATTTCAACTTTTTCTAATTCATCATATATGTATAAATTTTGTGTTTTCCAATCATATTGGGTACAGTTCTCTCCCCAGGAAAAACATGCCTTGGTATGCATTGTGCAGTCAACTTGTAAGATGTAACAGTCATTCTGCCCTCTATTCCTTCTATTCATTGTGCAGCTTGTTGGAATAGTTTGTTCTGTTTATGCTTTAAAAGTTGAATCACCGGTACTGAGCGACTGAAACAGAAAGATGGGTAGCTTCCATAATACTTCATAAGCAGAGCAATTATTATTGTTTCTGTTTACTTTTAACCCTTATCACATTGAACTTTAACTCGTGTAACTCCTTTTCCTACAATTTGATGTCTATGTTAGACGTTCACGCTTTTAGTTTCTCTCATTGTTTTTTCTTAGTTTTATTATTATAAAAGCTCTGTCTCACAGATGTATTTGGTAATTTTCTGAGGTGCAACCATGAGTCAAATGAGTTGTTCTTCCATCCTGCATTTGCACCCTCTCAGGATTCAATTCTGTTATTAATACCTTTTAGTTTCTTCAGAGCATGTTGTGACATCTTCGAGATGTAAATATCTAATCGTTATCTTAATTACGACTATACTATATTGGTCAGTATCTGCATGTAATGGTTAATTCTAATAAGTTTTGGGAGTTTGAAGTCATTCCTCCCACTTAGTGTGGCACCCTCCCTAAAGAAAATATGGTTTTGCTAACATTCGGTTAACTTGGGATTCTCTGAATTCTAAATATTTAGATTTGATTCACATGCATCTTTTATTTATGTCCAATGTTTGTTGAATTACACTTATAAAGAATATTCATTGTATTCTTTCAGCAAGATAAATTCAAATGTGCGATCTTATGTCCCAACAGGCACTTATTGGTTAATAGCTGTAGGACACCAGATTAATTTTTTCTTTCGAAATGCATTAATTGAATGGAGGTATGACTTCTGTATGCAGAGATGCACTTGGTATACCAAGTGTTGTAGCTGCAATGATCGGCTTATCGATTCTTCTTTTATTGGGTGTCCTTGATTGGGATGATTGCCTAAGTGAAAAGTCAGCTTGGGATACATTGGCTTGGTTTGCTGTTTTAGTGGGCATGGCGGGCCAATTGACAAATCTTGGCATTGTTACCTGGATGTCTGACAGCGTGGCCAACTGCCTTCAGTCTTTCTCTTTGAGCTGGCCTGCCGCATTTGGCGTTCTCCAGGCTTCATACTTCTTAATCCACTACCTATTTGCTAGTCAAACTGGTCACGTAGGAGCATTGTATTCTGCGTTTCTTGCTATGCACTTGGCAGCTGGGGTTCCTGGTGTGCTGGCTGCACTGGCTTTAGCTTACAATACAAATCTTTTTGGTGCAATAACACATTATAGCAGTGGTCAAGCTGCTGTATACTATGGAGGTGTGATTTGCTTCCCCTAAGTTATGCATTATTTTATTTATTTATTTTTGTTCATTTTGTTTTAATTTCACTTTTTATGATGCTTTGGTTTAGAGTAATGTTAGAGCTACAAAAACTTGTACATACTTATGTGTACAAAGTGATGTGGTATAAAGAGATTGGTTGGATAAAAGTGTCTCAAGGCCCATATAATCATTTTCATTAACTGATGCGAAATCCTTTTACCCACTTGTTTGTACAAAATGTTTGAAGATCTAATTAGTCTTGGTTATATGTTTTTCTAGTGTATCTGTAATTGAATTTTTAACAACCACATACCACCCTACATGGTAAATGATTATGGAGAATCTTTCTCTTGGGTGACTGATAATCTTTTTATTACTTTTTTAACAGCTGGTTATATTGACCTTCCTGACGTATTCAAAATGGGCTTTGTGATGGCTCTTGTTAATGCTATCATCTGGGGAGTAACTGGAACTTTCTGGTGGAAATTCTTGGGTCTTTATTGATTCTGATCTTTCATTGTAAGTAAGTAATCGTTGATCTTCCCTCTGCTGTTTCAGGGAAAACTTGAGCTCATTATTTTTACATCAAAGAAATTTTTGATATTTAGCTCAACATTGCTTTATTGAAACACTTCACTTCGGAGAGTGGAAGGTTTTTTCCCCTTCTTCACTGAATACTGAAATTAGAATCTACAGTGCTGTCACTTCAGTTTTATTGTGAAGTCTTTATATAAAAGCTTGACAGTTATTTTTTTCCTATTGGAGAATGCTTCCTTCAGGTGCTTACTTGCAAGTTCTGTTTATTGTTTGGAATTGTATCTTTGTTCTGAATGCCTTTGCCTGTCACTCTAGAGAAGTGGGCTTCTGAAGTCTTGCTGATACTAATCATTGTTATTTCTTGTTGACAATTAAATTGTCATTTTGGATGCATAATTCAACCATATTATTGGCTTAACTTTTCAATATATTCAAGTTATTGTAGAGTTTCGAAAGTAATTATTATGTTGCAACAGTATAATTGAACTTGCTCAGTTTATTAGATTCACAACCTTCCATGTTGACTCAGCAGCCACTAATCATAGACAGACAAGGTTTTCCTTTGTAGAAAGGAACATTAGTGTTTCCCCCGAAAGCAAATTGTAAACTCAATACAGCAACTATTGCCTTTATTAGTTTAAAATCAGTTGAGTCAACATGGAAGGTCGAAAAGCAAGCTCAATCATATTACTGATTCAGAGATTAATTTGCTGCACATTAATTTTATGATTATGAACACATAAAATGTGGAACAAAGGCAGAGAGAGAACATAAAAAATCTGAACCAGTAATTATTGAATGATTGACAAAGAACCCAAAAAAAGCCAAATAAAAAAATGCCGAACAATTGTTTCAATTATCCTCTAAGTTGTGGTCGTGAGTTGCTGAAAAAATACTCTCATCCAACGAAAATATATTATGCAAGCAATCAACAAAGAAATTGCATACAGACAGCTACGGATACAATTTCTTCTCTCATTTCTGTACAAGTGCGTTGTACAAATATGTAATATGTATTTATTTCAAAAAATAAAAATGAAAAATTATGCATTAAATAGCATCCTACTACTACTTAAAGCAAAACAAACAAGTAAAATATATTACAGCTAGTGCACGAAACATCTGCCAAAATTCGGGATCGGCTGTTTGACAAGAATGTATTTTCTCACCATAAAATTCCACCCTCACAATTCTTGAGTACAGATGGTGTCAGGAAATTCATCAAATGAGCTGAGCTTGTCAAGTATCAGCTTTTCTTGCTTGGCATCTATGATATGAGTCAAGAATTCATTAACCTTGATTTATGTTCATAGAATGAGTAAACTCATGCTAAATCATACCATAAACTATCATACTTACAACTCCCTAGTAGCATGATTTTGCAAGTAAGAATACTTTTAAATTTGTGCAGATGACATCATACATGATATCATATTTGTATGCACAACCGACATGCATAAATTCACATGCGGATAATTAAGAAGAAAAGGATACACTCCAGATCAGGATTTTCAGTGAAATTAGAGTGCAGGGCATTCCCAACACTATCCACGATGGCTGAGGTAGTCATGGATGATTCAATGCATAAAATTGCAGTAATAGCGTCTAATCGAGTAACTTCATTTCTGAACATTAGTCTTGCATGAGCTGCAACAGCAAGAGATTAAAAAAATATATATATTTTTTATTACATTACGATCTTTAAAATCTTAATGGTAGAAGATCAATAAATAAGATGTTGTTAATTATCCAATACAAGATCTGCATGTAATTTGGTTCAAATCAGAATGCATCAATAGGATTCAGCTTGCTATTCGGATCAAATCGAGCAAATAGATTTATCAATAGAACAACAGATCTTGAAATTCAATATATTACAAACTGTATTTTTTGTAATTTACTGGGTTAAAGTAGGGATGCACACTAAAATATAAAAAAATACAAATTTCAATACATTGGAGACTGTGTTTTTTGTCTGTTAGTTGCATCCTCACTTGGTTAAAATGAAGATGTCCTTACTAGAGAATTATTATTATTATGAGTTAGATTCATGGGCTTCTATGTGGTATCAAAGCCAAATTTTAACAGTTCACACCAGGAAATAAGGTACAAGCAAAATAACTTCTTCAATGAGATAAAGTAGAGTTCTCATTGGAAGAATAAGCAATAGTGAACGCACACACCTTGAGCTAGGCGTATCAAACTTTCTAGCATCCGCACGGTTGTCCTGGCTGTTTGGTTTGAAACGTTGTTATGAAAGAAAATACAGTAAAACCATAATAAAAGTCATTTAGCAACAAGGATTCGTTTAGGAACCTGCATTTTGGGTTGCAGATCTTCTTTGGAGTTGATAATAGCTTGAGATTACTTTTTCAGCCTCCTTCGTAAGGATCGGCCTGAAGTATCCTTTTACGAAGTAAATGTACCTGCAAGATGTTACAGAAAGTTTAGTTCCAGATAATTATAGATTTGAGGATGGCCTTTAATGTTTGGTTTGAAGAAATGAAAGGAGAGGAGAGGAAAAGAGGATAAGAGAAAGAAATAAGGGGAGAAGGAATGAATTCCTCGTCAAACTAAATAATGAAATTGATTTTACCCTCATTTTTTCTCTCCTTCTCTCCTTTCCATTGAGCCAATAAAAAACCCAATGTGATATATAAAGTTTAATTGATTGATCAAATAAACAAATTAAATGTCAAATCCAGCAGGATCATAGCTAATGTACCAATTTGCAGATTATCAAAGTACCAAGCTTCCAGTATCGAGAAAAACAGGAAATGAAAGGTAAAACATTAGCCTAGATTAATACAAAACGAACCATTTCACTGGGAAGCTATAACTGATAGAAATGATTTATCAGTGCAGATCCACGAGAAAAAGAAATTGTAAAAAAGACAAAAAGCAGAAGAAATACTGCTATGCTCACATTTGAACAAACCTCTGAAATTTAAACCAGGAAAAACGAAAAGAACTTATGACAAAGGATAAATGCCACATTTTTCCCCAAGTCACGAGGGAATAGCATCAGACGTTATCCCCACTGACAATGAATTGTGCAGCGTACTGGTGGAAAAGTAACAAAAGCTCACTTTAAGCAAATATAATCTACTGTGGAAAATGACCCAAGAAAGTAATAAAATGTACAATATGTCATGTGAAACCCCCAAATTGCCATGGTCTTTAAGACTTTAGGGGTGGTTAACTGGTTTCTACTTCCTCATTAAATTATTGGAATTAAATTTTTAGAAATTCCAACATAGCCTATCTCAGTTGTACCTTATTGGTAGCAATTATAAAGCTGGATTCGAGGATTTATTTCTCTCCGAATAATAGGTTGACATGAACACAACATGATTATTAATAGTGCCAATTTATGTCAACCTGAACATGGAAAATTTGTGTCGTATCCATGGCGTGTTATCGTGTCACAACCATCGTTGCCACTCCTAAATAGGAACACTGACTCATTGCTAAAACACACTGAATAAAAAGGTGCAGGCAAATTTTAGATTAAAAAAAGTACAGTACTTGATTTTGAATATATGATGTATATACACTGATCCTGTTGCATACATAATATAGACATATATATATTTTAGCATTTTTGTTGTAAAATTCTCGAGTCTATTACTTTCAATTATTTACAGATAATTGCGAAACCACGAATGATGCATGTGAAACCAACAAAGTATAATTCCACATTGTTAATAAGATTGGCAAGCTAAAAAAGACCTTTCAGTCGTATGCTACTCCTGCAACAGTGCATCATAATGTCAGTCTGCAATATGAGAATCTTTTACCTGCGAAGCATTGCTACTGGCCAGATATCTGTTAGAAGTTCAGTGTCCTTCTCTTCGCTCAGTCCTCCCTGACATTAGTTCAGAAGAAGCCAATATTTACAAATTTTCAAGTACTTTATGACTCTACATGCATAATTTAAGCTTACTTTACCTCTGCAAGAATGTGAGATGATACAACTGCATCCCATTCAGGATTCTTAGTGTCCAGGAGGACAAGAACTATATCAAATCTGCTCAATAAGGGACCAGAGAGTGTTGTATTGACAGAGAGGGCTAGAATAGGTTAAGAATATCACAACATAGTATGTTTAAGAAATAATTAAGCTCACAGCTGACAGAAAAAGAAAATCTGTAGACTTTGAGACAAACAACAGGCACCATCAAATAACTATAATGTGGATTGTTTAAATTTCTTATTGAAAGTGATACGTTGATCGGGATCATAATGTCCTTTAGGATTTGTCGCACCAAAGACAATAGTTCTAGTACTAAGAGTCGTTACAAGGCCAGCCTGAAAAACAAAGAGGCATTAACTTATTTAGATGCCATTCTGACATTTGGCATCAAATAGAGCATAGTACAAATAAGTCTTGGGAAATAACAGAAAGCATGCATGAATATAACAAAAAAAAGTGGGAAATAACAGAAAGCATGGATGAATATAACCAAAAAAAAAAAAAGTACAAAAAGAGAAGTGTACTTAGGATTTCAGACTTTTAAATGAATTTCGAAAGTACTGAACCATGGATAAATATAACAGAAAGCTTTCTCATGCAAGGTCTGGTTGTCTCTCTAAGAAGGTTCAGTAACAACTGATTTACAAATAAATCAAGAAGTGTTAACATAGTAGTCAAACAACATGATCTCATTATTGATCTGTGTGATATTTTTCATTAAAAAAGTGGGTATGTTCCAGCTTAGAACTCAATGCAAGGCAGATATATGAGGCAAAGAGAATGTTGATCACAAATTCATGTCAATTCTTTTATTTTTTTTCTCCCCCCTTTTTTTTTTTTTTGTTTTCCATTTTTGAGCATTCCCTTATACAAGAACTGGATATACCTTGGCAACACTGATAGTCTGCTGCTCCATTGCCTCATGTATAGTTGCCCTGTCATGTTCCCTCATGCTGTGAAGCAAAGAAAAAGTAAAACAATAATGAAAAGGCCTCTATGTTAGTTTAAATATCAAACAATAAACAACAAGACTACCTAATTTGTCTTAATATTAGTCCAGAGTTCGACAAATAGAGCATATGACCATGTAACAATTAAAATGGCCATCAAGAAATATGATCCTAAGCATGTGATAATATCACGTAGTTCCTAAAGAAGATTGAGCAAGATTTTGTCTTCAAATTTTCCAATTTTCCCTTCTGCATGTATCAATAAAAGCAAAAAAATTTTAAATTGCTCTCAAATAGACACTAACTTATATACAGCTAAAAATTCAAATAAATGGGTTTTGACGTCCCCAAAAGTTGTTCATATTACATATTACTCCATCCTATCAGAAAAGACAAAAAGAAAAACAGAGAAACTATATCCTATGTGAAAAAGAAGGTATTTTACTATAACTAATGGTTTAACAATTCATGCCAGGAAAAATAAAGTGTTTCAGGTCTAAGCTTAATAAGGAATGAATAAAAGCTTCAATAAGTTTCATACAGATATTGGAAGAGACTACCTATCAAATTCATCAATGCAGCAAAGGCCTCCATCAGCCAGAACAAGGGCCCCAGCTTCTAACATCCATTCTCCTAATTATTACATTAAATGATCAGTCCCTAAACTTAGATAAAATTCAGATAAATTCCAAAATGCTTACAAGTCAAAAGATTTTGAGAAAATATTCACCAAATGAGAAATATCAAAGATGCCTAGGAGAGATCTACCAAAAGATAGGAGCACATAATGCAATATTAACACTGAGCAATACAAACAAAAGGAGATGATACACAAATATACCAAATAAAAAATGAACTGGAAGTTTATAAAAACTAAATTGAAAGTTTATGTTTTCCCGTAAGAAACTCTTATTTGTGTCATGCTTAAGTTGTTATCGCTTTACAAAAAGCTAGCTAAGGACCCAAACAATAGCATTAAGCTGTCATAGCCCTCACATACAAGACCGATGCCAAATGAAATTGTCATGCGGACTAAGCTTCAGAGATAGAAGACAAAAAAGACCAGAAACAGAAAGACGCAATCACGATGGGGAATTTGAAAAGCTTAAGTTTGTAGGTTAGGGCCCCAACAACTGTATTATGATCTAACATAAGTATCATACCCTTACAAAGCTGATCCTGAAACTCCAGAAACCAAGGAACCTTACATTAGGTAGTAGTCCAACACAAGTCTATAGACAGTAGTCGCATCTCATGAAAATGAATCCTAAGTATGTTCCTTACTGGCATAGCACTGCACTGAACCAAGGTGGAGTGAAATGTGGGTAATTTAGGATCTTATTTATTTCTTTATTAGGAATCATATTATGGGAGTGACAGTGACATTAACTTGGGAGGATGTCTCATTTAAAGTAGTCTTTGCTAATACTACTTAAATAAGTTTTCTTCATTAGGTTAGTTCTCCAGTTCAGTTAGTAGTCTAGCTACGGTTGCATGTGCCATAAATAAGAGTCTTTATGGTTTATGAAGGAAGACTTGATATATAATATCGAAGTTATTTGTTTTGTTTACACCAAGCTTCTTTTCCGAGTCATTACAACTTTCGCCTTTTATATAGATGAATTCAAAGGACTCAATATGATTTCTCTTGAAGTTATTATTCATAGACAACATAAAATTATTAGATAAATCTAGAAGGAGACTTAGTCTTGACAAACAAAGAATCTGGTTCAGATGCTAGAAGTACACCTTCACCACTTAAGAGAACAATCCACAATCCAGGTGCATCAGTTAAACCACATAGCATGTCTCATATTGTGCAAAAAAAATTCAGAGGTGCACATGTAACTCAAACAAGCATACAGAAAGTAAGCCAAAAGCATAATGTTATAATAAATTGTTTAAAAAAACCTGTTAGAATTCCAATATATTGTCTAAGGTAGAAGTTTAATGATAATTACCTCCATCCTTGACCGCAGTGACGGTCAATCCAGCACTAGTACTTCCCAATCCAGTAGTGATTACAGATCGACTGCTTAATTTTGCAGCAAATTTCAAGAACTGAGACTTTCCAGTACCTGTGAGATTTACCTCATTGTTATGAATGAAAAAGTTATTCAGCTATTTTAAAATTCAGAATTGTAAAGTGATTCCAATCACAACCAGGTTTCAATATTCCTGTGCGCCTATCAGAGACAAGGACCATTCATTCGAACCCTTATTATGAGAAAATTCAAAGTCAAAGACAGTCCTATAAAGTAAAATTTTATGTATTGGCAAGATAGGTATAATGAACCATAAACAATTAATAGCATAAACTCATAAGTATAAACTGAAACAATTAATAGTATAAACCATAAACAATTAATAGTATAAACTCATAAGTATTTTGGATACAAATCATTTTTTATTTTCAAAATTTGTACTAAGTATCCAAGCATTACAACAAACTAAAACTTGCAAGCCAGCCATGCCTAGCGTGTCGTTCTTTTATCTTCATCTGTTACTCCCTCAATATTAAGATAGCATTTTTGATCGAAGAGGGAAAGTGAGTCAGGGAGACGAACGTGTGCACGCACAATGAAAGAGAGAGAGAGAAGAGAGAGAAAACAGAAACACAGTAAATATGGTTAAAAGAAAATTTTGTATGTGCATAAGTAACTGATTTCACAATGGGGAAGAAAATGACAAAAATTGATAACCTAACACTTCTTACAACTTTGAAAACAAAATATTTCTAGAAATTGACTTTAAAACATCTAAAACATTTCATTATATCCTCACTTATAAGTGTTATAGATTAGTGATTATCTTAGTTATTAATATACTCGTTACTCTTGTCAAACCATATGGGCTTGACCTGATGTTCAACTTCATTCCAACAAGAAAAAAGCATCCAAAGTTAATGCAGTCACAATGTTTATGATTATTGTCAATTTGAGTCGCTAGAATAATGGCTAAGTATCAAGCATATGCATACTATGAGAAAATTGAGCATGTGATGACGGGACTATATGTTAGCCAATGATAATTCCACTATAATGTCTTGCTGACATGCATTAATGATAATATTTGTAGACACATATTATCCAATAGTTCCCAAACATAAAATAAACTTTGGCCACCGATATTGGTCATTGGAATTATTTATACAATTAAAGCCTATCAAGAAATTTCAGCTGTGCCTGGACCTTTTCAATTCTTTCTCGTGAGCATAAGGTAGACTGATGGCACATAATGGGTAAGAAAAATATACATAATACATCAGTAATAGTACCTGGGTCACCAACCAGAAGCAAGTGAGACTCTCCTCGAACCTTTGTCCCAGAAGCATCGACATGTTGGACACCTCCAATAAGTGTCAACGCAACTGGAAGGAAGACAAAGTAAGTGGGATGATCAAAGCTGCTAAAACTTAAAGAAAAGAAGGATGACATCATTTTAAATGTTGATGATATCACCCAAAGTTCCTATTTCTCAAAATTTAAGCAATGCAAGTGTAAAATTCAAGTTTAACAGAAATAAGATATGTGATGTGTGCTATGCGGTGATACTGAACCTGCAAGCTTTACTGTGAAAAGTCCAAAAACTTGAGGGCAAATGCCTCGTAGAATAGCATTTCTCCCTGGGCAAACATTGAAATTCTTATTAAAGATATACAAGAACTGTAGATGCTCAAGATCAAGTAAAACATAAATGATACTTCACAAAGAACAGAAATATAAATCTAAATTCCTTTCCAAAAGGGATCCAAATGAAGCACAATTATGAGTTTGCAAATGAATTTCCTAAACAGAAAAGTAAACGATTAACAATTATTACCTTTCAATGGGTTATCTTTAAATTCTGACCAGAATTGCTTGAATTGCATGATAATGTCATCAGGGATATCAATGTCTGATTTTAGCTCATTAGTTCTCCTAAAATATTAAGAAAGTAAAATTTAAAAAATAAATAAATAAACAAGCACAAGATTTTCACTTTGAAAGTAATATTTCAGATCGACTTAGTAGTTTCAGTAGCATAAGATAGCACTAGGTTACAGAAGCAAGCAGAGAATACTTCAAAATTATATGAAAAAGAATTGGAAATACAAATGCATCATATTGAAAAATAAAAAATAAACAGTTCAGTTAATTCAAAAGTAAGCCGTAACAAGTTACAACCAGAGCAAGACAGCATGACATGTAATTACAAACCATAAACAGAAGGTACCAAATAGCCTAGATACAATTTGTTTCATTCCAATTTGCCTCGTCTAGTTGAAGCAAGAGGTCAATCAAGGGTTTGAATTCACCCTCACATCAACCTTCAATCGAGGAGAATTAATTTAATTTGGAATGCCATTTGTAACTGGAAATAAATAAATAAAAATAAAAACCAGCATACATATGCCTGAATCTTTTATAAACGAGACTAGGATTTCTTTCCTTTAAGAAAATTTATTATAGATCCAACCTAAGGGGACTAATTGATTAATTTAAGATTAAACCCGATAACAAAAATAACCTATTTACCTCACGTGATTAGCAATTAATACAGGATCAAGGTCACAGCGGACATCTTTTAAATCAGGTGACCACTTTGCTGTTAAGATTCCAGTAACAATGACATCATCTGCACAAAATGGAATTTGCATTTCCATACATCCCCAAGGAAACCAAATTACAGAAAAGCAGGTATAGAGTTAACATAAAAAGAGTAAGAAAAACATATATTGAGTAGAAGTACTATGTATAGCATTGAAGAAATTAAATAAAAAGAAACATGATATGGAAAAAACAGGTAAAAACGTGAACCGAAAACTTGTAACTTAAGCATGTGGTGCAAACAATTTACAGCTGTCTTAATATCTTTGACAAAAACAACTTTACTCAGATTGAATTAGGCTGCAAATAATTTGTATACTCTCATGGATTATAGAGGTAATTAATGTGGTTACATGTAGTGGTAATAATTCAACTGGTGTTAATGGTGGAAGCATGGTGGCGACTGGCAACAGATATGATAGTTTTGGCATGGTGGTTGTGGCAGATGGCGGTAATAGTATGTTAAAAATGCATTGCCATCATATCATGATACCGCTAATCATTTGGTATGGATTCCAAAATAAAATTGTATATGACCAACCATTTGGGATCTTGAAGACTTCCAGTGCAATTCCAAATTCATAGATTGGCAGTTTAATGTATGCCAGTCAATCAGGAGATTCAAATTTTGTTCATAATGTCCTTGAAGCAGCGAGATGAGTTCAATTTATTAATATAATCTTAACAATGACCGGTATTCCTTATTATGGCAACTTCAAGTGTATGGTCAAATTAGGAAAGGCCAGATCTAAATTGTTATAATAAAATTCCTACAGCTCAACTATTAAACGAGTACAATATATGTACTCAAAGTGGAAGCCTAGGCTGTACTTGTGCTTAAATCAAAAGAAACATCAGTTAGCCTATCCTCTCTGCTTTTGTGGATTGATATTTGATAATATGAGGATGGTAAGTTCAAATAAAGAAAAAATGAGGGTCATTCCTTTTTTATATTATTGAAGAGTTTTTGCTTCTACAACCATCAAGAACTGACTAGTGATCCTTTCATAAGGCAATCCCATATCAAAACATTGATGACATGGACAAGAAAGTAAAGCCTTATATAAGGTTCTGTGGACCGCAAATTCAGTTGCAAAATGATGTTTCAGTAGCACAGTAATCTGATCACCTGGACCTCAGTTGAAGCCAAGGAGTATACAACCAAGACTCGTTCATATCGAATTGTGACGAACTAACTATGGTAATCAAGATGATTCAACTTAAGACTGTCTCAGTCAGAATACAAGTCTATTTATAAGATGTTAAAAAGAAAAAAGAAATATTTCAGGTCGATCTTTAGGAAAAACATAGGTGAATTTGAGTCACAAAAAGTCATACCTCCAGCTTTAACAATGTCAACAAGATCATCCTTCAGAATGACTAGAATTGAGCGAGGAATGACTCCAACACCCAAAACCTGTGTACTTTCTTGGATTTTGATTTCCTGGTAATCGTGGCATATTATAGTGTTTTCCACATACTGAAAATTTGTGCCTTCACAAGGTTTGGACCTCTGTCATTGGAAACCAAGGATAAGTGATCAAACTCCAAAGAGATATTCATACCAGAGAAGATCAAAACTTACAGCTTGCAAATTAACTTTAATACTCACTGAAAAAATAGTAAAAGCAAGAAGAAATAAAATCAGATATCTTGTTTGATAAGCAGCAAAAGAAAAATAAATTCATTGTTTACATGTGTGTGTGTGTGTGTGTATTAATGTTTCTACTAACAATGCAAAATTTGTGTACTGAAGTCACTAGTTTCAAAGTTTAAGCATCGCCAAAAATATATATACACACATTGGCCATACAAATTTATGCTTACTGATTTATTTAAAACTCTGCAAAATGTTTGTAAGGACAATGTGACATGTCTAGGCATTGACCAGACTAGATACCTGAGAGGGGCAATGTGATGGTAGAACTATGGAGTTCCTTGTTTCCAGTTCAGGATAAACCAGAAACCTGCACAAAATAATAGTCAACTCAACTGATGATCTGCTAAGAATGTAAAACCAGATGCCATTGGCATAAGCATATTATGTTCCTCTTAGTATAATCTAAAACAGCACCACAAAGATGTAAAGAAATGTAATAGCTGATAGGTGACAATATTCTCATTTCAAAAATATTAATGGACACTTGTTGATGTAAATCATGACTAAAGATTGAGTTGAGAGTTTTACAGGTTTGGAGAAAACAAAATGGATCACAAAGGCAATGTTACCATGCTTCTGCTTGTAATCCAAACAAACAAGAGTGCACAAGTTTTCCGATCCCAATCCACTCACAAACAAAATATGAAGACAAATGCTTCTGCATTTACTATTTTGATCACAGCATCATCATGCCAAGCAACTTAAGCCACTAATAATCAAATTCAGAGATAGACAATAGAAATATAGCAAACCTTTCAAAAAAATGAAAAATTAAATAGGGCAATATGAAACTATATCCATACATATGATTAGATGTGATGTAGATTTAGATGTATAAATGGAGTAAAGTGCCACAGATCAAACCTACATGTGTTTACATTTCCGACACATGTATGTCCTCTCCCCTTCATACATCTTGGTTGCTCCTGAACGAATCACAGTCCCCTTGAGTGTGAGCAGAACCCCATGATGCTTCACTCTGACACGTCCAATACTTGGAAAAGTTTCTGATCACATTTTAAATCCACTCATCAAGAAATCCATTCAAAATAAAAAAGAAAAATGAAACTCAAAACAGACTGAACTAGTCCATCTGTGAACATAAACAGAAGCAAACCAGGGCATTCCAATGGAGAACCACTGACGTTGATACGGATGTGAATGAATTTCTTCTCGACCCTTTTCTCGCATGACTTCAACTTATCAAATATGATTTTCTATGTACGCCCATATCAAAATTGTAAGTCATTTCTAGCATCAGAATTTCTTCTAAGCTTAAATTGTGTACTAAAGCCATATATACTAAAAAATGTAAAGGTAAGTTCTGGACTTGAAGTGTTGTGCCTATTAATCCATAGTTACTATCAAATGGAATCCCTAGTTGTCAAGTAAAAGTAACACTGTAGTGGTTGTTCTTCCAAGTTATGGGTTACAGACATATCCTAAATTTGCAGCTCACATTTAATATATTATTTGAAAGGCATTTTGATTCACTGCTGTGCTTCTTATTGTGACCGGTAATTATAGGAAAAATTAAAAATAATTAAAATTTAAATATATATTGCTATAAATGAAAGCGCGACAAAAGATTATGAAAAACTGAGCACACTTTAGCTCAGAACCGGAATCCAATTCCTTTTGAAGACCTTATACTAAGAAATTTAAGAAGATTACTTACATGAGCCCAAATGGCAGCGTCGTCGAAGAATCGCAAATAGCCAGTAGGTTTGGAAAAGACAAGGTGGGCAATTTTAGGATCCTCATCCAATAGCTCTGCAAAACTAAGGGGATGAAAAATTAAAAATTTAAAAATAAAAAAAGACATTTTAAGGATAAAATTTCAAGGAACAAAAAATAATAATAATAATAGAAACATACTCTATGTAGAGAGGATAATGGAGCTTGGGATCTGGAGAAAGAGTGATGGATCGGAGCTGATCAGAGTGGTGCCGAATCACAAACACCGCTAATGCTTTCAAGTGAGCCGGCACATTTTCCGGCTCCATTGCCTTTGCTTTTGGGCGGGAACTGCAAAAGGTCTTTTTCATCTGACCCCAAATACGTAATGGTGATCGGTGAATTAATCTTTTTTTCTTTTTTTTTTCTTTTTTTTTTTTTTTAATAAAGAATTAATATTTAAAACTTTCAAATCACAAAAAAAAATGTAGGGCTCTTTGAATCAACTAAATTATTCAATAAATATATTTTTAAAAATAATTTTTTTATGATTAGAATACTCCTAAATTAAATTACAGTTATAAATATTAGAATATAATAATCAAAAAAAAAATTTTACTCTTTGAACACATCTTTATATTCAACGTAATTTTATTGAACTCTAATTATATTTTTGTTAAACCCTAATCATATTTTCTCTAGATAAATAATAGCAAAAGATTAATTCCAATAATCTTTTAAAATTGCAATTAATCTGTATTCTAATTGGAATTTCAATAACAGCAGAAGATTCTAATTAGAATTGCAATAACAACAAAAGATTTTAGAATACAGATTAATTACAACCGATGGAAAAAGAATGCAATCCGTATAAAGGATTTATAAATGTTCCTAATTCAAGTGCTTTGTGGCGACGTGAAAGTTCTCATTGTTATAGAAGTTCATGTATATTGATTGATTATTCATCACCCATATCATTACGAGCAAGTCTCTAATGATGCGTTTATTAAACAAGAATGGGAACGAGTTGGTATCGAAATGAGCGGGAATGAAAATGAGTTGGAATAAAAATAGAGAATGAAAATCAGAATAAGCTGTTTACTTAAATTGTAGGAATCGAAATGGGATTCATTTCCATTGATATGTTTATTTTGTCTTGAAATCCGAATGAATTAAAATAATTTACTAAAATACCCATTCCTAATTATTGTCATTTGATAATAATAATAATAATAATAATAATAATAAAATAATAAAGTATAATAATAATAAATAATAAAATACAATAATAATAATAATAATAAATAATATAATAATTATTATTATTATTATTTTATTGTTGTTGTTTTATTATTATTATTATTATTATTATTATTATTATATTATTTATAATAACATTAATAAATTCGAATAATTAATAATTATAAATAATAATTTAATTTTTCCATTTTATAAAAATTAGCTTTTGTATTTTTTTCCATTTCTAAAAATCAAATAACTATAAACAAATGGATTTGGAGATGACGATGACGAACAGCGGCTGACCACGATGACGAACGGCGGCAGACGATCGAGACCACGGCGTCGGGAATCGAGCGCGAGCATGGCAGCAGCTTTCAAATGCGATAAGCGGAGATCGACGAATGGCAGCACGGATCGACAACGGCAGCAGATCCACGAAACGACAGCAGCAGATCGGCGTGACGGCGAGCGGCAGCAGACGCGAGGACAAAGGCAAACGCGATCGATTTGTTTTTTTTTTTCAATTTATATTTTTCATTTTCAAGGGTATTTTGGGGATATTAAATGTTTATGGGGGATAATTTTAGTATTTCAAGGAATAGGAATCCATTTCCAATCGCCCCTCCCGAAACAGAACCCCATTCCTCAATCTCATTTTTATGCGAGTCGCACACAATCCATTCTCATTCCCCTCCTCTATTTAGCAAGTAAATAATTTATTGATTCTCATTCTCCCATTCTAATTCTCATTCTGAATTAGTAAACACTGCCTAAGTATCTATCCGTTCCATAGATTGAAATATAAATGTTTGTTGGCATAAATATAAGATTTCGATTGGGAATTGACACAATTAAAGAAATCCCCTCTCAGACTCTCAGTTTACAATAAAGAATTAACTACAGCCACGTAAAAGAACATGCTACAAAGCAAAATATGTTGGATGTATATGCGATGCTAATTTTAACATACCCTACTTCATCATAAATGTATTCTAAAATCATTAATAACAATAACTTCGTTTCTTTTCCTTTTGCTTCTTTTTTTATTTTTTCAGAAGCATCTTGTTGACTTATATGCAACTGATTTTTTTAGAAGAATTTAATGGGTTCATAAATGAATTTAATGGGTTTAATGAGTAAAATTACTATTATTATAAAAATTAGATTTAGTAAGGGTATTAGGTATTTAAGTGGATTTATTGAGTAAAATATAAAATTTCAAAATTTAGTGGTGTGTTTATATATTATATAGGTTTATTGAGTAATTTTGTAAGTTCAAATAGCCATACCCTAAAAAAAAATTCTCAAAACTTTCACCAATGACAAAGCAAAAAGATGTAATTGCCCCTAAAATGATGATGGAATTCTCTGGTAATCAAACGATGCCGTTTACAGATGTAATATTGAACTGTCATTTTGTTATTTTGTTATAAAATATGCAATGATTCGTTGGTAAAAGAAAGTTTTTAAAAAAATCATTTTGAAAGTTCTTTTTTTTTAATAGTGATTACACATCAGAATATTGAATTACATCAGATATTTACAACTGCTATTTTAAGCAAACAATTACACAAATATTTACAATCAGATAGGATAATTAGGACTATAATATTATATTAAATTCTATTAAAGCACTTGTCCAAATAAATAACCCTCACAAATATTTGAAAGATATCATGCTCCACTTGCATTACGCAAGGGAGAAATACAACAAATTAACTCAACTCAATTATACTTAATTGAGAGAATTTGAGTTCATGGGAACTCGAACCATTGTCTTCTCAATCATGCTTAATTTTGAGGGCAATCTTTTTGAAAGTTTGAAATAACCAAAATATCCTCTGTTTCAATAAATCAAATTAGGACTACAAACTAAAATCACATTATACTTTTTGTTAAGATAAAGTGAGAAATCAAAAACGAAGTTAAATAAACAACTTGCACGAAACTGAAGATGAGAGCTCATTTCAGCTATTTCAAATGTAATTTAATTTCTATGATTCTATCATCGACAAGAGGGTCATTAAGGAATTAAATTAACAAAGAAATGTTCCCAACAGCCATTGAGCAAAAATGGAAGACAATATGAGGCCAGAAAGTGGAAAGCCCTGGGAAAACATGTTAATCTGACAAGTTCCATGGTGGAGCAGATAAGAGTAAGGGTCCTTGCAATGGACCTTGCTGGCATCATATCATTAGTGATGCAGCGGGGTGGTTGAAGCGAAACAATGAAACCTCGTCGGTATTGAAACACGTTCAATCCGTTGATACATTTAAATACCTCTTCAAATCCTTCTTCTTCAATTGCCCTGTTAAAAATATAAAAAGATTATAAAGTTGCTCATGAAACTCGTTTAATTCCAAAAATAACTCTGACTTCTTTTTCAATAAATCACTTAAACATTGCCCTTAATTTTTTTTATTTTATTTTTTGTTTTAGAAAAATTTATATGAGACAAGCTCACTACTTCAATCTGCTTTATCATGTGGCAGCAGTGGGTCCCAATTTAGGGTCTACAAAATTTTATATTAAAAAAATTAGTGAGACTCGTTATGGGTCACATAGCTTTGCCACATTGCGTAACACCATTGAACGAACTCACCACCACTGCATACTGAGACAGTGAACTCATGCAAGTTTCCCTCCTCTTTCTTCTTCTCGCCTTTTTCTTCCTCCTGAAATTTTCCTTGTATCTTCTTCTTTTATCTCATTCTCTCCATCGGTCACTACCCTATGATAATAAATTAAACTAAATATGATAATAAAATAAACTAAACACTGTAAATTAGGGGTATACATAATCCAATCCGTCTGATCCGTAAAAATTCGATCCGTACAAATATGATCTGTGGATTGGTGGATTGAAAATTTAAAAATCCTCAATCGGTGGATTGGATATGGATTTACTTCTGTAAATCCGCAACAATCAGTGAATCCGTAAAAAAATATATATATATGTAGGATTACTACTTACTAATAAATAAATTAAAATATAATTACATACTTACATAGTTACATTTAGACCATAATATATCTTATCTATTATCCAATAATAACATAAAATTAAAAATAATTAAATAATTTAATATAAAAATATAACTTGTAAAATTCCAAAACAAAATAAAAAATCATAAGCCAAACTTATCACATAACGCCAGGTCGCTAATGATTAGAAACAAAAATCCCTAGGTCATGCTCGCCGCGCTCACAGAGCCGTTAGCTTAACAAAAAACCAAAAATTATTACCAGTCTTAATCCTCTCCTCCATTGACTCTTGCTCTCCTTGCAAACGGTTACCTTCTTGTCCTTGCTCTTGCGGTAATCGGTTGCCATGACGTCTTTTAAATCGGTATTGAGAGTGTAGTGCGTGGGTATCAGTTGCTGGTAGTTGACGAATTTGACGAAGGCCTTGACGTGTGACTTCTTCGCCGTCTTCTTCGCTGAGTCTCGTTGTTGAACCACTTCAAAATCACTGCCGTCCGGCAGAATGATTTCACTAATCATCGTCATTGTATTTAGAAATTTTGAATGTATTATTCTAGCTTTATTTAAATCATTAATTAATTTAAATCTTATTCAATTTTGAATTTGATTAGTAGTAAATTTATTTTTATATTAGATTTTTTATTTCATTAGTTTGTGGATTTGATAGAATTAAAAATTTTTAATCCACAAACCAATTCGTAAAATGATGGATTGGATCAGATTTGCATCTAATTCGCAAAAGTATGGATTGGATTTGCATTGAATTTAACCAATCTGTGAATTGTATTGGATTGAAAATTTATAATCTGTAAAATCGTGGATTGGATATGGATTGATGTCCAATCCGCGTACACCCCTACTGTAAATCAATTGATGTCTGAACTTTAGAATAAAAGGCAAAATAAAAAATAAAATAAAAAAAGTTAAATTCTCAAAAAAGCTTAAGGTTTGGTGAGAATGATGAAACAGCTTGGTATCATAAACCGAAAACAAACGATGCTTGCTTAGCCAACTCCCCAATGCCCGAGATAGGTGACAAGCCCAACAATGATTTATCAAAATAGAAACAGCAGCCAATCAACGATGCTTGGATTTTCAAGAAAAAAAAGAGCGAAAAACAAAAATCATGCCTTTAAAATCTCCTATATTAAACTAAAGGGTAATTATCTGGTGACCACCACTTATTAAGTGAAACTTCTGTAAACCACTAATTTTTAAGATTATATCTATAAACTATCTACTTTTCAAAGAAACATCTCTCACCCACCTTTCTGTTAACGTTAACAGAAACATGACATCAATATGCTATCATAAGGGTAATATTGTCATTTAGTTAAAAAATAAATATTTAATTAATTATATTCTATTTTAAAAAATAAATATTTAATTATATAAACAACATTATTTTTGTTTATAAATAAAAAAATCAAGCAATACAAAATTTTATATTTAATTAATTATAAATCATTTTGGTAATTATTGTATTACAGGGATAAAATAGTCTTTACGCAGAAAACCACTAACGACAATTAATTTTTTTAACGGAAAAGTGGTTGGGAGATATTTCTTTGAAAAGTAGGTGGTTTACAGATACAATCTTAAAATTTGGTGGTTTACAGAAGTTTCACTTAATAAGTGGTGGCTACCAGATAATTACCCTAAACTAAATCTTGTTTCATTGTTATTACCCATTTGTAAGAATGTTTGGTGGCTTCACGATGACATCTCCACTGATGCGCGGAATGTCATTCCTTGACTAGAGGTTTCATTGCATGAATAAATTCACCATGATTTTCTAAAGCAAACGTATTTGCTCCTATGTTTAAGAGCAAGCTTGTGGATGTACAGAGTTTTAATTAAAAGAAAACTCTGTGTGTTTATGAATGGGTTTAATCAAGTGTCAGGTTCACTACAAAAAATATTGGTCTTTAGCGACGAAAGTAAGTACTTTTTAACGAGAAAAAAAAAATTTATCACCAAATTCATAGTAGAAAAATAATATTTAATTATCATTTTTAGCAATAAAAGATTCGTTGCTAAAGATGGATATGTGCGGCTAAAAATTTTGTGCATCGTCAAAAAATTAAGCAACAAAAAAAATGTTGGCCCCTGAACTTTTAACAACCAAAATTTGATATATTGCGACGAATAATTTCATTGTGAAAAGTATACATTCAGCGATGACATTGCACTCTATAGCGACGACATTTTTTGTCGCTAAAGCCGTCTATAGTGACGAAATTACATTTGTTGCAACAGGTAATTTTAGCGACGAAAAGAGTTCATTGCTAAAACTCATTGACATGTAAAAAAATATGTTTTAGATTTCGTCGCAAAAAATAATTTAGTGATGAAAATAATTCAGTTTCGTTGCTAAATGTGTATTTTTAGCGATGAAATTATAAGTTTATCACTAAAAATATTCATTTAAAGATTTAGAGCAGTTAATTTCTAGCCAAAATTTTAGACCTTTAGCGATGATATTTATTTTTCATTGCTAAATGTATATTATGTGGAAATTTAAAAAAATTTTGGTCGATTTTTTTTCTGCCAAAATTAGGTTTTAGCGGCGAATTTTAAATTTAGTAACTAAAAAAATTATTTTTTCTATTTATATATCATTTATTTTATTTCTTCATTCTTTCATTCTCTTACTTTTATTCTTTGATTCTCTCATCTCTAATATATAATTCCCATTCTCTAATTCAATTTCTCTTTTTTTATTTTATTTTTAACATGGTAATCTCTACTTCCTATCCCTTTTATTTTTAATATGGTGTAATTTTTTTTACTTATCTTATTTATCACAACTTATAATACTATTATGTTTAGAAGTTAATTAATTATTGTTGGTGTTTATTTGTAGGAAATATTGAAGATTAAGTACACCAAGACGAAGAAAATCAAGAAATTTATGTTCATTTGTAAAAATTTTTCTTTCAAGAGAATAAATATTTAATTTCATAATTATTTTTGTATTTTTATCAACAGTAATAATTCTTTTTAAATTAATTAATTCTCTTTTTATCATAATGGTGTTAATTATTATTGTAATTTAATGTTAAAAATGATAATATTTAAATATTTGTAATAATAATTAATTGTTAGAAAAATGATACCTTTTTGTGACGAAATTTGAAAATTCGTCGCCAAAGACATACCACAGTTGTCCTATTGCGATGAAGTGGCAACGAAAATTTTTCGTCAATATAGCACAAAAATTGTATGTTTTAGTGATGAGTATTTTCGTCGCTAAAGCCCTTTTTTTTTTTTTTGTTGTAGTGGGTGTTTAGAATTAGTTCAATTTACTCAATCCGTCTAATCTGTAAAAGTCTAATATATGGATTGGATTGAAAATTTTAAAATATACATTAAATTATGAACTTACTTTGTAAAACCACAAATTCGTATAATACATAAACAAAAAAATAACACTTATGAATATATATGGAGTTATTAGTAAATAAATAAGTTAATATTCATAATTTTAGTTTCAACTTTTGTACTCAGTTAATTCCATAATTATTATAATTTAAGTTTCCAAGTTTCAACTTTTGCATTGATTTAATTCCATATTATTGTAATTTAAGCTTTCAAGTTTCAACTTTTTTTTTATTGATTTAATTCCATTATTATTATAATACAAGCTTTCAAGTTTTAACTTTTATATTGGTTTAATCCATAATTATATTAATTTAAGATTTTGAGTTTCAACTTTTGTATTCATCTAATTCCATAATTATCATATTTTCAAGCTTTCAAGTTTCAACTTTTGTATTGATTTAATTCCTTTGTTTTAGTTAATTCTCAAGTATTAATCTAAACAAATCAAAATTTTTTGGTATATTATAATTTGAAAAATTGAATGTATTATTTTAATTTTACTTAAACAATTAAATATTTTTATTTTATTTAATTTTGAATTTGATTCAGTAGTAAATTATTTTTATATTAGATTTTTTTTACTAAATGGTATGTGGATTGGACAGAATGAAAAAAATTTAATCTACAACGTTCAATTCGCAAAATGGTGAATTATTTTGCGAATTGAACGTAGATTGTGTTAAATCCACACCTGATCCGTAGTTGCATTTATTGGATTTGGATTAAATTTCACAGATACATGGATTCAGTTGGATTAAAAATTTATAATTTATAAAATCATGGATCAAGTATGAATTAATGTCTAATTTATAAAATATGGTCCGTGAACACTACTATCAAGTATACTCTTATCATTTCATGTAATTTTAATGAAGATTAACTCATAAGCTGAGAAAAAGGGCTTTAATAGGCATTTAAAGGGGTGCCAACAGTCTGACCTTTTTTTAAAAAAAAAAATGCCAAGTACATGTTGGGCCAAGTCCAACATCAAGCAAATAAAGTCCCAGGATGGATCGGATCTAGACTTAACTACAAATATCCTTACTTGCAATTCATTTGACTGGATGAATCGAATTTTTGACTTAAAATCATGACTAAATTTTTATTTATTATATTCTGTTATAAAATAATTATAATTTATGTGGATGTTCATCAAAGTAACATTGATCTCCTCACAAGTAACTTTTCATCTCTTATAACTCCTATTATCTCTCTAATTTAAGGGTTATTATCTCTTATAATTATGATGCATTACTTACCACTTTATGGTTGTATCACTGTAAAAGAAGGCATTTTACTCCTTATTTGTATACACTTGAGATTGAATAAAATTCCTCTCTAGACAATTGTGTCTCTTATTTGCTTTCTCTCTTTCTCTTGATCTATTATTGTGCTCCTAATTGATAAATTTTATAATACGTTATCAGCACGAGTCTCTAGCCACTAAGAGGTAATAAGATAATATCTCTCCTTTGATCTTACACACAAAAGTATGAATTAAACTATCTTGATTTGTCTATAATCATATACATATGTTGCTTATGTATTTCTATAATTTAAGAATAATGGATCTATGAAGTCGTTCCTTAATTCCTTTATTAATCATTATATATATTTTATAGGAATTAGTTTACAATATTTATCTAATGTTCCATTCATTGATATTGCTATTGTTTGACACTTCTTATTATAATATTCAATTGCTATTATATAGTTTGTATTCTTGAACTTTAAAAAATTCACCTTGAAATGTGAATATTGTAATATAGAATGAAAGAAAATTTAGAATGCATCCCTGAAGGATTGCATTATATATGTGATGAAAATTAAGAATGTATCCCTGAAGGATTACATTATATATATAATGAAAATTTTCTTTCGATATATGTTCCTGAAGAATTAATTTCAAAATTATTATGTTATACACCAACATCTTATTCATAACGAATTCACTATATGTCCCCGAAGGACTATATAAATATTATAAGTTCATGTATATGTCATGTAAGACTATACAAATTTCCTTCTCTATATCTCCCAGAAGGAGTTACAAAATGAATATTACAAGACATTGCTTCCTTGAAAATTTTGAAGGAAAAATAACATAATATATGGAAAAGTTCAAGGATTGAATTATCATGGTGATTTATTTTATCTCCTTGAAGGAATGAAAATTGAATATTCAAATGGATAATTTGTTTCTTTGAAACAATTTAAAGGAAATAGACCATCAAAAGATCAAACAAAAGCTCATATATGATTTTCTTGTTTTTTTATATGTGTATGAGGAGAAAATTATCAAGAATAAATATAAAGAGAATATGTGATATGTGTAAATATTTTATAGCTCATTTATGTTCTTGCAGTGGCAAATTGAGATTGTCAATACGTATATTGAAGCCATTGTTTCTCTTTATATATGAATAAAATATTAAGCTTTTGATGTAAATAATCGATCTTATCTTTCTAGTGATATATTTTCATTCCTTGAAGTGAATGTTTATTTGGTAATTGTGGGATTAATGCTAGACATGCCATGACTAAAGTTATCGACATTACAATGAACACCATTTAAGTATTAATGATTGCAATACATATATTGCACCACCCGAAGTGGAACAAATTTAAAAATCGAAATAATTTGTGATGAACTAGAAGTTCAATAATCTAGAGTTTCTTACATAGTATGAAATGATGAATTTGCAATGGTAAATTTGCAAATGAGGCTAATGATTATGTATCGAATTATAGTAAATTCACAATAATTTTAATCAAAGAGCCAAAAGATTCTCTTAATTATTGATTTATGTTTAAATTAAGTGAAGATGAATTCACAGAAATAATTTATTATTTGTTATGATTCACCATTATTTATGCTTAAATATTTTGTGATATATTTTATAAAGAAGTCATCCTATCATGAAAGGAGGAAAGCTATACGTGATGGATGATTTGATTTTATTATGAATCACTTTATCTCATCTTAATATTGATGTAAATCAGTTTGAACTTGAAGTTCAGAATGATTATTATACTATGTGCATTGTTGATCAATTATTGGATGAATTATTAATATGTGAAAGTGAAAAATCACAAACAGAATATGATTGTGGTTTGATATATATGATGTTCTTAAAGAACGAAATAGTGATAGACAAATAAATATATGAATGCATGAAGCATGTGATAGATCAATTGGTGCAAAAATTTAATTCCCGAGTAGTTGAAATGAAATAATTTAGCGCTCCTGAAGAGACCATATTTGCATGCATAGCAAAATATTATTTGATCTATATTAAATTATTAAATATATTGTCCCTGGAGAGACATAATGTACCAACTAGAAAATGGATCTCAAATACCCTTGAAGAGGTAAATGGTGAAAAATAAAGAGATTCAAATTGCCCTATAAAAGACACGCGTGCACATTGGAAAAAAAAAAGATCTTTAGCCCTTGGAGAGGCATATGCATTAGAAGCTTCAAAAAATCTCAATTGGGCATAGATATTGAAAAAGAGAAATATTTAATTAATGTTGGTACTTGGTGCAAGAGAAAAAATTGAAATTGACGTAATATTTTTGTCAATAAAATTTAATTGTTATGATAAAATTTTCAAGATCCTGAATCACAAAATGTGAAGATTGTCAAATTATATGATTGGCCAAAATTTCTTAAATATTCGGTCTTGAAGTCCATACGTTATAGAACGTGAAATTAATTAGCAAAAAATTTGAAGAATTTTGGACTTGTAGTCCATACGCCAGAAGTTGTAAAATTTATGAATAAAATGTGAATTTGAACTATAATGTTTCAAAATTAAATTGAAGAATCTATTTACTTGTCCTTGAAGGATAAAATGCTTGAAATAAGTATTTGAAGTACTAAATTAAAAAAGCTTGCAGCTTATATATTCTTGATAAAGCTATAATCATACTTGTGTATAGTATAGCAATCTAGACTTATAAATTAAAAGTATAATTGAGTGATTTCTTATAAGTGGGATATGTCGTTCCACTTTCCTATGCGATTTTATTGAAGCTAAATATTAAATTTGTAATTTTTGCAAAATGTGTTGATGGTTTCAACATAAAAAGACTCCTGAAGAGCTTATGAATTTATTTCTTTTAAGAATAAAGTTCATGATGAAGATCTTGAAATGAAAGAATTTCCTTCAATTTATGGATTGGAATTTATTAAGTGAAATGCTAATAATATAGAAATACTTGAAGTATTTCATATCCAAAATTGTTCTATTTTAAAATATAGTACATATGTCTTGGTCCTGAAGTACCATATTTTTATTCCTACTTGTGCCTAGAAAGGCATTGGAAAATTGCATAATTGAAAATTGAAATATGTTCAGTATAAACTTGAAAATATCAAAATAGTATGAAAAGTATATCACACTCTTTCTTTGATATGGATGCTAAAGCTTGATCTTATTTAAGTAAGTCAATAAAATTATGAAGCTACATACATGACAATATTTTTCTAATTCAAGATGGTGGCTTCTCCAATTTATTATATGTTTTCAAGCTTTTAAAGGATGGTGTTGACCCTGCAGATTGTTTCACCAAAGTAATGTTAGTTACAACAAATTATGATTGATCTTTGAGGCATCCATGTCATTTTGAGGGGGAGCATATTTAACAAGGGGAGTTACTGATATGGAGGACTACATGCACTGTACTCTTTTTCCTTCACTAGAATTTTGTCCCATTGGGTTTTTCCTAGTAAGGTTTTAATAAGACAGCTTGCACCTCCTTAAGATACAAATGAATAGTGTACTCTTTTTCCTTCGCTAGTTTTTTTTCCCATCGGGTTTTTACTAACAAAGGTTTTAATGAGGCATGTTCTTTGTATGATGAACATCCAAGGGGGAGTGTTATGAAATAATTATAATTTATGTGGATGTTCATCAAAGTAACCATTGATCTCCTCACAAGTAACTTTTCATCTCTTATAACTCCTATTATTTCTCTAATTTAAGGGTTATTATCTCTTATAATTATGATGCATTACTTACCACTTTATGGTTGTATCACTATAAAAGGAGGCATTTTACTCCTTATTTGTACATACTTGAGATTGAATAAAATTTCTCTCTAGACAATTGTGTCTCTTATTTACTTTCTCTCTTTCTCTTGATCTATTGTTGTGCTCCTAATTGATAAATTTTATAACATATTCATCAATTATAACTTAATTTTTTTCATTCATTATATTAATTAAATCCAATGGTAGATGGATGAAGACTTTAATGCTACTTTTTAATTCCACACCATTGTATTAGATTGATTAAAATGAATAACTAAGTTATGATTTTAAGTAAGATGGCATTTTTCTTTTTCTTTTTTGTTAAATTTAATGACTTAATTTAAATTAGTTAAGTCATTAATTCTATTTGTTTTTTCAACTTAATAAAAATTTTCATTCATTAAATCATTAATTTTTAAGCTTTTTATTTGATCTAAAAAGTCTGAATGAAATCACTAAAAGATCTTCTTTAAAATATCCTTATCTAATTAATTTATTTTCATCCTTACCTAAGTAAAACTTACTAATTAGCAGTGTTATTAATTTTCATAACTTGTGATAATATGGTAGTAGATTATTATTATTTTTAACTTTTTATATTCTTCAAATTAGCATTATTGATCTATTTAATCTTTTTATGAATATTTTTCATATACACATCATAAACTACAATTAAATTGATTAACATTTTCTGATTTAGACTATTAAAAAGCTGTATTCACTTAAATATAATTTATATTATGATAAAATATTATCTTAGAGTATTGTCATTTTTTCACTAGAGTTTTTCAAACATATCAAGAGTATCAAGGTTTGGTGAAAATTGTAATTTACCACCTAATGTTTACGTTGTTATTACTTTACCACTATTCTGTTAAAAATAAGTAAGTATTTAACGGAATATAAGTTTAAAGTCAATTTCATCCTGGAGCTTAAAAGACAATTTTGTCCTTTGAAAAGAAAGAAATTACAAACCCAATGAACCTAAGCTGTGCTCCTCTTTTTTCTATTTCTCTTCTTCTTCATTTCTCCTACTTTTCCGTTTCTTCTTCACCTTCAAATTTCCCTCATTTTTTCTTTTCTTCTTCTTTCCCTCCTCATTTATTCTTCTCTTTTTTCTTAATTTTTTTTTTACCTTTTTTGTCTTCTTCTTCATTTCTTCTACTTCTTTGTTTCTTCTTCATCTTCAAATTTCTCTCTTCGTTCATCTTTCTCTTTTTTCTTAATTTGTCTTCCTTTTTCTCTTTTTCTTCATTTCTTCTACTTCTCTGTTTCTTCTTCATCTTCAATTTATCAACTGAGAACACCCTTCTTCAAACTCACTAAGCATTTGTCTTTCTTCCTCTTTTTACTCTAGTTTCTTCATCTCTGTCGATGTTAAAGGCTGCGGCAGCTTTGTTAGGGTTTCGGTGGTGGAGAACTTTTAAGACTTTGATAGTAAAGATAGAGATGGCGTGTTTTGGCCCAAATGTTTGGCTTTTATATATATGTATATGTACGTGTGTGTGTGTGTATTTCATTTTCTTTTTCAAGTGCTTTTTTATAATAAAAAATTAAAAATTTGCATGAACTAGTTTACTTCACAATTGAGAAAAGTGCATATTGGCTTTAACGAGAAATTTCTCAAATGTCCTTACAGCACCAGTAAATTTTTAACAGCATTGACATTTTGGTAGTAAAGTAATAACAACATAAACATTAGGTAGTAAAATGCAGTTTTTATCAAACCTTGGTATTGACTTGATATATTAGAAAAACTCTGGGGAAAAATGGTGATATCCTTTTTCTTATTTATGTTCGTTGAGATCTTTATTATTTATTTAACATTTAAAATTTGTAAGGATACAAATATAGTATTACTGGTTTTCAAACTCTTTAAGTTAAAAAAAATTAATACTTGTTATAAGAGATTAAAAAAAAAACAAGTCATTCGGATTCAGATATTTAGCTCAATTCATAATTCAAACTATTTCAGGTCTATTCAGATTTTAGACAAAGAACAAACTCCACCTAATTCATGGAACCACTCATAACGATTTATTAAAAAAGGGTATCAGTATCATGCCAAAAAGTATCGAAGCCTTTGTCTTTGGTTGGTTCCATATTTTGAGCTTTATAGTTATAGAGGAATTAGGATATAACTCAATAATACCTAAATGCCGAGTATATGACTCAATACTTCATATGTCAAGAATATGACAAAATTTAAAATGGAATTACCCAAATATCCTTTTATTTAATACAACTTAATATTTTCAAATTGTGTTATAGACTTCTTGATGAGATTATGGTCAAAGATATGCTACCATCTTTTCTGGATATTTTCCTGTTTTCAAAAGAGGCAGCAAATCGAAGATATTCTATTATTCTTTCTAGAATCTTTCCTATTATTAAAAAAGGCAGCAAATCCGCTATTTCTATTTTATTTATTCATTTAAGTTATATCAGATTCTTTCCTTTTTGTTTAGATTAAGATTCTTTCCTTTTTATTTAGACTAGGATTCTTATTTAATTAGGATTAGGATTTGTTTCCGATTTTAGACTAGGGTAATTATGGATGGAAATTCTTGTATCAAGGCCTATATATATATTGTACCTGAAATCAATAAGAAGAGTTCAGTTTTCATATAATTTTCTTGAGAATGTAATTCTCTTGGGTTCTTAAATGAACTTTTGAACTTATCGAATTTTCCGTGGCGTTCAATCCTATGACTTATCAATCAGCCCTTCCATAACTGATTGTGGCGTCTTCATAAACCAAGGTTCTTGGTTTCGTTAAGCCATGGGTCGCGGTCTTATACCAAGGTTCTGTCTTTCGTGAAGCAATGGGTTGCGGTTTCATACAATTCCAGGTTAGAATCGATCTTGGAGATTATTTTGATTAGGGTCGCGTCAGTTCTTGGCATGGTTCTTATCACTTCTAGACTTATAATCCTCTAGACTTGTCTAGTAGTCGAGAAGTATGGCATTTTAACATAATTATATTTTATTTAACTTTTTTTTTATTATGGTATCCATAAATGACCGAAGAGATTGGATGTGAAACTCTTTTAAAATTCAAGATTTCTAGTTTTACATTTATTAAAACTCCAAATTTCTCGACTCGAGACTTCTCTAGAAGTCTAGAATTTGAGAAGTCTAGATTAAGATTTGGAACAAACATTCTAACACTTATCAATGATCAGCACAATAAATCCCACAAAAAAAAATGATATGTTGCTTGTACATTTAAAAATGCTTCATCATATTTTATAAGAAAAAAGTATTAAATTAGAAACGCCCAACGTTTATAAATTCAATACTTTTATCGATATAGTTGTAAGTAAATAAAACAAAAGCTTAAACTGAAAAAACAATCTTATGATAAATGTTGAAGAAAAATGTTGCTTGTTAGAAGTGAATGTAATTTTCAAATTGTTTTGGGATATATATGTTTGTTGAAGAAATATTGAATTTTGTGTGAAATTGACTAAAGAGATGTTGAAACTTTTGTAGAGAGAGGGATTGTTCTTGATGAAGATGAGAGGGGTATTTTAGACAAAATACTACTAAAATATTATATAGATTACATTCTGAAAATGTTGTCATATTTATGCAAGTGAAAACATTTTGTCATATATAAATAAAAAAACCCGTAGTTATGTTTATGTATACTTGCAGAAATAGACAAATCTCCATTGTTGTTTTCTATGGTATTTATTTTCATATATTACGAATAAGTATAATTTTTTTTAATTTATAAATTGATACATGACTAATGTCAAAAATCAAGGAGTAATTTTGATAGACTCAAATATTGTATGGTTGGGGGAGAGAAGAGTGAGAGAAGGATGAGAGAATTTTACTCTCTCTCTCTCTCTCTACCCACACACTCTCTCTCTTCATTTTCTTCTCTAATTCTCTCGCTCTTCTCTCACCCTTCTCTCCCCAAGCATTTTTCTTGTATTAATGAATCTAGTGGTATACCCTATATAAAAATATATTATGAACAAGTATAACCTTAAATTGTATTATTATAGCTTATAATAAAATGAATAATTTTGTAAATAACACGTAAGGAGTACCTACACTCAGCTGAAATTTAGCCTACTAGAAGTTACTGTTCAGTAATCAAATGATCAATTGGTACTTTGGCTAAGAGTTTAGCTTGCTTTTGTGTGCAGTGATCTAAAGCTTGTGTTGAAGCTGTAACTTGCAGTAGGTTTGGAACAAGGCACAAGCTGTTGTAGTGTGCTCATCAGCAACTTTTGGTCATGACAAATCAAGATACAAATTTTGCTCAATCTACACGTGTTTGAATGGGAAGTGTAAGATCATAGTTTATATTTAAATTTATTGAGCAGTTTCTTCATTACTTCAAACATATTTTACTTTATTGCTTATAACAATCCGAGCACCACATGCAAAAATAATATTTTACATCAAGTAGAAATTGCCACTGATCGACCCGTAGTAAAGAAAAAGAAGTAAATAATACATATGTTTACCAAATACTACAGCAGCTTCGTGCTTATCAAATACTTTAACAGATTCGAGTAGTGCACTCAATGAGCCTGAACAGTCACATCTGAAGGCCGCCAGTGCCAATCAACTTAGTGAGTCCAAAAGTGATGGCCATGGCCATCCAACCACCAACCAAAACCCTAACAGAGGATTTCACAATAGGAGTCTTCCCAAGTAAGGCTCCCACTCCTCCGAAAACTACTAGCGCGATGCTGGCCACTGCAGCCACAACAGCCAGCCTCACTTTGTGGTTTCTTACAAATGCAGAGCCCAGTAACGGCACCACCGCCCCTACAGAAAAGGCCAGCGCAGATGCTATTGCAGCCTGTGCTGGATTTGGCAATGCTTCTTCTCTCTGAATAATCTCATCAGGCTCTTCATGATTTTCATTACTAGTAATTGTCTGATCTCTCTTCATTTGAGCAATTTCGATGTCCCTCTGAGTACACACAGAGACAAATTCTCCAATAGCCATACTGCCAGCACCAGCTATTAAGCCTGCAAAACCAGCAAGAAGCATGGCTTTGATATCTGTTTTAACAGCTCCAACACCCATCATTAATGAAGCGACAGAAACAAGCCCATCATTTGCACCCAACACAGCAGCTCGAAGCCACTGTGCCCTTTGAGAGTAATCAAATTCATCATCACTAATTTTCTCTGCAGTATCATTCACATGGATGGTCATTTCAAGATTGTGAGATGATGTTTGTTCAAGTGCTCTAGGGGCAGCCATGACCAAGAAAGAAATTGAAGGATTAGTAATTGAGAAGATATATATAATCAAGGGAAAGAATGAAGATGCTTGTGCTGGACACACGCCTTCATCGAGGCTATATTTATAGGGAATTTTCAGCTATTAGTGGCGCTCCATGTTACCGATTCTTGCAAATACTCGAGAATAAAAAATTGCTAAGTTTGTTTTTGCTTGGAGAGAGTGACTAACAGAATATAATAGATAGTTTCTTTACTTTCCGAATTAACATTTATATTTCATATATCAATAATGTTATACTTATTTAATTGAGATACTTAATTTGTATCTTAACTGATGTAACAAATAATATATACTATTTGATTGACTCAAGTAATAGTTAATTATTAAGTCTTATCATTTTTAATCTATAGTAAAATTCTATTGGTGACATTAATTACAAAACAAATTTAGTATAAGCATATATAGATTAGTAACATATATTTATTATACTCTTAACAATTCCAAACTTTATGGGAAATTTACAAAAATGGCCAAAATACTTTTGCCTCTTTCACAACTAACCACCCAAACTTTTTTTTATCATAATTAGCCAAAAAATTTTGTTTTGGCCGAAAATACCCTGAGTGATCAACTCACACACCCGAAAATTCCCTCTGCAATCGACGGCGAACGAAACACCCGAAAATTCACTCTACAATCGACGGCGAACGAAACACCCGAAAATTCCCTCTTCAATCGACGGCGGACGAAACCCTAGGTAAGGTAACTTGATTTTTTCCATTATTTGAATGAATTTGATTGGGATTATAGATTCTTATAGGCTGTTAGAGGGATTACTGAAACAAAACTTAGCAAAAATGATGAGTTACAACTAGTGCGTATTATGTGTTTGATGAAATTTCTTATAGAAAATTGATGCTACGCGTGGTGTGTTTGTATGTATTGGGAATGGTGTTTTGGTGCGAGATGGCAGTGCGCACAGCTCGCGGTGCTAGGCTGTCGCACGCACAGGTCGCGCTCGCTAGGCTATCGCACGCACAGTGAGCCCGGTGCTAGGCAGTCACACGCAAGGAGCGACAGCCTAGCACAGTGCGCGCTGTGCGTGCGACAGGCACCTGGGCGCGCGCGGTGAGCGTGCAACAGCCTAGCGCGTGCTCCGTGCGTGCGACAGCCTCTTTGAGCGCGCACTCTAGGCTGTCGCACGCACACCGCGCGCGCTCAAAGATGCGACAGGCAGGCTGTCGCACCATCTTTGGTGCGACATGCTGCCTGTCGCATCTATGAGGCAGTGAGCTTCACTTCTTGCGAGTGCGACAGGCACCATGTCGCACGTGCGACATGGTGCCTGTCGCACTGAAAGGCAGTAGTGTTGCACATTTCCACTTTGTGCGACAGGCACCCTGTCGTTGTGCGACACGGTTCCTGTCGCAGTCGCACTTTTCAGCTTTTCATGTCGCTCATCGCCTTTCAGTGCGACAGGCACCATGTCGCACGTGCGACAGGGTGCCTGTCGCACAAAGTGGAAATGTGCAACACTACTGCCTTTCAGTGCGACAGGCACCATGTCGCACGTGCGACAAGTGCCTGTCGCACAAAGTGGAAATGTGCAACACTACTTCCTTTCAGTGCGACAGGCACCATGTCGCACGTGCGACAGGTGCCTGTCGCACTAAAAGGCAGTAGCGTTGCACATTTCCCCTACGTGCGACAGGCACTCTGTCGCACTCGTGGGGTGCCTGTCGCACTCAATGCAGTATTCTTAGCTACTGTCTTTGTGTGCGACAGGGTATGGTACCCCACGAGTGCTACAGGCACCCTGTCGCACACAAAGACAGTCCCAGCGCAAATTTTCTATATTTTTTCTGTGTTCTTGTTAAATTTATTAGGCTATCACATTTAATTCTTTGACATAACCATTAAATTATATGATTTGTATCAGATAGATGGCAAAATCAGATAGATGGCAAAATCAGATAGATCGAGGATTAAACCGGGCATGATGAAGATACCTTATGGCGATCACTTCCCTGGGCGCATCACGAGTATGTGCAAAGTAGAAACAGTTGTGAAAGCCATCAAGGAAAAATTAACAAAACGTCAGTTGAAAATGTTTAAGGAAGACGTTTTTGGGCATTTCTTGGAGTTACAAAGCTTTCCGTTCAGTGGTGTTCTTGTGCATAATGTGTTGCTTAGGCAAGTGGCTCATGGAAAAAATAAAGAAAGAGATCAGCTGTGGTTTCAAGTTGGTGAGCATTTAATACGGTTATCAGTTGGAGAGTGGTGTCTAGTAACTGGACTTTCATATGGTCGAGATGCTGTACCGAAACACCACAAAACCCCTAATAGGTTACTTATTCAGTATTTTGATGGTTTGTTTCGCAATTTGAATCTTCGGCAATTTGAATCAAGATTTGCGGACTTGGACTACGAGGCTATGGACGACATTGATGCGATAAAGATCGCGCTGTTTTATTTTGCAGACCGTGTAATATATGCAAGAAAGGAGCACTATCAAATCAATTTCTCATTGCTTGACCAAGTAGACGACATAGATCACTTCCGAAGTCGTCCGTGGGGTTGTATGTCGTGGGAAATTATATACGACAGTCTTGCCAATGCATTGAACGGTAAAAGCAAAAAATTTAAGCAGACTCGCCAGCAAAATCCGAAGCATAAGATTGAAAAGTACAATATTTATGGGTTTACGTCCGCTGTTTAGGTGTGTTGCATATTTTTTTACGATCACTTAGTTCGGATTTTATTATGAATAATACATATTGATTGGTTTTATTGGCCTTTAACTTTCGTTCGTGTAGGCGTGGATTTTTGAGTCGATTGACGGGCTGCCGTCAGAGTGGGTCTGCAAAACGAAAAAGAAGATTGCCCGAATCGTTAAGTGGAAGCCCATCGCCTCTTCTAAAATAAACTTTGCTGAAGTTTATTCGTTTTTCAATGACAATTCTCGTCTTGTAAGTAATATATATATATTACTTTCTGTACCTCCTTTGTGTGTGTGTGTCTGTGTATGTATATTGCTACTTTCATATTACTCAATACTGGATGACTAGACTAACAACCGTTTTTGATTCTTTATGCAGGGGAACGTTTTACCAACTATCCAGCCAAACTCGAATGAGAAAGACAAAAACTATTGGCTGACTGTGGAGAAATACGTGCCATCTATCCCCAGTTGGGTCCGTACTGTGAGTACCGTTATCTCAGTAGCATAACACTATGGTGATTGTGAAAGACATTTCCTCGAGCTTCTTTGGCTCATTAGTTTAATTTTACTTGGCACAGCATCAACCTTCAATCAACGAGATGCCCATGGTGAGGGAAATAGCGGTACCTCACGACACCGCGATTCCTGCAGAAGAGAAGCAGACTTCCGTTGAAGATGAGCATCCTGCAGATGACAAGCACAAACAAGCACCCGATTCCGATGACGTGGACGATTCAGAGGTTACTTGCGATTTAATTTATTATTCTGAGCTGTTTACGTTGATCTCATTCTTCTATGTCATTGAAATTATATTTTATGTTTTTTAGTAATAGTCGAGGACAAAGTATCATTTCGATTACATCATTCGACGGATGAATAGGATTGATCGGTCCATTTCTAAACTGAAGTTGGATTTCGAGGCAGAGTGTAAAGAGCAAAAAGCTTTTAGACAAGCGGTCGTGGATTTATCTCAGCGTATACCGATGGTTCGTCGAAACACTCGTACAATGATGATCCAAGTGGACGCTCGTACCCGGTGAGCAAATTATGCTTTGAAGTTTATGTTGAATTAGATTTAAGTAAATATTTGTTTAATATGTTCATCTTATCGTATTTTCAGGCACCAACTGACTGTGGAGTGTACCCTGATCTGGGTAATCAGAATGTGTACACTCCTATGTCTTTGTATAGTTTCATTGGGGACGGCAGTGGAGAGAGCGTGCAAATCCTCACAGAGGCGCCTCCGGGAATGAGTAAGTTTGGACGTCCATACATACCGTCGTACGTCTTCAACAGTCCTTACATGATTCCTCCATTCAAGCGAGTACGAAGCGTAAAGCCATCAGGCAACCTCGAAAGAATGGACGGTGAGATTGATGACTGTACGAGTGTGGACATAAATCCACTTAGAGGACTTCAGAATCCACGTGGACATGATGAGTTTGAGCAATGGTTAGATGGTAAAATTACAGTGGACCGCTCAGTCCGTCATTCGAACTCGTTCCTTCAAGTGCTTTTGGGCCACTCTTCAATGGGCTGGCTAGAGGACGAGGTAATTATTGTGCTGTGTTAACTTAATCTTAAGTGTTGTTACCATTCTGTATAATTTGCATATTTTGATCAGCGTGTTTCTGCTCATTACAGCATATTCATGCGTATTTTCGCTTGCTCAGCAAAAAGCAACAGCAGTTTCCAAATGCGTTATCTCAGCGTGTCACTCATACGGACACTTTTTTTTGGGTGATTACTTTAACAAATATAATAGATGACATTGTCTCTTTTACTATGATAATCATTGGTACAATCTACCCGACAATTGGTATGATAATTTTATATATGTATAGGTGTTCATCCAGCAGCTATGGAATAACGGTGATTGTGACATCGATTCATTCCAATATAGCAACAACTTCAATAGCTATATTGACGGGCGTGAGGACACATTGTCTAAATCTTTCGCAGATGTCGATATCGTAAGTAAATTTTTATTGGCCTTTAACACGTAATTAGTTTACGATGTCATTCTATAACATAACAACTAAAGTGACGATAATTTCTTTATGCAGGTATTAATCCCTATGAACATAGGGGGTGATCATTGGATATTAGCCCGAGTGGACTTTCGTACTAAGAAGATCTGGCTTTATGACTCATTGGTACAATCTCGCGATGATAAAACGTACAAGAAGCAGTTCAAGCCATTTGAAGTCATATTCCCTCGATGGCTAGAAGATGTTGGATTCTACAACATCCGACAAGACCTGCGGAGCGCCGACCCATGGCAGATAGTGGCAGTTAAGGGCGTGCCACAACAAGAGCCCGGTACTGGTGACTGCGGTGTTTTTTTGTTGATGTATACGATGTATTTAATGTTCGGTGTCAAATTTGATTTCACGAGTACCCACGCCAAGTATTTTAGGAAGAAGATTGCCGTTGACATATTTAATGATGATATTGGCTTGTAAGAAATTGTAATCAGTACAATTTTTTTATAAATGTTACATACTGGTTACATGCTGATACGTTGAGTTATAAAAATAACTGTGGACATATAAAAATAATTAAATGAGTTTCGGATCGAGGATCCACTATTTTACTTATAATTGTGAAAAACCTCAATTGTAAGAGGTATCATAGCATAATTGCTCAGAATTTAACAACTAATTATGACTCGATGCAATGGGATTCTTACATCGCTTGCGGTTATGGCTCGATTGGTTGCACCGCCCACATTTCACAGTCCTACGGTTTATATCTTCTCCGATCGAAGGTATTCTGAGCTCTTTGCGCCGACCTGGTGGAGGTGCTTGTACTGGTGGGTAAACGTTCATTAATTGAATTTCCTCTGGAATATTCCAATCCGCAACGTCGCCAACTGGCTCCATTGGTTGTTCGTAAGCCCTCACCAATGATTCCTTGGTGTAAAATTCTGAACAAAGGCTTATGTAATCAACTCGGATGGCGAGGCAAGCAGCAATTGCATGTGCACAGACAAGTTGATCAAGTTGGAATACTCTACAGGAGCAATTCTTGTTACGTATATCAACTAGCCCCTCCTTAATACCACTACCTAAGACTTGGAATCGGGTCCCAGTCACAGGCTTCACGGTCATTCTTTCAGCCTTATTTCTCCTATCAGTGACTATTTCGTCTGCCCACGTTGTAAGGCGAGTGCTCATCAATTCAGCCACGATTTTCCTATAAAAAAACCATTGCTGCAATGTTTTTCTAAAGTGATCAACAAGATGAGTAATCGAAAATTTTCGCGGTTCCCTCATCAAAGAATTCACGCTCTCCGTGATGTTGGTGGTTAGAATACTGTACCTCCTACCATCAAACTCTGACCTTGCCCAATTACACGTACCCACATTATTCTCTAAGTAATCAGCGGCACCCGAGTGTAGCATCCACAACCCCTCAAGTTGTTTTTTAAATTCTGCATGTCCATACTCTTTCGCAGCGTTTATAAAGGCTGGCTCAAATTGCTCCCAAAGAGCTTGGGACATCCGAATTTTTGACTTTATGTTACCCTTTATATGGTAAAAGCAAACACCATGGCCTGCATTGTGAAATACTTTCATAACAGCTCTCTTGATGGAAGTGCATCGGTCAGAGATAAATACTAACTCTGGTCTATCGCCAATCACGCCATGTAACTTCGCCATAAACCATTCCCAAGCATCATTGTTTTCCGAATCGAACACCCCAATGGCTAACGGATAGAGTTGATTGTTTCCATCTAAGCATGTTGCCACAAACATGCTTCCATGATATAACCCCTTTAGATGAGCTCCATCTACAGCAATCACTGGCCTGATGCATTGTAAAAAACCCTTGATGGAAGATCCAAGGGCAACGAAGTAGTATAAGAAATTACCATTTGCATCCCGTTCCATGTGAGTAACTGTGCCTTCATTTCTCACAGTCAAAACGTGGGAGTATTTGGGAAGTAAGTTGTATGACTCTATTTGGGGTACCTCGAACTATATCAAGACCAACTTCTTTGGCTCGATATGCTTCTTTGGTATGATAATTGGACACCGTATTCCTGCTGCATGTCTGCTCGTATGTCATTCGCAGTGTATATCCGTCTTTCTTGAATCAATTTATCTGCGATAATATGACCAACAACCCGGCTCCTTACTTGACGACTACCACTAGGCAACATCTCATTAGAACATGTGTGTGCACCATCGACTCTCCTCACAACCCAAGGAACATTCCGCTCATTCGAAGCTCTCGTTGCTCGAATACGTCATTTACATGATTCTGAAGAACAGTGGGCCTCGAAACACGTAGTCGTTGATCGTGCAATCTTGAAATCAAACTTATCCCGCAAGGCAACTTTGCGGAGTTCCAGTATTAACTTATTCTTCTCAGCGAATAACTTACCGACAC
The DNA here is from genome assembly GCA_030449835.1 of Clausena lansium. Taxonomy (NCBI): domain Eukaryota; kingdom Viridiplantae; phylum Streptophyta; class Magnoliopsida; order Sapindales; family Rutaceae; genus Clausena; species Clausena lansium. The sequence continues at coordinate 11,305,632 of JASUUF010000152.1, forward strand.
CAATATAATCATAATTTCCAGTTGTAACAAAGTCTGGAGCAACCAAGTCTGAAGGCAAAACTGGAGCAAAACTTGTAAGGGGATCGACTGCTGGCGTACTCGTCCAACGGCCCATTGGAGGAATAGGTTGCCTGTCTCTATTATTACCAGGAATATCGTATCGACCCTCATCCTCATCATTAATAGGAATGTCGGAATTACCGACACCCCCATCAAATACTAGACCATCGAAGTGAGTGGCCCTCGGACTATTATACAGTTCCACACAAACATTGTCCGCATCTGTGTTCCTTATGTCATCAATAGGATCATCATTGTTGCGGATGTCGTTGTTGTGGAATGGAGAGTAACGTTGTTGTATTGACGTCGTCACTGGTAATACCTCTCCTCCAACGTCTGCTAATGTAATGCCATCATCATAAATGGTGTCATTGTTGTTGCGAATTGGCGAGTAATGTTGTTGCAACGGCACCATTTGTGGTAAGCCATCTTCTTCAAACAGTCGTACAGAATCATTTGCTCTAAAAGAAGTTTCAGTTTCTGCAGGTGGCACAACATCTTCAGACGGAACTCGATGAGATGTTGTAATAAATATAGGGATGCACCCATAGTTTACCTCAGAGGCCAAACGTAACACAACCTTGACCATTTCATCATTAAATATGTCCATAGGCAGTGAACACGCACGATAAGTTGTGTTACTAGACCTTAAAGTTGTCTTCATAGAGATAATATATTCATCGCGATTAATCTCCAAAATCTCATACACTCTTGCAAGAAACTGATCAAATGTACAATCTTTATGAATCATAAAAGCCGAATTCTTCGCATTCATATACTCCACACGACCATCCTCCAACGTCTCCCACCAACCATCGTAACACATTTGAAGCACAACAGTATCCATGAAGCCTGAAATATATTAAAAACACAAAATAATGATTACACGCTACAAAACTTGGTAATGTGCTACTCATGTGCACATTGGGACAGGTATACTAATGTGAGAGTACCAGTGGGACAGGTGCCTGTCGCACATAAATACAGTGCTACTCATGTGCGACAGGCACCTGTCACTCTAGTGCCTGTCGCACATAATTCCGGTGCCTGTCGCACATATTTCCCACCGTGTTTATGTGCGACATGCAGACACTGTGTTTATGTGCGACAGGCACCTGTCGCACTGCCTGTCGCACATAAGTCGAACATAATGTGCGACATGCAGACACTGTGTTTATGTGCGACAGGCACCTGTCGCACTGCCTGTCGCACATAAGTCGAACATAATGTGCGACATGCAGACACTGTGTTTATGTGCGACAGGCACCTGTCGCACATAAGTCCCACGCTGTTTAATGTGCGACATGCAGACACTGTGTTTATGTGCGACAGGAACCTGTCGCACTTCCTGTCGCACATAAGTCCCACGCTGTGTATGTGCGACATGCAGACACTGTGTTTATGTGCGACAGGCACCTGTCCCACTGCCTGTCGCACATAAGTCCCACCGTGTTTATGTGCGACAGGCACCTACTGTGTTTATGTGCGACAGGCACCTGTCCCACTGCCCGTCGCACATAAGTCCCACCGTGTTTATGTGCGACATGCAGACACTGTGTTTATGTGCGACAGGCACCTGTCCCACTGCCTGTCGCACATAAGTCCCACGCTGTTTATGTGCGACAGGCACCTACTGTGTTTTTGTGCGACAGACATCTGTCCCACTGCCTGTCGCACACAAGTCCCACGCTGTTTATGTTCGACAGGCACCTGTCCCACTGCCTGTCCCACTTATCATGGGTTTCGTTTTTTGCTCGAGTGTTTAGTTTTCATTGGATTTCTCAACTTAAGCTAAGTATTTTAACAAGTCACATTGGTTTTATAATGGAAAATAACAAAAGCCATCAACAAAATACACAAAAATTTTTAACTTAAATCCTAAACTTAATGCCTTAAAAGATTATAATATTATACTATGAAAACAAACACTAATCTCCTCAAGCTCTATAATTGATTATTATATCTTCAGTTGTGTAAAACTTGTTGATGCGATTCGTTGATTTGTTGAGAGTGATGAATGTTTGATCATTTGTTAGTGTTAAAGGTGTAGAGAGTGATTTGAGTATTAATTCCTCCTGGATTTTGCAAGAATGGCTTGTCTTTGTAAATTTGATGCACTAATGAGGACACTTTGGTCCAAAATTCAGATGTTTGGCTAATTATGATAAAAAAAAGTTTGGGTGGCTAGTTGTGAAAGAGGCAAAAGTATTTTGGCCATTTTTATAAATTTCCCAAACTTTATTAATATGAACGAAGTTAAATGACGAATTAATGATTCCAATTTATTACAACAGGAAAAAAAAAAGTACTATAAATTAAAATGAGATATTACTGAACAATATAGCTAGAGCTTGAACTTTACGTATTTGTGGTCCATCAAGATATCCTGACATAAAATTGTGTGGTTTTTTTTCTGATTGTCAGTTGTAATAGTCTTATGTAAATTAAAAAAAAAAAAAAACACAATTTTCTGTCAGGATATCTTTGCAAATTTGATATACATAGTTCCATATATTAAGTTCAATGCCATCTTGTACACTAAATGTACAGTTAATTTAACAACATGCCAAAATTTTTAATTTCTTGTTATCATAATAAATGTTAAGAGAAAGTCCTTTGTATTTCGGATGTAATGCAATTTCTTTGTTGCAACCAGGAATTCTATTTAAGATTAAAAAAAACGAATTTTCTTTATCAATTCCTAGTTAAGGCCATTTTGTTCAAGTGGCCAAATTTTATACATATAAAAGGTCAATTCTCTTTTATTCGCTAGACTTTGGACTAATTACTCAGTTAATCTCCATATTTTCTGAAATTATTCAAAATATCATTTTTTTTTTATTTTTTCTAATGGCAACAAAATCCTCCTTCCCACCCCATATGAACAGAGGTAGAACTGGAGATTTCGTTATTTCCATAGAAGAGATTTTACCTACTCAACTTACTTGGACCCCTATTATTACTTCTATAACTGTTGGATTTAACTTTTCAACGACAAAATAATGTTATTATCTAATAGAACTAAAAAAATTCTACTAAATCAAACATACAACTTAAAAATTAGATACCGAAATCACCTATACAGCATAGATCTTTTGAATAATTCTAAGGCACTCAGGGAGCATGTAGACTATATAAAGCATAATAGATACAAGGAAATACTTCATTAATGGTTTCATCGTTTTAGGGAGAACTTTTCAACATGGATTGCTGAGTAAGAGAGCACTTCAAATAATGTTATTGAGATCATTCAATTTGAAATTATATATTAATTCAATTAGAGTGAGTGGGCATTCCACACGAAAGGAAACTTGTATCATTCTTATTTTATTGACAGAGTGTGTTTTCCACACGGAACGCCAGTAATTTATAGTTTCTCATCATCAAAATGGGAAGAAAATATATATAATTAAAATCAAATGACTCCTCACTGAATGGAAAATTCACTGTCATTATCTTGTTAATATTATATAAAATGAGTGTGCAGTCCACACGAAGCTACTGGCTTCTCAAAATAAAGCCATTATTATGATGAACATGTATGACATTAATTCCACTACTCGCTTGTGGTGCATACAAGCCAGTTGTTAGGAATATACAAAAATAAAGGCATGCACTTTATGTGTTAGGCTTAGGTCGGTTGCTCTGGTGAATCTATATTCATGCAATTCTACAATTACACAAAAGAACAAAATGAAAATCAGGCTAAAAAACAATATTTAAATGTGTAATTTCTCCTTTAGGTTTTACATAAACTATATTTTAAGTTAAGTGTCTGTTCGATTCTTATATTTTAAAAAGTTCTAACACACTCTGGTTTAAAGTTGGCAAAACCTCGGGCTTCGGCCGGGCTTACCAAAGCTCCAAGCATGTCTCTTTTTTAAGCAACGCCTAAAAGCCTGAATTTATGTGTTATATTTTACAAATTTATAATATATAAATATTATTGTTGCTAGATTACACTTTAAGAGTTAGGGTAAAAGGATTTAATACTTTGAATATATGTTATGGGTGGTTTAAATAAATATTAAAAAGTGTATTTTGATTCAAAGTATTTTTTTAAAAATTTTTTTCAGACATTTATTGGGCTTTCGAGCAGGGTCAGGGCTAGGGCTGCACCTAAAAATCCCAAGCCTGCCCTGGGTGTTTAGAAAATATGGCCTGGTTGGCCCAAGCCTGGCCCAAAACACCCAAGCAGGCTTTTTCTACCATCCCTACCCTTATTAATTATTTTAGACTCCTGTTCTTACCTCTTCTTTATGTTTTACAATAATGCACATGCAACAATCTTGCAAATGTTAATTTATTATATTTAATAAAAAATTTACCTTCTACTTTATTGTGATTTTGTGGTGATGTGGTTTTAAGCTTTAAAGTAAGCCACAAAATGTTAAATAAATGAAAACTACAACTGTCCAGTGATGATTTTGATAAATCTTTATAACTTTTGAAGTTTGATAAAAATTTATATCAAAAATTATTTTATTTCTGACTAATTATATTAATTAAACATATTTAACAAAACACTAATTTAATCAAATTATATAATACAAATAATAAAATTATTTTTAAGATAAACTTCGATTTACCGAGATAAAATGATAATTTTTAATTTATCCTCAAAAGTACAAAAACTTCAATTCACCCCCCGATTTTTGTTCAGACAGGAATGGCAAAAGAGCCATGGAGGGCATGTTAATAATTTCTTTTTTATTATCTTAATAATAAATTAAGATAAATTAATAACTTCACACTTTTGGAAAGTAAATTAAAGATTGTCATTCTAAATAGACGACAAATAAAATTTTACCCTGTTTTTTATTAAGTACAAATAAAATACTTCCCCCATTCAAAAAATAAATAAATAAAAGACCTCCACTTGCAGCTGATGGCCACTGAGGTCAAAAGATGGTACCATTGGAAAACCATGTCTAAGCAGTGGTACTAATCTATGTTGCTGACATATTTCTTTGATCGAAAAATGACGTCTATACTTTCAACTAAAACATAACGCTACGGTCAAACAAACGACAGCGCAGTGGTGCACGGCCACCACAATTTCGTAGAGCGACAGTAACTCTAGTGGTGATGACAATGCACCATCACATGCAGCTGTTTGATGCCAGCAGTGACATGGTTTATCCAGAAATTCAATTGTCCCTTTCTTAAGACCAAAATATCAGACAACATAGAAAAAGATATCGTTGCATAGATTTGATCACAAAGATTCCAATGAATAATGATGTTGTGCTATTACCACAACAGAGAAAAGTGTTGATGCCACCAGAGATGGAGGAGTTGAAAATTCTCCTGTTTCAACTCCAGGCATTATCAAATCATTATCCTACTATGCTATCTAGAAAGTAGAAATCCTCCCTTAGATAACTAATTCTAAGAAGGATTCTATTTCTTGTATAAAATGCATATGTAGATAACATAATACTTGGGCCTACTAGGGAGATGAATAACACTCACTAATTGATGTTAATTGTAATATGTCAAAAGTTTGATGACCTGCCGTAGTAGTGTAATATGACCATTAACAAATCCAAGCTCTTGTCTCTGATATTTTAAATGTGCACAATCGAACTGTAACTAAAGCAGGAGGTAGTAATGGAATCATAACTGAAATTTAAGGTCTCTTCTCATAAATTATCCATATTAAAAACCAAAAACACCTTTGTGGGGGGGCCATATCAACCAAGAAAAATTTAATAAGATAAACAAGTCCTCATTTACCGGGTTGATTTTGCATGAAATGAAGGGTGACAAAGAGCAAACATAGAGTTACTCAAAATTCATTGAGCAAGGGCAAGGATGGAATCAAGGAAACTCTGACAGAGTGAAACACTGAGATACTACCACATAGTTACAACATTACTCACTACCAGTAGCCATCAAAAACTCACCCTCGCAGACCACCTCACCTCCCACATAAGCTTTCCCTTCCATCTTTGCTATTCCAAAGCGTTTCTGTAGCTTGATAAGTGTCATTCTCATGACCAAAGTGTCACCTGCAATCACTGGTTTCCTGAATCTTACTTTATCAATTCCAGCAAAGAAGAAATTTTCACGAGAGCCTCCCACTTCTGGTTGCAGCATAACCAAGCCACCAACCTGAGCCATTGCCTGGTTCCAACAATCAAAGTCATGCATCATTATTTAATAAGGACATAAATACATACAACATACGAAAACAGATCTTTATATAAGTTTGCACAACAGCAATTTCAATGTTGCCTGGAAAGTTGAAACCATGCTTTAATCTCATTATGCAGTCATGGCTTTCTACTTTCTGAAAACAAATTGTTGACACACTCAAACCCAGGAGCCAGGGCAAGTCTCTCTCAGGTGAGGCGATTGACATGAATGTGTAACTAGACTAACATTTACATAAAAGTTTATTTTCATCAATGATATTTAGGTCTTTGATAAGTTTGCACTAAGACAACTTCAATGTAGCCTGGAAACTAAAGCTTTAATCTCATTATGCGGCCATGGCCGAAGATTTACTTTCTCAAAAGCAAATCATTTACACAATCTAACCAAATATAAGACAGGCATCCTTGGCACTTTGCCTCGGGTGGTGGGGCAAACCAAGGAGCCAAGGCAAGTCTCTCTCAACTGAGGTGGTTGAGGCGAGTGCCTTACAGGACCCAAATTTTCAAAAAAAATTTATTTTCACCACTGATGTTTGTCCTTCTAAAACAAATGAAATACATTAACTATGGTTCCTAACAATACTAGGTGAAAGAACAGACGGTACAGTATTTTCAAAACTGCATTTGGTACGATGGATTAGATCGGACCTGAAAGAACCCAACTAAATTTAGAACCGTCCACGTTGGCCAAGGTTGTATTATGTAATGAATATTAAATCAAATACGTAAATAATTTAAAAAAGAAAATACCTCAACCATGAGAACACCAGGCATAATCGGCCTCTCAGGAAAATGGCCAGGAAAGAAGTTATCATTAATAGTAACATTCTTAATAGCAACAGCTGAAACTCCAGGATTGTATTCAATAACTCTATCGACCAACAGAAATGGGAACCTACACAATTACAAGTATATCAAAATAATAATTAATGGACACATAAAATCTCACAATTCGGTAACCAAACTGACCTGTGTGGCAAAATGTCACGAATCTGGTTAATGTCCATCACCGTAGGAAATGCCTGGTACCCTGTAGAGAGGCAAATTAAATTAAATTATTAACAAAAAATAATTAAATAAAAAAGTTTAGGGGCATACGAAGTTCGATGGGTTTGTCTTGGATGGGATCTTTGGGTGAAGCATCCAAAGAACAAAATGTGGTGAAACGAGCATGTCGTTGCTGCTGCTGTTGATTCTTCTTCTTGCTAAATTGGATAGAGATAATATTGGGTTTTGGAATAGAAGAGGCGTATGGACTTGGTCGATGGGAATTGAGAGATATAAGTGAATTGGCAAAAGAAGCAGCAGGGGTACTGGCCATTGTAAGGGAAAAGAACTCAGAGATTGGATTCTATTGATTCAATTGAGGATTAATTTGTGGTAGAGATGTAATATTAATAATAGACATTTAAATCAAACACATGGCAGCTGGTTGGCGGCGACATTAACGAGGTAGTGTAGCGGTACTAGTAGGAGAGACCAATGATGGGATTGGATTTGGGACTTGGGAGTTGGGCAAGGGGCAAAAGTTGTATTGTGTACGGCAAGAAATACCGGAGGTTGAGGTTCCAATACAACTCCTTAAGTCTAAAGCAAAAAGTACCGATAAGCCTTTGACCTATTATTAGTGGACGGGTTCGAATCTTATAAAAATAATCATGAATGTTTAATTTTTTTTCTTCAATGCTCTACTTATTTGCATTCTTTTGGAGGATTATAGACTGCAAAGTTTATATAACTCTTAAATTGAGTTGGGTCGGGTCAATTTCCAAGGTTAATCTAATTTGATATTTTGAGTGTGTTATTTTAAAGATATGGATCTTCTTCTTATTTTCTTTCTCATTGCCTCTCTTTGTCTCTAAAATTTAGTAAAAAAAAATAAAAAATAGTTGAATTTATCAAATAAAGTAAAAAAAAAATTGATTTGATATTTTGATTGTCAATATTAAAAATAAAGCTCAATCTTAATTGCTCATTAAGAGAAGGCAAAGAGAGGGAAGGAAAGAAAAAAAAAAAAACAAGGAGAGGATGCCATTTCACTTATCAAACCCTAAAATCTCTAAAATAAAAAGGCAATTGCTAACTTACAATCTCTTAAAAATACATGTAAAAAATAGTAACATATCGTGGGATTTACATGTGTTTTATAAGAATTGTAAGTTACATAAAGAGTAACTTAGCAGGACCGAAATAAAAAATAAATAACCGATAATTTTTAATGATGACAAGATTATTATCACGAATTTCAGATAAGAGTGTGCTGAGATTACTGTCACCAATTTCTGATAAGAGTGTGTCGACATAACGATTAAATGTTCCAAAGTGAAAAGTTGTATAGCTAGTCCTCTGTCATTTTTTTTTTTTTTTTAAATTTATAAGTAGGGCTAACTTATTTTTATTTTCATTTACCTGAAAGCACACTAAAGCAATTTGATTTACTAATGCTGCATGATAAGATGCAGAAAGTAGCTGTTTGGTCAGGTAAATCTTCTACCGGTTAACACAAAGGAACGTACTGCAGCCAAAGTCCATCTAAATTTCTTGAAAAATCCTTCAATTGTTCAATGCTGGAAACAGACTTCCAACGGAATTCATTGACCTTTCCTAGAAATGAAAACCATACTCATTATGTTCACTTTATGCATTTCCTGCTTCTTAATCTCGTGTCAACCGAATATGCATTTTCTAAGATCATAACCTCTCTGTTAACCCAAAATGCACATTTATTTCCTACATCCAACTTTATTAGCTTTACAACACAATCACTTTGCGGCTGACAAAATCACACTTACAGACCATTTCTGTATACCTGAAAAATAGCGTGCTCATCCCACTGTGATGAGAAATAAACTGAATAATAGCAACATGCTCATCCCACTGTGATGAGAAATAAAATTGCACTTACTCTACCACAATTCAATTAAATCAAAGCAAAAAAAGCCTTACTGTACCACAAACAATTCATTTAACTCAAACCCAAAAAAGTAGATCTACCCAGCGAAATGACAAAATGAGAGAAATAAAATATTGGAGAATAAACTCGAATATATTTTCAAAAGAGGAAAGGAAATGCCTAACAAAAATATCAGAACACTGTTAAGATGAAAAGAAATAGCTTGGTCATTGGTTTCATTATTGTCAAGAAAACATTAAAGAATAGTATTCACCCCTCGTTGAAACTAAAAAAATTTCACTCTGGAAGTAAATAATTGAAAAACTAATAAATTGCAAAACTAATTCCAATATTCATAATTTGAGGCATGAACACCTAAAGTTCATAAATGAATGGTTGTGGGACCAAGCAAACTTCTCCAAACAAAAACAAACAGAGAAGTGAAATACTGCCACAAAGATAAGTGATTTCACTGCTTCTTCTCTTCCTCGGGCTTCGGTGCTTCTTTGATCTCATCAGTTCCGTCATCCTATCAACATAACAGCAAATTGTGATAAAACTATCCGGTATAAAAGTTAAAACTATTGAGGAAAAACAACTAAACTAACAAGAAAGAAAGACCGAGGTTAATACCTGCATGTCTGAGGTCCACAAAGTGAGATTATCACGAAGAAGCTGCATTATTAAAGTGCTATCCTTGTATGAATCTTCTCCAAGCGTATCCAACTCTGAGATGGCTTCGTCAAAGGCCTAAATATTGTGTAAAAAGATGTAACAATCAGCAAAGTCAAGGGTATGGGTGGTACAAAGAAGCCAAAAATAAAGGGATACAAGATCCATGGTTTAAGGATCAACTGCTACTCCAATTCTCGTCTACATATAGTTTGTTGATCCGTGTCCCAAATTTTGCAGAATGACAAAAATTCTTGGAAGAAACTAAATTTGTAAAATTCAGACTCCTCACCTGTTTTGCAAGGTTACAGGCTCTATCGGGAGAGTTCAAAATCTCATAGTAAAACACAGAGAAGTTCAGAGCCAGTCCTAGCCGGATAGGATGAGTTGGCGCCAGTTCAGCATTTGCAATATCCTGATCAAATAGTATATTCAACAAAGACACAAAATTAAATTTTGGCAACAACTAAGAAAAATAGACGGACATATTTTACACATAACATTAACTTCTAAGATTAAGCATAGAAAATCAGATAGGAAGATGCACCACATTTCAAAAAACTAAGGTTTACAGAAATAATAATAATAATAAACGGGTATTATTATTTGAGTTGTCATCACTTATAGTTAAAATAAACAAAAGAGCTCAACAAGAAAGAATATTTTTCGATATAATATTAGAACCAAAATGAAAAACATAATAAAAGGGCCTCAAACGCCACATGATAGAATTGTAAATAGAAAACTTGACAAAAGCACAAAATATTTGGAGGAAAGAAATAAAGTTAATAGCCCTAATTTTGGATCCCGCATTTAGTTATACCCAATCAGTAATTTCAATAATAAGATGAATGCTTATTGCCGCATAAATGAAACTCTTAACATAGCCTTATTAGCATTCATTTCTAATCCTTTTCTCTCAATCACAGTATGTAAGCACATCCTAATCAAACAAAATTTCAGATCAAACATGACTAAAGAAAATGGATAATGCAGCGTCTAAAATAATTTTAAAAAACAAAAAACAAATACTCCACATTTTAAAGTAATAAAATAAATAAATAAACATAGAGCAAATAGACTAAACCTGAGCAGATTTATAGGCATTAAGAGTATTCTCAGCGGCGACTTTCCTCTCATCGCCAGTCTTAAACTCGGCCAAGTACCTATGATAATCTCCTTTCATCTTCAAATAAAACACCTTGGAATCGGCAGCGGCAGCGGCGGGAACCAATTTCTCATCCAATAATTTCAAGATCCCGCCGCAGATCTCCGTCAACTCGGCCTCGATCTTCGATCTGTACTCCTTAATCACGGAGACGTGGTCCTGGTTGCCGCGCGACTCCTCCTTCTGCTCGATGGAGGACACGATGCGCCAGGAGGCGCGGCGTGCGCCGATGACGTTCTTGTAGGCGACGGAGAGGAGGTTGCGCTCCTCGACAGTGAGTTCCTCGCCGGTTGAGGCGGAGGCGACGACTTTTTCCATGTGTTGGACCATCTCCTCATACCGCTCGGCTTGCTCCGCAAGCTTCGCCAAGTATACGTTTTCTTCGCGTAGAGAAGGGGCTGCCATTGTTCCGTTCTGTTGTGTTTGTTTCTTTCTTTCGGTTTTCTTTTGGAGATTTTGTTGGCGATTTGGAATTGGAAGGAATTGTGGAAGTCAATTTAAGTGGTTTTATATAGAGGCTCCTGATTGGACAGCTAATTTGAAGAAGAAGCAAAGACAGCGAATCAACGCTTTTGGCCATCGTTTCAATTGCTATTTTATTTATTGTAAAATTACAGTTATGTCCTATCTTTTTTAAGTTAAATATAAAAATATCCATAAGGTGTATAAAACTATAAATATGATAATGATACAAAAGTCCACGTTATATTTACATAAATGCCCTTATGTTTTCCAAGCCTTACAAAAATAGCCAATTCGTAACTTATTTTCGGACCACAATGCATATATAATACTTGTTTACTAATCCAAGAATGTGATGGAATCAGAATGAGCTGGAATTAAAATAAAAATACATTAATCGGATTCATTTTCATTGACGTATTTACTTTATCTTAGAATCGGAATAAAATATTTTAATTTACTAAAATGTCATTTCTTAGTTATTGTTCTTGATAACAACAACAACAACAACAAACAACAAATAATAATAATAATAATAAATAACAATAAATAATAATAATAATAATAATAATAATAAACAACAATAAAATAATAATAATAATAAATAACAATAAATAATTAAAACAACAACAACAACAACAACAATAATAATAATAATAGTAGTGGTAAAATAATAAAATAATAAATAATAATAATAGCAACAACAATAATTAATAAGATAAACGAGACATTTTTGGAAAATAATAAAAATAATGGGGGCGTTTTCGTCGTGGGGGGAATGGGATTGTGATTCCCACCACCCCCGACGGGAATTACAATACAAAAAATGATTCCTAAATTTTTGTAAAACCCACATAATTTATTCACATTCCCACTTTAATTTTAACAAATAAACAAATGTTTGGTTTCCGATTCCCCCATTCCAATTCCCATTCCGGATTGGTATCCCATTCCGGATAGGTAAACACACCGTAAATGAATTTGATAGCTATTTTAATTTAGATATTCCATTCAGTTCTTGCAATATCACAGGCAACTCTAATAAATTAATAATGCAATTAGAAAGCAGCTATATGTTTTCTCAAAAAAAAAAAAAAATCAAATAGCCATACTATAACTTATGAAACTGCTATCTAAAATCTCATTGGTAAAAAGTTCACTCATGCAGGAAGATACAAACTATAGGTACAATACTAAATAAACCACCGAATGGCAGGATATTAAACAATCATAGGCATGTTGATTTTTAGGTTGACTGTTGAAGATGCTCATCAGCGAGCTATTTTGCAAGCACTGCTTTGGACATTCCACATTGAATTATTCACATCCTTCCAAATGCTACCCTACTCTGCTGCGCATAGGCTTGGAAGGTTGAAATGCAGCTCGCAGAACTCAAGTTTCATTGACAAGCCTGCTTTGGAATATGTTTTGTAACGAGTATTCTAGCTGTAATGAGTCCAGCAACCAATGCAGCTCCAAATAATGCGTGTAATCTCACACAGTAATACTTTGCCATGAAGATCTTCCCTTTGTCCTGAAACAAAAATTGATTAGTATAGGCAAGCTCAAGGAATGAAGACTGTATTATCTATAGTATTTCAAGGTCTCATGCTCCCTCATTACAGATTGGTCACTTTTCCAAGAGGATTATATTGTTGTAATTAATCATGATTATTCATCCTTTGAGGATGAGAATAGCAACTGGTTTGAAACATTAAAATTGAAGCATCGTGCACAAGTTTACTACTTGCCTTGTGGTTCTCTTCCACATAACTAACAACCAATTTCCCGATGGGCGAAGTCATGGCACAAAGAAACTGGGAAACAATTAACATTTTAGATGTCAGGTGTGTATAATGAGTATGACAATGGAGAAAAATACTAAAAGAATACATTTTATCATTAAAATATTGACTTACGATGCAACTCAAGGGAAGAGCTCTGCTTAAACCAATAGCAAAAAGAAGAGAGTAGAGAGCCATAACTGCCCATTTCACCACTACAGAGCCTCTTTCAGTTCCCAGCCTTACCTGCATGCAAATAACAAGACAGTCAAATGACAGAATCTACTCTTGATAATGAAATTTTTAAAAATTAAGAGAGCTAAGTAAACATACCAAAGGGGAAATCTTTCCAACATTCCGATCGCCTTCCACCTGAGCTATAAAAAATGTATAATTTTGTTCGATGTTAGAAAATGGGGACTCTGAAGTGGGGAACCAAAGGGGGGAAAAACCAAAAGAAAGAGAACTACCTGATGAAAGTGACTACAAAAGAGAATTAAAGTGGTTGTTAAACCAACAAGGAGTGATGCAGAAAGAACTGTAGCCGTTATAGATAGATATAGATTTTCTCTGCCAAAATCACCCAAATCAATCTTATGACAAGAAAAGTGAAAGACCATGAAATTGTTAGTAATTAAAATAGGCAACCTTGTGCTGCCAAGCAATAAGTAAAAGGCAGTAGTGGCAAATGGGCCGAATGCTGCAAAGCACAAAGGCTCCCCCAATCCTTGATAACTTAACCTAAATGGAGGGCACTGCAACAAATACAATATTAAAAACTGTCAGATTTTGGTCATCTGCTCCAATATTTGCACAGCTATGACCATTTAGAAAGCATTTTTTAACAACATGAAAGCTCTAAAAGTTAAGATATACAGTAATACATGTTCAAGTTGTCAATCTAATTCCCGTCAAAGGATAGGAAAGCCAACTCTGCAATGACATATTTTGAGAAGCGAGTCAAAGAGAGCACACAACTGTTGTGCCATCAATGATCCAAGCAAAGCAATAGTACATGTTTCCTCTAAGGATGATAGTGGGAAATCTTTGTAGCATTCCCAAAATCATTTGATAATGGAAAAAAGAAATGAATGACAAAATTGAATACATAAAATTATACAAAGATTATAATCATAAAAAGTATACTTTCTCATCATTAAAGAATTGGCCTAAACATTAGTTGACACGAGTCGTTCTGCCCAGACTCCCATTTATAGGACTGCCATGGAAAATGCATACAAGCAACGCCACTAATCAGATATTACAGCTGTCCCAGATAATTATAATAGAGGAGAGATCCAAATCTCCAAAATTAATTGTGTTATGTATGCAAGGGTAAATCACATATATATATTGACGAATTTCAAAGCTATCTAATGCCAATTCAATTTCTGCACCTGATATATGTAACCACAAATAACTGCACAAGTCAGTAACATAATTGAGCGCATGTTTCCTGCCTCCACAGATGCCCATGTCAGCCCAGTGAAGCCAAGGACAAGAAGCAAGTAGGCAGCAACAAGGGTCCCTGTACGGCTTTCCAGCGAAACATAAGACGTAACTAGCCAATGTTACTCTTTTGAGTACAAAACAGAGAGACAAAATAGAAGAAAAAGTAGCTCTTGGACACACATTAGAATAACATAAATAAATAGAAAAGAGGAAAATTCATTACCTGCCAACCAAGTTCACAACTGATTCTATTTTGTTTTTATCAGCTCCTGTGTCGAAATCATAAACATCATTGCTGCCCACAATACACATCAGCAATTTTAATGGTTTAAAATAGGAGTTAATAGTTCTGTCCTAAAGACAACAAAATCAGTTTGCCAAAGTCCTAATATTTATATGAACCCAAATTACTGGGAAGCCCAAAAGCCAGAGAGCAGCAATCCTTTTTCAGATCTTCAGGCTGCTATCCACTTAACACTTATTCTATGAAAGTGAAAGATCTCTCTCAGAATGCAAACACATCACGAAGTTCCTAGGAGGGTATATGTGGCAATTGCAACACCTTAGGCAAATCAACCTAAAATACAATGGCTGATTCTTGTACCGACTGCCAAGAGCCAAAGCAGGCCCAAACACAGGTGAGTCTTAATTATTGAGAATGGAGACTATATGATCTTTCAAAAAACCTCCAGAAATAAATGTTTGTGTGTCCTCTCAAATTAAATAGAAAATAGTCCATGAGATGCAGATCCATTCATAGGCCATCAGAAGAAATCTTCAATAAATTCGAAAAGCAAGAGATGTATTAAATTTCAATTACCACACGTAGCAGTTATACAGTCTCAAATGAAAGGTTAAACAAAGGTGAGTCAGATTCATGCCATCACTAATCTACATCTGAAGTAAAGCTACAAAACTCACCTTAAATTCAGCCAAGTAATAATGAGGACAGAAGAAATCAATAGAACAAAATAACGTTGGGCGGAAAACATG
Organism: Clausena lansium; assembly: GCA_030449835.1. NCBI lineage: Eukaryota > Viridiplantae > Streptophyta > Magnoliopsida > Sapindales > Rutaceae > Clausena > Clausena lansium. The sequence goes on from JASUUF010000152.1 coordinate 11,321,277, forward strand.
CCTGTCTGCAAATAAGCAGCCGCACTACCAACCTGTTCAATGGGACTTAAAACAGTGAGACTATGATGTGCTAAAGAAGTACCAAATTTACTAGTCATTTCCTTCCTGAACACAGAAAATCAATAAAAACTACTTGAAAACATGCTTATCTTTTTCTAATGTCAACACTCATGCTCTTGAGCAAACTTAAATTCAAAGCTTTTAAAGTGAATTACAGAGCACTTGAAGTTTTAATGGAACTCACAGTGAGAGGAACCAGAGCCACAGAGTAAATAGGTAATTTGATGGCCCTCCATATTAAGGTTACTCTAGAGACATCCTCTTCGTTTGCCTGATGATGCATACTACCAGAGATATCTGCTTTACCTTTGGAATGAAACAGTACACGATGGCACCGTTGCTTGAATTTTAATTCTCCTCTACAAGTCTTTCGAAAAAAATTTTTAGCATTAACACAGAAATATGTGGACCGCCTTGGAGAAAACAGAACTCCTGGATACCTGAAAAACAATGCCGCTGAATTAACCGACGTAGGCCATAGACACCCCCATTTATTTCTCTCCTAATAAGCACTCAAAACCGATAACAAGCATCTTCGAATGTAAAAACTCTAATAAGCAGGAGTACCGTAGGATAATTATCATATTATATAAATATAATGTCTGGCACAATCACATTGTAACTGGATGGGATGGTTTCAAGAAAAAGCCTACTTTATGGAATCAAAGAGTTTCGAAGAGGGTCCTTTTGTTTAGGTAGCATTTCTACTTTGGGAAAGAGTTTTCCTGCTGCCAATGATTTTATATGATTGCAGTTCCTTAATCGTCTACTCTGCAACTCTAAAGTGGTAGTTGCCGAATTCAAAAAAATACATATTAATTTATCCTAATTTGAATGTATGAAAGGTCTTGAGTCATGATGTGAAATTTAATACAAACTGATGTTTGTTTTATGCTATACACACGCTCGTCTTGATTAGTATTCTCAACAATAGAAAGCCTTGCTACCCTTTTGGATAAATATAATACTAAAGCCATTAGCAGAAATTCAATCGAAACAAATAAATGAGGCGGAATCAAACATGTCATCGGATCGTATTCGTGTCGTGTCAAATTTAGGTCAACCAAACACGAACCATTTAATAATTATGTCAAAATATTGAAACCCAAGCTTGACATAGAAAATAAACGGTTACTCAATAATCCGCTTAATATCTATATATTTAACAAAATTTATATTAAACATTTGCATACTGTTATATATATATATGCACACACTCACACCTCAAAATATTACAAATTTACACTATTGAAGTTCTAATCTATATAAAATTTTATAAATAAAACATTATGTATTTGTCAATCCTTCTAAAAAAAAAAAAATCATATCCAATATTTGAAATTTAATGATAAGAACCTATAAATTAATTTAAAATAAAAAATATAATCGTGTCATTGGTCAAGTAAATGGGTCAAGAACTTTAACCCTTACTCGGCACAGAAAAAATTCGTGTCAACCTAGACCCGGCCCAATTAATAATTGTGTAAAATTTGATGACACGTATCCATTTATTCGTGTCATGTTCATGTCGGGTAATCGGGTCATGTTAAATTTTGCCAGCTCTAGACGGAGTGATGAATTTAGTTTTAAGATAAAAGCAACTTGAACAATTGCTTTTCTGTGATGGCCTTCTACAGCTGAAAATACAATGACCTATAATCGATAATATTTTTTCCCAAATGCATAAATTTCAGTTTTTGATTAACATTTCAAACACATTGGATTTTTTCATTTTTAAGACATTGACAGATTCGTTATCCCTGAATACCCCACACCCAACTCTATCTCCTCATATTTTTCATTTTGATTATTTTCAGTTCAGTATATCTTTTCATGCCAAACATGATTGAAAAAATATATAACAAGCAAATTTAACTCCTTTATACAAATATATGAATAATAAGAAAAGAATTCGTTTCTTTAAGAATAACAACGAAGAAATGAAGCTTGCCTTGTCACATAACTCTGCTTAGCGAAGGAAATGGCCATTGGTATCAACATGTTTCAGTGCTAGCTACAAGCAGTTAAGTAATAGTTAAAACAATTAAAGATTAGCCACTTCATACTAAAAATGAACATGTACGGCAAGGTGAGAATAAAAATGGGATGGTTTCATTTTCATGGTTTAATAACAAGAAAAAATTCTAAACAAGAAGAAGAAGAAGAACAAGAAGAAGAAAGGTTGCAAGATTTATTGTTGCTCCCGCTGTCCCGCAAAGGAATCATCTTTGTGCACTGTGTCTAAGAAGGGATAAAGAAAGGTGGTGATAGAGTGAGCATGTATCTGGAAAATAACAGCAACTAACAGACAGACCTTCCCTCAATCCTATCCTATTGTAATCCCATTAGTTGAATAAATAGGACAAATTGCATATCTAGCCTTTTATTTTGACCAATTAGCAGAAAGAACCCCAAAAGTTTCATCATCAACCCTCCTTGTTCGTTGGTTTTTAATTTTTGTTGCTTGTTTATATTCACGTAAATAGCACAAAATAAAAGAAAATTGAAAAAAGAAACGAAATATTGAAAAGCCTCAACATTCCTCAACATTTCGCTGATTAATGACAATTTAATTGTCATTTTTGCACCATTTTTTCGTCAGTCTATTTTGAAGATTTAAAAGTAACACCATAAAGTGTCTCTCACTACATCCTACAACAAAATAGGTAATAGAGAGTAGATAACAATTTGATTTATTTGTTATTTATAACATCACTCGTTTATGAGAGAGTTCGTACCTGTAATAAGTGCTGTGGTAACAATTGATCAATGACAATAGTTATATTAGAGATACTTCACTGTAGAATATTTTTTTATTACCATAAGATTAAAGTAATAAATAGTAAAAAAATATGTTATAACTTTAATCGTGTGGTTATAAATAAGTATTCTATCTTGATTAATATGTTATTTATAATAATATCACTCATTTATGTAGAGTTGATACCCATCATAAATGTTACGATAGAATTTACTCGGTGATTAGACCACAATTAAGTGGTCCTGCGAGATTTTTAAATTTTTTAGTGAGAATTTGAATTATGTGATGAATTTGAATTTAATTTTGGTGGGAAAATTGCTAATAAATATCGAAAATTAAGATTAGGTTAATTTTGACGGGTAAATAAAATTAATCTATGACAAAATTTATGATTGTAATTATTTGTGAAGAATTTATTTAAATGAATTTATTATTTTTAAATATATATAATCATTTTTATTTTTGATTTACTACGATTAATTTATGATCCCGTATTTGAAAGTTCAATTAGTAAAAGAAAATGAAATAAAATTAATTTGTAAATATAATTAACATCCCTAAATATCAATTAATTAACATCCAATTGAATTACAATAGTAATAATACAACCTGTATCATCGATACAAAGTCCAAATCCAAAGTTGACCATTCAAGTTAAACTATCATCCAACAACAAAATATTCAGGAAAAGAAACTAAAATAATCCAAAATTCACCGTATCGAAATTAAACTACCATCCAACAATGTAATACCCAGCAAAGAAGACTAAAATCATCCAAAGTTCACCATCCAGGTCAAACTACCATCCAATAACAAAAGAAAGCAGCAAAACAAAAGTTAAGAAAACCACCATCCATATTCAACTCCAGCAAAATATCCAACAAAGTAAATTCTGATCTAATCCCAGTAGTAACACAATGTTAAGCAAAATCAATCAAAATAAACTAACATTATTAAATGCAAAACTAATTATTTTGGCCAAAATCTGGTTCAGCCCAAAACATTATGAGAGCTTCTCTTATGGGGGCTGGTTTTAAGGTGGAGATGTTCAGAGGTAGCTCGCTGGGGATGTTGAGGCAGCAACAAGGAAGGACCTGAAATCACAGAGAACGGCAGTTAGAGACAGCGTCAGCAGTGACCGGCAACGGTACTCCTACGGTCAAGTCAGTGGGAGGTCCAAAGAAGTGATAGGTTTCAAAGGAAACCATAGAATCAGAGATGAGTGAGTTTTTGGGGATAAGTGAGTTTTTTTGGTGAAAGAGTCAGCTTATCTCTATTGTATAACTAACCTGACCTTTTATAGTAGAGTGCCCTTGAGGACGTCTTTGTGTCTCTTTGGGACACGTGGCAAGCTGTAATTGGAGATATCCCTCCTCAGGTAGGGCTTTTAAGTAATTTGACTCATTTTATTAGTGGCTTTGAGCTTTCCTTGAGTTGAAAGTGGTCATCTTGGGGACAGTCTACGGTGACAGTGTGAGTTGAAAGTGGTCCTCTTGGGGACAGTCTGTGGTGACAGTGTGTCTCCAGGTTCAATTAATTCATTTTGAATTGACCAATTGAGTTAGGGAGCACCTGAGCTTTTTAGGGATAGTGCAGGCAGCTTGTCCGTGGTCCCCCCTTTTCCAGCTTGACTTTGGTGGCCTTTAAGGAGATGTGTCAGAGGCAGTTCAGGTGGGGACTGTACAGTAGCTGCATGGTTTGGTGGTGCTCACGTGATTGTTAGGGCTTCATGGTCTCGCATCGTCATCTGTTGCTATGGGTACGGTTTGGGGTCATTGTCCGTCACTTATCGCCATCCTCATAGGATCCTCTCATTCCATCTTCCCCCAGTTAACTTTCCCTTGACTTCTTAACACTATCATCCTTCCATGGTCGATTTCCCCTTGTCTTTTTGTCAAGGTTATCTTTCCCTCCTTAGCTTCTCCTTCACTCTTTATCATGGCCCAGAGTCATGTTCCCTATGTGTTGTACCCTCAATGCCCCAGTGAATAATTTTCCACCAACAAGATCCCCCTAGTCTTCTTTAGCGAAGAATGAGGTGAAGGAGACTAAACTTTCTGCTTGAGGTATCACGACACATGGGAAGTTCATCGACAAGGGGTTGGTCTTACAGGGACTATCCCTATATCCCTGGCAAGGCTCTTTTATTCCAATTCGCTAGAATAATGCTCTCTTAAAGGGACCTTCTAAATGAGAAAATTCTCATGGGGTCCGTCCCCTATGCCTTCGGTAGGCTCCCCTTTTTCGTGCTATGGGAAGAGTGACTCACTGCTTTCCTTTTTGCGAGCTCGATCATTTCCTCGATGGCTTTGTCTTTTTTTCTTCATGTAAGTCTCCCCTTTTGTATTGGCGGAAGTATGAGAGGCGAGTTCGTGGGATAAAGTCTGGTCATTAGACTTGTCAGAGAGCTAAAAAAGAGAGTAGATGTGAAGAGCTTGGGGAACCTCATAGCCAAGTATAGGATCAAGAAATCGGGCTTGTCTTCAGCTGGCGACGGGAAGGACTCTAAAATTGAAGGCGATGTGGGCCTTTCTATTTCATGTCTCATGTTCACCTTGTCTTGGGGATGGTTTTCTAACCGTACGGGCATTATCCCTGGGTGGTTTGGAATTCGTCCCATGATCGGGGAACATTTCTGGCCATCTTGGAGCTATTTATTTTATTTTTAGCAATGTATGTTTGCTCTCTTTGTTTATTTTTGAGCTAGGTTGGCGATGTTCTAGCTCCCTTTTCTGTTTGTTACTCGCTAAGTAGCTTCATCGCGAAGAATGTGTTAGAGGCCAGGGAAGGTTCCTTCTATGCTACCCAAAAAGAAGCCTTTGATTCTGCTAGGAGGCCGCAAGTTCGGCCAAGGGATCCTCTCTATATCGAATAGATAACGACGCTTAGTTTATATTTGATAGGGGTCCTTCCAAGAAGGGGGAGAGACGATGATCTAAGTCCGGCTCCTACTGACCAGCTTGGTACAAAAGATGTAGGTGTGAAGGACTTTGATACAGACAATAAGGAATGCTAACAACAGGGGCATGAGACGAAAGAGGAAGGCCCGAGGAGTAGTTCTCGAGTGGCGACCTTTCAGTAGAGGGGGGTTGATCCTGCATCTTGTCACTGCGTTTGGGTGTGTTTGTAGCATAAGTCACGCTTGGGGCACTTATAATATGTGCCGCACCTGGGGAGCTACTACAGTACATGGGGCATTTGTAGTATATGCCACACTTGGGGAACTACCATTGCGCCTAGGGCACTTGCAGTATGTGCCATGCCTGGGGCACTTGTGGTGTATGCCACGCTGGGGAGCTTGTGTTATGTGTCGCTCTTAGGAAAGTTCCACCGCGCCTAGGGCTGCTTGTGGTATTTGCCGCGCTGGGGAACTTGTAGTATGTGCCGCGCTTGGGGCTCGTTGTCGCTCTTGGAACATGTGTATTTCACCACATCGGGTAGAGCAATCATGTTGCCGCACCCAGCGGGGCTTCTATCGTGCCTGGGGCATATGTATTTTACTGCACCTGGGGCTCGTCTCCGTGCCTGGGTCTGGTGTTTATGTGCCGTGCTTGGGGCTCGATGCCGTGCTCGGGGCATGTATAGTTTTGCCGCATTGGGGGGAGCAATCATGGTTGTTGCACTCGGCGGGGCATCTGCCTCACCTGGGGCCCGTCGCCGAGCCTAGGGCAGGTGTTTATGTGCCGTGCTTAGGGCATTTTGTCACCGTCATATGGATTGGTCCCAAGCATGCATGGTTTTAGAGATCTTGTGAAATTAACTCATCATTGTGGGGGGCGTCCCCCCGTACATAAGATGCATATCACTTTCATGGAGAGTGGGGCCCCTTGAAAGCTATATAGGGTGTTCCCATCATGCGAGAATCCTTATCAAAAAGATATTAGAGAATACGCGGTCCCTTTACCGCCATATGGGGTTGATCCCATCATACGTGGGCCATTATAATAGAGGTCACTGGGTCCCTTTACGGTTATGTGGGGTTGATCCCATCATGCATGGGCCCTTGTAATGAGAAGTTGCAGATCAGAGAACATGTCTCCCCGATGCGAGGATCACGTGTGAGACTTATAGATAGCGCCACTTTTTTGGGTGTTTGAGCCACATATATGCTGAATAATACCTCATTTTTAAGAAAGAGGTGACACGTATAGCTCGTCTAAATGGTTAAGAAAGAGGCGGCAAATATGTCTCGTCCGAATGGTTGAGAAAGAGGCAGCATGTACTCCTCATCCGCATGGTTGAGAAAGAAGCGGCAAATACACCTCATCCAAATAGTTGAGAAAGAGGCGGTAGGTACGCCTAATCCAAATAGTTAAGAAAGAGGTGGCATATAAGCCTTGTCCGAATGGTCGAGAAAGAGGCAGTATGTATGCCTCGTTCGAATGGTCGAGAAAGAGACAGTATGTATGCCTCGTTCGAATGGTCGAGAAAGAGGTAATATGTATGCCTCGTCTGAATGGTCGAGAAAGAGGTGGCATGTATGCCTCATCCGAATGGTTGAGAAAGAGGTGGCAAATACACCTCATCCAAATGGTTGAGAAAAAGGTGGCATGTACGCCTCATCCGAATGGCGGCCCTTTTGGGAGATCGACTGTGGAGATGATCCCTCTAATTACCGGTGATATTTTCTGAGCATGGCAACGTTCTAGGGGTGTTTGACCTTCTTTCTGTCGAGGTGCAGCAGCAAAAATATCCCGGATTTGAGAATTCGTATAACCTAGTTGAGAATTTCCTAATTTGTACTGAGGGTACCATCCCCTTGAGAACTTCTCCAAGAGTATAATCAGCATCGGAAGGCTTTATGCATTTAAGATAAGTAGCTGAGAGTCCTTGACTGTACATTCATCCTCAATTAAGCAGTATGTGAAAGTTCCGAATTTGAGTTTTTGAGCTTTATTTTCATCTTTGGGGAAGGTCCTCTTCTACAACCAGTTGATTATGGGGCCCATCCAAGATCCCCCAGTGACTACAGATACCGTCCATGGGGACCATCCCCAGCATGTCTGTGTGTTATCTTACAGAGACATCCTTGTACTCTTGGAGTATGCTGATGGGAGTTTTTATATTTGGCTTAGTCATGCTGGCGTTGATTACGAATGTATAGAAAGGGTCTTCGTACATGCTTGCATAAACATTATTGGCTCTACTAGTTCCCTACTTGTGGCATCTTTGGAGAGTCTTAGGCCAAGTGTAGAGTCTACTCCTTACTGTATTGAGGTGAGGGCAATGTCTACCACTGAGACGATCTCATGGGATAGAGGAACGGTCTTGGCAAGTGAGGGAAGTCTCTCTATAGATGGGGGGATGAACTCGACAAGTATAGGAAAGTTCTCTGTAGATAGAGGGATGGTGTCGATTTGCGTAGGGAGACTCTCTGTAGATGAAGGGATGGTGTCAATATATGCGGGTAGGCTCTCTGTAGACAGAGGGATGATGTCAGCATGTATGGGGAGGTTCTGTATAAGTGAAAGATGGTGTCAACATGAGCAGACCTTTTGGTGGCCTTTAAAGAGATATGTCAGAGGCAGTTTAGGTGGGGACTGTACGGTAGCTACATGGTTTGGTGGTGCTCACGTGATTGTTAAGGCTTCGTGGTCTCACATCGTCGTCTGGCGATTTTGGGTCATTGGCCGTCACTTGTCGCCATCCCCCTACGATCCTCTCATTCCATCTTCCCCCAGTTAACTTCCCTTTGACTTCTAAACATTTTCATTCTCCCTTGGTCGACTTCCCCTTGTCTTCTTGTTAAGATCATCCTACCCTCCTTAGCTTCTCCTTTACTCTTTATCATGGCCCAGAGTCATGTTTTCCATGTGTCATACCCTCAATGTCCTGATGGATAATTTACCACTAACACTAATATTAATCTTAATCCCATCAACACCTCAACCACTGTTTGATGCGACAAGAACCTGAGTGTATGCCTCATTTCCTTTTAATTGTTAACCACAAATATAATGTTATTAAACTTTTAAGCACACCACATATATATTCTATAATATAAACCTATAATGATATTCATCAATAATTTACATTGTTCATTAACAAATAAACATCACCTAGTATGTCCATCAATGTAGGTACCCAGTTCCTTAGGGAACCACGTCTTGCCACATGTCTCTTTTAAGTAAAAGAAAATCATTCCGGATAAGATGATATATGGAATAGGCCTCCTAAGTAAATTACAAAGAAAAATAAGAATCAAAGGAGGAACTAGGTTCAACATGGCTCCAAATCTATCACCTATGGAAACCATGATCACAAGAACAAGGGAAAGAGGAAAAAAATGATATATATATAGAATAATGTACAAAATTCCCGGCACATAAATCCATATAAATGTGTGTTGATCTAAAATGATGATATGTATCCTTGGAATTAGGGTTTTGAACAAAACTCTAACTCCATGTCGTCCATTTTCTATAGATAGAGGCTCATTTATAAGAGAATGGTTCATTGGCCATTCTAAGAGCACTATTTACTTGAAGGGAACAACTCATCTTTTAATTTCATTTCAAGATTTTGCCACATGTCCGAGCTCACGTGCACTTTATTGCACTAGATTTAACACACCATTTTGGTGGATCAACTACCTTGACAAATGAGCAAACAGAGGGTCCTGTTTTGACTTTATTTATAGCCATTGATTATGATTATGTTGAATCCAACAATCCAAAATGGTTGCCTTGGATTGTACTACTAAATCTCATCTAAAGACTGTGGTTGTAAGCTCACAAAAAATATCATGTAAATGCCCACACTTGATCAACTAAAAATTTGTTTGTATAAAGGCAAGAGCTCTCACAAATTCGGTGTGCTAGAGAGTTGAGAAAAGAGAAAAAACTGTGGCGAGGGTGGAGGGTAGAGAAGTAGAGAAAATTTGGTATAAATATAGAATGAATTTTAGGCAAAAATCTCTTCTTTTCTCTTTTGTTTTCAATTTTCTTGTATTATACTTCATTAGTTTGTTAAATAAAATGAGTGTTTTGCTTGTCAATACGTGTGACTAATTTTCTAAGTTAAGATGAAGGGTGAAGCTCAAGGATGCAAATCATGAAATTAATTACTCTCTCAAGTAAGTTTTAAGTTTATTGTTTTTTAGTTACATGTTTAAAATTTGTATTTTCTACTAATTATTTTCATGCCATGTTAATTGTAGATCTAGGTCCCTTTTGGATCTATATAAGTATTTAGACATAATGTCGATACACTAATATAGTAATGATTATACCCCAATACAGCTGTGGCACATTATATACTTATTCCCCATATTTATCTATAGAGTGGTCAGTTAAGAACTAAGTCACATAACCACTTGGCTAAAGGCTAAGTGGCTAGAATCACTCTCTCACAATTGAACCATTCCCTTACAATTGTGAGGGTAGTGGTTTGAACCCCTATAAAAACATTGTGGGGGGTTTAATTCCTTCCTCAATTTGAGTGAAGGAAGTCTTCTCCCATTCGAAATGTATGTGGAGTAAACGTTCCTCGAATATTAGAGAAGGTAAAATCTATGCAGTGCTATATAAGATTTAATGTAAAGTAGTCACAGTAATTGTTTGATTGTGAATATCATTAATATTCTCATGTAATATGAGTTGTAATCTGAGCATTAGTCTCATGTAATTCAAAAAAAAAAAAAGAACTAAGTCTCATAATATTTAAACTGGTAAAATAAATGAAAAATATAAATATGAGAGAGTATTACGACTATGGTCTGAATACTAATAGTAGATCCCATAATCTTAGTACTTTTTAAAGTATTCCTTATTAATTTATTTTTCTACAGTTAATTTTATTTAATAATTGACTATTAGATTTTTAAATAGTCAATTATTAGATTTAATAATTTTTAAATGTTCTGTGGTTCGACTCTGCACTTACCTAATTCAATTATAAATAGGTTTTCTTATACTTGGAAATAATAAACTATTTTTTAGTTGTGTCTGTGGGTGTGGTCTACACCACTTTTTTAGGGTTTTCATCAAAATCACGTCAAGTTAGGAATTACATTCTCTCATCCCAAATTAATTTTCCCTATAAATAAAAAGGAACTCCTGTAAATTTAACATTAATTCACTAACAAAGCTTGAACCGAAAAACAACTTGCTTTCCTAAGTGTATTTTTTTTAAACTTTATCAAAGATTCTTTAAAAATAATTTGTAATTTAGATTCATTAAAAACAAAAAATTTACTTGAATTGAAAGCTCAGCAGTCTCATTTCCATTTTCCAAAATTGAGAGCCTAATTTATTATGGAAAATGCTACTTGTACTATTGCACATAATTTTGTCTTTATATACAAATATTCTCATTTTATCTGTCGTGTAATTTTATGTGGACCAATATATAAATGACACCTATCCATGTCATTTAGATATTTATTCAAAAGACAATTTCAAATCAACAAAGTTGGCATACTTGCCTATATAATGTAAAGACTAAGGTTGCGTTTGTTTTTTTTTTCTCTAAAATATGAATAGGCCTGAATTGGTTTGAATTCTAAATAGACTTGAATGTTCGAATTTGAATCATTTATTTTTTGTTTGAATCTTTGAAAATAAGTTTTAAGTTATTTTTTTTAACTTAAACAACTAAAAACATTTATTTTTATATTTTTATCCTCATTAAATTTGAATGTCAAATAAATAATATACAGATCCCAAAGAACATAAATATTATAATATTTTAACCTATATAAGCAAAACCACATTCAAGTGAATATATAATGATTTTGGAATTATAATATATAAAATACCATAAGTTTCAAATTTTATCACAAATTCTCAATAATAGTACATAATATAAGATGAGATTATTAGTGGGAAAATCTGTATTGGTGGATTTTGGGATAGACATGAAAAATAAAAAATAAAAAATAAAATAAGGATATTTTTTACATTAGAAATTAGTTGGCTTATTCATATTTCTCCATTCAATAAAAAGTCAAAAAAATTAGCTTATTTTATTAAGTCAAAATTATTTAAAAAGTCCTATTAAGTTATAAAATCAAACACCTCTAATTAATTTAATTAATTAAATCACTTTAAGTCGTTAAGTTAAACACCCTCTATGCCTGACAGCAAAAAAATGTAACTTACCTCCTATTGTATATATCGACTACTAAATTAAGCAAATCTAAATAGAAGGAAAGTTGAGAAGGCAATTCTCTTTTATTCTTTCTCGTATTTTCTCACCAACCAAACACAAAAATAAATAATCTCAAGGAACAACAAGAAGGATTTCTCATATCCTTCCAACAACTATTTCATGCACGAAAATCTTGGCCAAATTGTGGGATCTCTGTTTGAACTAAGATAAATATTCATAAAATGAGAGTACAAATGAGAGATAATGGGGTGGGTGATAATTGATCCATGCATGTTGTTACATGGATGTGATGGACGGCACACAAACTATCATATTTATCACATAAAATAGCCTATATCGTAATTAAGATATAAGAATTAAAAGTAATATACATCACTACCATATGGTTCATCGATCACTATCACTGTAAAGCCAAAGGTAGTTATATTCTATTAAGAGTGTGGTGAGCTGGCATGCTGATTTGGCATATGTGGGCCTTGATGGTTAGTTAGTTATAACATCCTTATTTGACAGCAGCTGCAATTGAATATATAAGGATGCCAGCTGATTAACAAAAGGCGGTAATTGAAATACACTTTGTAACTGAGAGAAATTAGTTTTTTTTTTGTAAAGGGATTTGTTCTTTGTCAGGAAGTGAGTGAATTGTAGCCACCATTAACAATAAAAGCGTCAAGTGAACTGAACCATGTTAAAAGCTTTGTGTGTCTTCTCTGTTTCTTTGGGTTTCTTGCTATTTTTCTTTTCTGTTTGATTCAAGATTTTTTGGATTCTTTGTGATTAATCAAATACATATCACTGATTAATTTGATTGCTTAAGTTTGATTCAAGTTTCACTACAAACTGGTATTAGAGCCATTTAAGGCACTCTGTTCTTGATCTTGGTGCCCTTTCTGTTCTTGGTTGTTAAAAATGGCAAGCACAAGGTTTAACCTTGAGAAATTCAATGGTGAAAATGATTTTTATCTGTGGAGTATGATAATGCGTGTCATCCTAATTCAACAGGGGCTTGATAGTGCCTTTAATGTAGAAGAGGATCTTAAGGGAAAAAATGAGAAAGGGGAAGGTTCTTCAGACCTTAGTGGAGAAATGAAGTCCATTAATAATAAAGCTCACAGTACCATTATTTTGCATCTGTCAGATGAGGTGTTGATAGAAGTGGCGAAAGAGAAGACTGCCCATAGTCTGTCGCCAAAACTAGAAAAGTTGTTCTTGAAGAAAACTGTATATGAAAAGTTGCTCTTGAAGAAAACTGTATATGAAAAGTTGTTCTTTGGCTAAAAGGCTGTATATGAAGAGAAAGTATACACCTTCACAATGAAAGAAAGGACAGCCATGACAGAAATTTGAGGAGTTCAACAAGTTGATTCTTGACCTCGAGAATGTTAATATTGTGCTGGAAGATAAAGATCGAGCCCTTATCTTATTGAGCTCATTGCCTGACTCATATGAGCATTTAGTGGACACTCTCCTATATGAAAGGCCGACCCTTACCTTAAAAGATGTGAAGAATGCACTGGAGTCTAAAGACTTGAAGAAGAGAGCAGAAGGGAAGGATGAAAGTCTTGGGGAAGGATTAGTTGCCAAGGTGAAACAAGCAAATAAAGCCAACAAAGACAAAAAGAACAACAATAAGAAAGATAAAGCTGAGAAGAAAAAGATGAAAAAAAATGTTACTTCTATCAAAAGGAGGGACATTATATCAAGGACTGCTTTGACAAGAAGAAGCTTAAGAAATTAAAAGAGGACTTAAATGGCAAAGCTGTTGTTGCATCTAAAGATGAGTGTGGATCTGATGAAGTTGATGTACTTGTTGCTACAGAGAAACAACATTCTGGTGAGTGGATCTTAGATTGCGGATGCTCTTTTCATATTTATCCCAATGAAGAATTGTTTAAAACATTTGAAACAATGAAGGGTGGTAAGGTTTTGTTAGGCAATAATCCGGCTTGCAAAGTTTCTAGGGTTGGAACCATATGCATTAAAATGCTTGATGGTAAAACTAGGGATTTAAATCAAGTTAAATATGTACCTGACCTTAAAAGGAACCTAATATCACTAGGGATGTTTGATCAGCTTGGCTGTAGTATAAAAGATGAGAATGGTGAGATCCAAGTGGTTAAAAATGGCACTGAACGATGTTAGAAGGAATGGTTTATATGTTCTTGTGGGATCTTCTGTTCAGTTTGGAGTTACTGCTATTGCAAGCAATGACAAGACAAAAATTTGGCATATGAGGCTTGCACACATAAGTGAGAGAGGTTTAAAAGAATTAAGTAAGTAGGGGTTACTTGGAAATAATGTGATTTCTTCACTGGAATTCTATGAGAAGTGTGTCTTTGGGAAGGCAACAAGACAAAAATTTCCAGTAGGAAAGCATGAAACCAAATAGACTTTAGATTACATTCATTATGACCTTTGGGGATCTTCACACTTTCCATCTCATGGTGGAGCTAGATACTTTATCACATTCATAAGTGATTTTTCTAGAAAGGTTTAGATATATGTGTTGAAACAGAAGGTTGAAGCATTAGAAAGATTTAAGGAATCGACAACATTGATTTAGAACCAAACTGGCAAAAGAATAAAGAGGCTAAGAACAGATATTGACCTTGAATATTGTAGCAGCGAGTTTGATGATTTATGTAAGAAACATGGCATTGCAAGGCACTAGACTGTTAGACACAATCCATAGCAAAATGGTCTTGCTGAAAGGATGAACAAAACATTAATTGAAAGGGTAAGGTGTATGCTGATAAATGCCAATCTCTCTAAGAAATTTTGGGCTGAAGCTGTGACAACAGCTGCTTATTTGATTAATAGAAGCCCTTTATCAGCATTGAACTTTAAAACACCATAAGAGGTCTGGTCAGGAAAGCCACCAGATTTAAGCCATTTAAGGGTATTTGGCTGCCTTGCTTATGCTCACATCAGCCAAGGCAAGTTAGAACCAAGGGCAATCAAAGGATAATTCATTGGGTACCCTAAATGTGTCAAAGGATACAAGATCTAGTGCTTGGAAGGTAATCCTTCAAAAACCCTTATCAGTAGAGATGTGGTTTTTAATGAGGACCCTTTGGTGCAGACTAAAGTGGAAACAGAAGTCATTTCTACTGATGACAATGCTAGAAAAGATGTTGAGTTGATGGTGGAGCCTGCTGGTAAAAAGAAGCCAGTAGAGAGTGATATATCACAGACCCAGAACATGCATAATTCACCAGAACTAGAAGGCTATCAACTTGAAAGGGATGGAGAAAGAAGAATTATCAGGATGCCAAAGAAATATGGGATTATTGATTTAATTTCCTATGCTCTTATGGTTACTGAAGCAGTAGGTGGTGAAGAACCTCTGAGTTACAAAGAAACTATGAACTGTAGAGATAGAGCTAAGTGGATTGCTGTAATGAAGGATGAAAGATCCTCTCTTAAAAAGAATGAAACCTGGATACTTGTCAAGAAACCCTCAGACAAAAGTCTAGTAGGCTGTAAGTGGATCAATAAGCTCAAAAGGGGAATGAAAAATGCAGAACCACCTAGGTACAAGGCAAGACTTGTAGCTAAAGGGTTTACTAAAAAAGAAGGAGTGGATTATACAAAAGTGTTTTCACCTATGGTGAAACACAGTTCTATAAGGGTGCTGTTAGCAATCACAGCATACTTTGATCTTGAATTAGATCAGTTGGATGCTAAAATAGCCTTCTTGCATGGTAACCTTGATGAGGAGATCTTAATGTCACAGCCAGAGGGGTTTATTGAAGAAGGGACTGAAGATATGGTTTGTGTGCTTAAGAAAAGTTTGGATGGATTGAAGCAATCTCCTAAACAATGATATCTGAGATTTGATGATTTTAT
Source organism: Clausena lansium (assembly GCA_030449835.1). Lineage (NCBI taxonomy): Eukaryota > Viridiplantae > Streptophyta > Magnoliopsida > Sapindales > Rutaceae > Clausena > Clausena lansium. Next base: position 11,337,058 of record JASUUF010000152.1, read on the forward strand.
GATCAAGCATGGATACTACAGAAGTCAGTATGATAATCGTGTGTATTTCAGAACACTGTCTCCTGGTGGTGGTATTTTCCTTTTACTCTATATTGATGACATGCTTATAGCATGTAAGCACTGGAATGAAATAGAGAAACTGAGAAAGGAATTGAATACTGAATTCAAATAGAGGATTTAAGCACAGCCACAAGAATCTTGGGGATGCAGATTGTAAGAGATAAATGTCCAAAAACCTTGTTTCTCACTCAAGTAGATTATGTAAGGAAGGTTCTACACAGGTTTGAGATGACTAATGCTAAACCTGTCTCAGTTCCCTTATCAGCACATTTCAAATTATCCAAACTCCAAGAACCTATAGATGAGGAAGATGTTGAGTACATGAAGAAAATTCCATACTCCAGTGCAGTAGGTAGCATTACGTATGCTATGGTCTATTCAAGACCTAATATTTTACATGGAGTAGGAGTAGTCACTAGGTTTATAGGGAATCCAGGCAAGGAGCATTGGAATGATGTCAAGTGGATACTAAAGTATTTGAAAGGCACTGTACACTTGGTATACAGTATAGAAGAATTGAAGGAACTAACAGGAAAGTTGCTGGATATGTCGATACTGACTATGCTGGTGATTTAGACAGAAGAAGATCAATCACTGGTTTTATATTCACTATGTGTGGGGGTGCAGTTAGCTAGAAAGTTTCTTTACAGTCAGTTGTAGCACTTTCAACAACTGAGTCAGAGTACATTGCTTTGACAGAAGCTATTAAGGAAGCAGTATGGTTAAGAGGCTTAGTTACTGAGTTGGGATTTCAGCAGCAGACAGTTTCCATCAGTTGTGACAGTTCTAGTGCTATACAACTTAGTAAGAATCCCAAGTATCACGAGAGAACTAAGCACATTGATGTGAGAATGCACTTTATCATAGATGAAATTGGGAATGGAGCTGTGAGCATTGTGAAAGTTCCATCTGAGATGAATACTGTAGATTTGTTAACAAAACATATAACTTTTGTCAAGTTCAGGGAGCTGTTGAACTTGATTGGAGTTGTTAGCTTATAAGTCAAGCTAGCTGTTGCTGGTGCTGGATTGAGTGAAGCTTTAATAGAATAAAACTATGATGGAGATTTGTGAAGTCAGAGGTAGTTATATTCTGTTAAGAGTGTGGTGAGCTGGTATGCTGATTTGGCATATGTGGGCCCTGATGGTTAGTTAGTTATAACATCCTTATTTGATAACTACTGCAGTTGAATATATAAGGGTGCCAGCTGATTAACAAAAGGAGGTAATCGAAATACACTTTGTAATTGAGAGAAATTAGTTTTTTTTTTTTTTTTTTTTTTCTGTAAAGGGATTTGTTCTCTGTTAAGAAGTGAGTGAATTGTAGCCACCATTAATAATAAAAGCGTCAAGCTCAAAGGAGCATTCAAGCCGTGGATGTAGGTTCTCTATGAACTGAACCACGTTAAAAGCTTTGTGTGTCTTCTCTGCTTCTTTGGTTCTCTTGCTATTTTTCTTTTCTGTTTGATTCAAGATTTGCTGGATTCTTTGTGATTAATCAAATACAGATCACTGATTAATTTGATTGCTTAAGTTTGATTCAAGTTTCACTACAATCACCAATAAAGAAGTAGGACAAATGCCACCTAATGTGTGCATACATATTAACTGATGTTATAAATGATATATATTTCTTTTCGCCTTTTCTATACATATCAATAATTTATATTACATCTTCATTCTCTTGTCTTCACGTTTGTTGAAAGTATAAATAAAGCTTAATAGGTTTGCAAAAATAATTAATGAGAGAAAAAGAAAATGAAAGGGCAAGTTTCCTATGAGTTGAAGGTTAATATGCTAGCAGGCCAAGCTTGGGAACTCTATGGCACAATTAAACTAGCAAAGCTTGTTGAAAAAGAGTCTGATGCCGTTGAAGAAATTGAAGTTATAGAAGGAGATGGAGGATTTGGCACCATTCTTCACCTCAAATTTACACCAGGTAGGTACTGACTTTTAAATAACACACTCTCTAAGGTGATGAGTTTCATGGCTTTGTGTCTTTTGATTGAACTAGGCACACCGGGTTTTGCTGGTTACAAAGAGAAGTTCATTGAGATCGATAACGAGAAACGAGTGAAAGTAACAGATGCTGTGGAAGGAGGGTATCTAGATGTGGGATTTACTCTGTTTAGTGATCTTTAAGATCATAGAGAAATGGAGTGATTCTTGCATCATCAAATCAACAATCGAGTATGAACTCAAAGACGAAGCTGCTGCTAATGCTTCCTTTGTCGATGAAGTGGCGAAGATAGCAGAAATCTCCAAGAATTATCTTCTCAACAACAAGACTGTTAGGGAATTTTGAATTCCACCCAAGATCTTGCAAGCAAAAAATATCAAACAAATAATAACAAAAAATAGATAGAGAATAAAACCAATCACACAATACAAAAATTTACGTGGAAAACTCCTATATTGTAAGGACAACGAGAGAAAAATTTACTATGTGAAAAATTGTTATAATCACTCTAGTAATTTTCCTCACAACCAAAACCCCAATAACACACCCAATCTCTCAATAGACATACCGTTTCTCTCACACTAAAAATTGTCTATTTATAGAGAACCTGATTGTTGTGCTATTTTGTGCAAATAAGTGAACCCAACCTCCCTATATATAAAGATTATTTCTTGTAGGAGAAGTATTCATTTTCTTATACTAATAGTATTCCTCTTTGAATAAGTCAAATCCTAAAGAGGAATATTATTTATTTTTTAAATAGGAATCGTACTAAATACGAAAGTATCATAAGAAATTCTTATTGAAAAATAAGACATTTCCTAACAAAGACTATAAATCACCCATCTTCAATAATCCACTCTCAGCAGCAACAAAGACAATGACATCTCAAGTATGGAAATGTTAGTCATAATAATACCATGTATTTCAGCTAAACTTTAAGTAAGATCTAGTGTTTTACAAGAACAAGTGTCGTCGCATATCAAGATCAATCTGATTTTATGTTGGGCAATTTCTTGATTACAACTAAGTGATCGATGTTTCTAATATGAAAGATGAATCTGGAAAGCATATACCATCTTCCTTTAGAGTGAACCTCAACCTACAATCGTCACCACATGCTATCTAAGCATAATTTGCCGAGGAAATCCCGAGGTGACGAAAGTGTTTGAATTGGTACCTTCTTCCAGATGCAGGGTTATTTGCCCAAGCTCTATTTTTTTTTTTTTTAAGAAAGTATGCCTTTCATTAGGAACCAATAATAGCCAATAATTTAATGCCACATGAACATAAATATATGCCCACATTAAGCTTAAGTACAATACATAAGATAAGACCTATTTGCCCAAGCTCTATTTAACTACAAAAGATTTGAAAATTTTACATCACACGTCTATCTAAGTATTAGCCATAGTGCATATGGTTAATAATTAATATCTAACAATTCTTATATTTTTGCTTATTGACCTTCATCACCAACGTGAGTGTTGCTTAAAGAAAAGCTTAAATTATATGGGAATCTAAATCCAAATTTTTGTGATTGTTTCTCTCCTCTCATGCTTTCGATACTATCTTTGACTTTGCCCCCTGAGCATAACTCACTGGTCAAGAATACTTTGTGTCGATAGTCATCTGTGTTCGAATAATAATTGGGTTATCTCTGTAGTCTCCAGAAATGAGCTCATTTCTTTTAGCAAACTAACAAGAAACACACTACCAAGTTTTGTGTTTCCATGTTTTATCAGGAGATAAATTCACCAAACACAAAGTGGGAAGCCTAATGCTACAAGTGTGGGATGGTTCTCATGGCTCTTCTTTTCCATTTCCATCTACACATGCATGAGAGTAACTAATTCTATAATGTTACAATGCAAGGTCTTGGTCATATTATCACAACACTAGAGGAATATTGTTAAGAAGAAAAATCTGGTACATGAGTAGCAAAACTTCCAAATTCTTTGACAAATGAGGAACCTTACAACTAGTGGACTGCGATGCCACATTGCACTAGTCAACAGCCATGGCTTCTGAACCCCCACTAGCATCCTCCATTCCACCCTTCTGCTCCTCAGCCATTCTCATCTCCTCGATCAAATTCTTCTGTTCTTCTTCCATGGTATTCTGTAACTCATCCACCTGCAGAAAAGTTGCAACAATACACATATCAATTGAGAGCACCAATAATACAGATTCAACCTTACCATAAAAAAATGGACCACCAACTGCACATCCAGCATGCTCAACTTTATTTTCATGTCAATACAAACAGTGGCAAAGTGAATGTTTATTGCTTGAAGCATCTTAAAAATAATGATGGAAATGGGAAATAAAAGAAAGTGAGATATGAGTTCATTTGTTAATATGAAGATTTCAACAAAATAGCGGTGAACAGAAAAATCAGTTACAGAGGTACAGTTTTGTGATTTCAAGATATTATTAGGCAAAAGAGGATTATATTGTTAAAGTCCTAGATTTCTCTACTCTTTAAGGTAAACCACTGATGTGCAACTACATACACAGGCATAAAACAAATATAAATCCGTCAATAAAAGAGTTATAACAATGAAAGCTTCTCCTAATCCCGCCCAGAACACCCAGAATTTCAGCATATCCCATTGTGGTCATTAAACAAAGCTATGGAACTTTCACAGTAACATTGTACAAAATTTATAAAGACTACTGGCAATTTCAGAATTATAGTTACCAAACACCTTACTGCCTTTTTACACAGATCATTCTTCAACACAGTTGAAACATATTATTTTTAAATCATAGCAACACCAAACTAGCTCTAAAATCATTCATATCAAAATTGGATCCAAGAATTTCTCTCCACAAACCCACTGGACCGTCCTATCACAGAGCTCTTAAGGCATAAGATATAAAAAAGCCTTTCCCTCAAAGGAAACAATATCATAGAAAATTTCCCAAAAACTAACAAAACAAAAAATTTAACAAGAATAGATTTCACACAAATTTCTAATGAAATCATATCAAGTCAGCAAAAGAAAAGATCACCACTGTTGTATCCAAATCAATCATGTTGCTTGCCTACAAAGCCCACACAAGTTTGAACTTTAAATGAAATTGCCTATAAATCAATCAAATGATATCATGCTTTACAGAAAAAGGACAGATGTTTATTTGTTATCCACATAGAAACTGCAAATTCAAAGATCTCCTCATTTGAACAGGAGAAATATCATACTATTCACTTCCATCATAATTTTTAGATCGCAGTCAATTCCAACCTATTTATCGAACACCCCCGCCCCCCCCCCCCCCCCCAACATCCCAGTAACATGTGTTCCTCCTGTTTCATCTTCCACAGCTTAGAACTAAGAATCACCCATTTCTATACTTGTAAAGGAATCATCATACCCAGATCGCAGCAGGGAAAATTTAGAAAACAGCGTGACAAGTTAAAATCAATAAAACCAGAATCCAGAACGAACCCATGTATAAATGCTAGAGTTAACTTCTAACATCAATGTGGTAGTGGTGCTATAAAGTGCTCCAGTGAATGTAACAAAAGTCTCTGATATAAACAAAACTTCACTATCATATTTATGTAATGATTCCTAAAGAAATATGAACACACCGTAGAATAAGAACTGGAAATTTGAAAAGCAAAAAGAGGCCCCAATTTAGGGAGCAACCACAATCATGCAATTGAGTTTAGCATATTTGTGCCAAGATAGTAACATTGTGCTTATGATTTAAATTTGTAAGTGTGTTTTGTAAAAATATTTGACAAAGTAGCAAAACCTCCAAAACAAACTATTTGGTAGAAATTTCACTGAATGGCAGGATGAGGAGGGATCTAAATACTAAAGATGTATTTTTGCACGAAAAATTTCATGCAAATAGATAGCAGAGGAAACTTGAACACAAAAACAAAGGAATGGCAAAGCAGACAAATTACTTAGTAGCAAACTGCAACATACCACATGCAATAAAAGAGCAAACTGCTTCTTCCGAAGCTCCAGCAACCTTGAACCGGCTGTATTCTCTGCCTCTAATGCTGCAATCTCTTTCTCCAGGTCAGCAATAATCTTTTGAGTCTCCGATCTTGGTGGCTGCACAGCAATCAATTTCCTAATTGCTTCACACTCCTCCTTGTGCTGTCTTTCAATCTTACTCTCTTCAAGTTGTTTCTTTAAATCTTCAATGTCAGCCTTCGCCTGCAATATTTGCCTATTTATCTCTTCTTTCAGTTCAGTGAAGTTCTCCTTCTCTCTGAGGTTTGCATCAATAACAGCTTTACTCTTAAGAAGTGGAATCTCAAAAGTGGACAACTCCTGCAGGAAAGCTTTAGCAAGTTTTCCACAGTCATTATTATTATCTTCATCCTTCTCAATCTCAAGTACAAATGAGGTAAATTTCTTCTGAAGTTTCTTCAATGGGGGTTCACCCCTTGTGGTGGTTGTGCGGGTTAGAAGCCTATGCTTTATGATTACATCATCTTCATGTGGACCGAAAGCGTAGTTCACTGGCACTGTTTCTGCCCTACCAGGAACTTTCCTTCCTTTTGCTAGCATTTAAACTGCTTATTGTACTTTCAATCCTGCAAGATAGATGTATGATCAGATTCACATCCCATATATATCTGCAATAGTAAGTTCTAAGCTCTACAACCAAATGGCAATATTGAAAGTGACAATCCATATAAACTAAACCATTGACTTCAAGAAGCAAGCCCAAACAGCCCTAAAATATACAATTGGCAACTGTTTCAGCAATAAGAAGCCACAAAAACACATTATTTACCAGAAACCACTATGAAATGTAATTCAACCACTGATTCTTATACTCAAACACATGGAGAAATCCAATCATTTACAATGCAATATGTAATGTCCTAATTAGTCTCTCAACTTGGTCTACCACACTCATGGATGCTAGCTAGTATGAATATGAAAGAGAGAGAAAGGTTAAGAACACAAGCACTCATTATTTCCGAATTTGTTTCTGCACAGACGCAAAGCCCCCGTCAAAAACATATAAACCAATGAAATAATAATTGTATCAGAAGAAGTCAAAAATTTTACCTAAAAACTTAGTCAGTTTTTTAATAGTTGCTAAGAAAATACCCAGACATAAAACCTAACACACAGTCAATTTCAGAATAAAGAACTAGACAAAGGACCCCTCTCTTCTTCTACCTCTTTGCCTCCATCCAAAAGCATTTCTCATCAGCTCCACAACTAAAGAAGAATTGTTTCACTGATTTTGAAACGATGAATGGTAGCATGATTCCCTTTTAACAACAGTCATAACACTCACCTTCTGAATGGATATGTGCACTGACTGACACCTAACATGGAGAAGTGGCCTAGTGTGGCACTTATAGAGACCTATAAATAGAAATCCTTCTGAGTAGTTGCTTTCATCATCGTTTTCACCAATCAAAAAACTATTTCACTTTGGGAACTCAATGTAAGTGTACAACTCATGCCCTGACAAGCAAAACAACTAAATTTGACCCTCAAATAATTCAATTTTTTTTTAATCTAACAAAAATTCAGCAAAAATAACCCGAATGATGGCAAAAGCAAAATAATACTCTGCCAATGGTCACTATAACTTGACTTTTAAAAATTAATAAACTAAACAAACATACTTGAAAGTCTTGGAGCACAATAAAACCCACACAGTAAATTACAACAAAAAAGAAAAAACAATTGATTGACAAACTAATTGAAGAAAAAAATAAAAGAAAATATACCCAATTGTGACAAGCACCAGTGAAATAAGAGAGACCGCTTTGAGCTTTGGGGCTTGTGGAAATCAAGTGAGAGGCAGAGAGCTTTGTTTGCAAGCCTGCAGCTGCGAGGAGCTAAGCTGTATTCCTATTTTAGTCTTTTTTCTTTTTTTTAAAAAATGAAAAAAGACTAAAATAGAAAAAGATAAAAGGAAAAAGACTAAAAATAGGAATACAACTCAATCCTTGCAGTTGCAGGCTGGCAAACAAAGCTGTCTGCCTTTCACTTGATTCCCACAAGCTCCAGAGCTCAAAGCTGTCTCTCTCATTTCACTGGTGATTGTCAGGAATTGGGTATATTTTCTTTTATTTTTTTCTTCAATTAGTTTGTCAATCATTTTTTTTCTTTTTTGTTGTAATTTTACTCTTTGATTTTCTCTCGCTCCAAGACTTTGAAGTATGTTTGTGTTTAGTTTATTAATTTCTAAAAATCAAGTTATAGTGAGCATTGGCAGAGTATTAATTTGCTCCTGCCATCATTCTGGTTATTTTTTGTTGAATTTTTGTTAGATTGGGAAAAAAAAAAGAAAAATTTGAATTATTTGGGGGTCAAATTTAGCTGTTTTACGCATGAGTTATACATTTAGGCCATGTTTGGTTGCAAGAAAGAAGGAGAGAGAGAAGGGGAAAAGAAAGGAGGAGAAAGGAAAGGAGAAGGGTGGGAGTTCAATTTCCCTTGTTCGGTTTGACATAGTATTAACAGAAGAAAGGAATTTAATATTCAACATCTGCAGGAGCTTCTGCATTTTTTCCATTTGCATGGTCTTTACCATAAATCATACGTTAAGTCCTCATAATATGGGAATGCTTTATTCCTAAAGTATGACTCCTGTAAATATTAAAAATGATCAACTTCACGAATATATGCTTTAAATGAACTGCGCAAAAAAAAAAAAAAACAACACGAACAACAATAAAAACAGTGGCAAACAACAGTAATAAACTGCAGAACCAGCAAGTATAATAGCAGCAAAGAGCGAGTAAAACAGAAAAACATAGCAGTAAAATCAGCTGTAAAAAATAACAAATAAAACAGTAGCAAACAATGATAATAAACAGCAGAAACAGCAGCAACTGGTGAATAAAACAGCAGCAAACAGCAAGTAAAACAGCAAAAATAGTAGTAAAAATCAGCAGCAAAAAATAACAAACAATAGTAATAAACAGCAGAAACAGCAAGTAAAACAGCAGCAAACAGTGAATTATCTGTCAATGACCTCCTCTCTCCCCTCTTCCAATGGCCTCTCCTTCAACTTTTATCTCTATCCATTGTCTCATCAAGGGGATAACCTAAAAGTGGGTGCAAAGCAAAAGTTCTACAAGCTAGATAATCTGTCATCAGTGGATATAATGTCAAAATGTTTCTGTGAAAAACCTCACCCTGTGCTGAAATTTTAAGGTCTTGAATGTTATTACATTAGTTATATTCACAACTGAAAATCAAATGCCTGCCGACGAATGCTTTGTCATTCTGCTTTCAAGCTACAACACTAAATTCACCTTTTAACTATAGATTTAATTCCAAAAAATGACAAGGGAAAAAAGGAAAAAATCAGAATTGCATCAGGCCTTGCCTCATAATAATGTTGGAAGCATGGTATAGAAGAGACTAACTTCTGGGCACATACTAGAAAAAATCCTAACTATATTATTCTAATAAAATTTTGCTATTGATATGGCTACTAAATTATTAATAAAAAGAAGAAGAAAAAGCAAATTATACGCATGCTTAATAAATCACAGTATCCACCAAAAGCAAACAGCGCAATAATATTTATAGAAAATGATATCTCACTTAATAGCAGCCTTTAAGAATGATAAACAGCCCTCTACACGCAATTTTTCTGCACCAAGGGCTTTAGTAAGTTTTTGAAGATCATCATCCTCCTGCAAGTTATGTGGCACTGGAATCTGGGAAACAACTCATAGATCTTTCTAACACGGACTAACATAAATATTTTTTTACAATTGTGAAGACAACATGGAATCAGGTATATTAACAAACCAAACAACTATGACCACAAGAATATGTAACTCAACAAGAATCAGTACATGTAACCAAAGATATACTGTGCTTGTGTATATGTATATCACCCATCTATACTATATTCTTCAATTACACAAAAAGGAAACAGAATGCACACACACACACGAACATCTGCCTACTTACAAATGAACTTTCAATAATCTCTAAAAAATTCTTATGAAGTAATAATGGCCAGTGTAATGAATCTGTAACAGTGATAACTAATAATGACAGCTGAAAGAAACAGAGAACATAAAGCTTTAAAACTATACCCAAAAATAAAGATGTATCTGAGACTGCAAAAAATAAAGTACTGCTAAATGCATTCAAGCATTTTGCAATTTTGCAATATCAAACATCAAGGAACGTATATTGAATAAACATAAAGGGTACCTTAACCATTCAACATAACATAATCAACCATATACTAATTAAAGAATAGCTAAAATTCTGCATGTCTAATGGTTGTCAAATATTAAGTACACGAATCAATGGCACATAAACAGCTGAACAAGAATTTTCAAGCACCCAAAACTGCAACTAAATTTGTGTCTAGGTGCAGGAATAAGCAATACAAGAAATAGAAACAGGGCTGAGTTTCAAAAATTAAAAACTATAACTGAAATACAAGCTAATTTTATTAATTTAGTTGTTTCAAACTTTAACATATCATAACCGTCAGTTCTTTTTCTATTTTTTTTTAAATTAACATAGATAGTGGGACTTTTTTTATTTGTATATTTATATTTCTTTCCAAGGTCATGCTTTCCCCTCCTGATACAATGCCTACCACACAACTTTAACATAGATATTGGCTATGGATATGAAAATTAGGAATTTAGCTGTAATGCTGCCTAGCCTAATTGCACCTTTTAGAATAAGTCAAGGCACAATATCCTCCATCATTATCATTACTCTCAATTAAATATTTCTTTGTGGCTCTTCTTGGCTTCCAGCCATCTTTAATTATCAGTTCATTTTAAGTTTGTTTCTAAAAAAAAAAATTTCCAGAATCACCATTAAAAAAAAAAAAGAAAAGACATAAGCACTAATTTACTTGGCTAAAAGCTGAAGAAATAAAAAGATAATCTTAAATTTTAAAACATAAAATTGAAAACCTGGTTGCGGTAAGCATCAAAAGCTGTAAGACCAAAGAATCGATGCTGAAAGTGAGAGATCGAAGCCGAGACTGAGAGACTGAAGCGTAAGGAAGATGATGAGACGCTGTTGAAACTTGCAGCGGTTTCTTACGCTCAAAAGCTATCACCGGTGATTCGCCAATTTTGAGTGACAGGCTGTGGCGACTTGCGAGAGACTTGGGGTTTTTTTTTTTTTTAACATTTATTTATATAGGGAAAAAATTGGAAAATCAAAATTAAACGAGGATAAATTAGGAAACACAGTTTTTCAAATTTTGGGGCTATTTGAAATTTGAATCTATCAAAATACTCCCTACACTCAATTTCTCATTACAGGCATTTAAAAAATTTTAAAATTTTAAAATCATAACTTTCTTGTGCAAACCCCTCTCAATTCCAAAAACATCCTTGTATATATATATATATATATATATATATATTCAAAGATGCAATTTCATTAAAGCAAAGCAAATCATTACAAACTATTTAATAACCACAGAGGTGGAATAGAGCACCACTCTCTCAGACCTGACAAAGAAACTTCTGCCTTAGCAACATCATAGGCAGCAGAGTTCGTAGATCTACGAACAAACGAGAATTGTACTTCTCCAATAAACAAAGATAGAGATTTACAGTCCTCAATTATAAGACCAAAGCCATTTGGGCTGGAAAAACTCGCTGTTAAGGTTGTGAAGACTTGAAGACTGTCCATTTTGATAATGACACAAGGCAACTGCAGGTGCTTAAGCTAAGAAAGAGCCTCCCGAATGCCAAGAGCTTCAGCCTCTTTTGGACCATAAGAGCCTAGAAAAATTGAACTCCTTGCTGCCACAAAACCACCAGCTGAATCACGGATTACACAGCCAACACCAATTCTACTTTGAGCTTTAAAGATGGCAGCATCAACATTACATTTCACCCAACCAAAGCAAGGCCTAACCCAACAAACAACCCCAAGAGTGGAGTTATGGACATTAGCATCAACAAAGAAATGGTGCTTCCTCACAGAATGCCACTGATAAAGATGCTGCCCAGCAGAGTTGAGAAGTTGTGAAACGCTGCCAGATTTGTGGTTCCAAACGTGATCATTACGATTAAGCCAAAGCCGCCAACAAATCATTGCTGAAATCTGATAGTCTTCCTTGCTGCAGCGAGAGAAAACAATGTCCAGCCAAGCCAAAAAGGAGCTACAAAAGCCAAGAAAGCCAACAGAAGAAACCAGCTAGCAAGATCTAGCAAAAGCACACTCACATAGAGCATGCATAACAGTCTCATCGTAGGCATTACACAAAGAACAAGTAGGCATTATTTCTACTCTACGACGAACAAGGTTATCTGCAGTAGGAAGCACATTTGTTGCAGCCTGCCAAAGGAAATTCTTAACCTTACTAGGCACCTCCAACTTCCACAATTTTCTCCAAATACCAGTAGAAGAATCATTAGAATTAAGAGTCAAGAATTTATAACAACTACATACCGAATAGTAGCCACCAGGATCATGAATCCAATACCACACATCAGCCTCTCTACGCGAGCTAAGAGGAATTTGAAGAATTAGCTTTCTATCTCTAGGCTAAAAAAGGTCATGAATAATATCCAAATCCCATCTCATTTCATCTGTCACCATCAAGCTACTCACTGTCGCAATATTTAACTCCTCACTAATATTGGAGAAAATAAAGCCATTATGAATATCTGGTAACCAAGGATCATGGCCAATTAAAACATTCTGACCATTGCCAATTTGAATACGACACCCATTAACAACTGTATCCTTTGCTGCTAAAAGCGAACGCCACACAAAGCTCGGATTGTGCCCTAACTTAGCTTTAGTAATAGAAGTTCGCAGATAATAGTGAGCTTTTAAGATTTTAGCAACAAAAGAATCTGGCCGTGTAAGAAGATGCCAGACCTACTAGCCAAGCACAGCCACATTGAAAATATGAAGTTGCTTGAAGCCAAGTCCCCCAAAGTCTTTCGGTTTACATAAGCGTTCCCATTTCATCTAATTGATTTCATTTCCTTTATTGCCGTTTTTACCCCACCAAAACGAAGTCATCATGATTTCCAGATCCTTGCATAAGTCAAGAGGCAATAAGAAGACATTCATGGCATAATTGGGCAATGCTTGGGCCACTATTTTCAACAAAATCTCCTTCCCAGCTCTAGATAGCATCCTCGAGTGCCATCCTTGCAATCTCTGTCGAACTCTATCTCGAATATAGTTGAACACAGCTTTCTTCTTTCGACCAATATAAGAGGGAAGCCCAAGATAAGTACCATGATCCTGAGTAGCATTAACTTTAAGGACAACACAAATCTGACGAGCAATATTACTATTCACATTAGTATTGAAAGAAATTGAGGATTTGTTGAAATTTACCACTTGACTAGAAGCACGGCCATAAGTTGCCAACAATTGCTTGATTAAAGAAGATTTAGCCTGAATTGCCTTAAAGAACAAGAAACAATCATCGGTGAAAAAAAGATAAGACATTACTAGAGCACCTCGAGCAACTCTTACACCATGGAGCAAACCAAGCCTTTCTTGTCTTGTAATTAAGGAACTAAGACCTTCAGCACACAATATGAAGAGGTACGGAGACAACGGATCACCTTGACGAAGACCCCGGCTTGGAACAATCGGACCAACCTCCCTACCTTCACGAAGTACATTGTATCGGACTGTAGTCATACAAAGCATAATTAATTCTACCCATTTAGCATCGAATCCCAATTTTGTCATCATATCCCGAAGGAATTTACACTTTATTTTGTCATATACTTTGGACATATCAATTTTTAGAGCAGCCAGTCCATGTTTTCCTTGCCGTTTCCTCTTTAAAAATGAATAATTTAAGCGGAGATAATTATATTATCAGTAATAGCACGCCCAAGAACAAATGCACTCTGTGATTCTGAAACAATTGAGCCAAGAACTGATTTCATCCGATTAGCCAACATCTTGGAGACAATTTTGTAGAGCACATTACAAAGAGCAATCGGCCTTATCTCCGATAACACCTCAGGTTTCTGCTTCTTAGGAATAAGCACGATCAAGGTATCATTTAAGCCCTCAGGAAACGAGCAATTATGAATAAATGACAGATAAGCCGACACAGTATCACCACCAACAATGTTCTAAAATTTTTGATAAAAAGCCAGATTCATACCATCCGGACCTGGGGATTTATCAGGATGCATTGCAAAAAAGGCCTCTTTCACGTCAATAGTAGAAAATGGAGCCAGGAGCAAAGAGTTCTGTTCACTTGTAACTTTTGTATCCACACATTGTAAAACATCAGCAGTATGGCAACCATTAGAAGTAAATAAACCATTGAAGTACTCAACAATCACATCATCAATCTCACTCGAATTTGAGCACCACTGACCTTCACGATTGCGGAAAGCGCTAAAAGAATTTCTTCGTTGTCTATCTGACGCTGAGGCATGAAAATAACGGGTATTTCTATCCCCTTCCTTCAACCATAGAGACTTCGATCGCTGCTTCCAAAATACCTCATGGCTATGGAGAAGAGCATTGTAACGGTCTCTGGTCTTAGTAAAATTAGCTAAACCATCAGCATCATGATGTCCTCTCAAAGAAGCCATTCGATTCTGACACTCCTGAATTCGTTTATGAAAATCACGAGTTAAGGACCCACCCCAAGCCATCAACGCATCACCACGACTCTTGATCCTTTGCTGGATAGAGATATCCGTAAAGGAAGTCCAGCTATTACGAACAATATTGACACACTCAGCCTCACGAAGCCACAAGTTCTCAAACCGGAACCTGCCATGTCTGTAAACAGAAGCTTGCGGATTGGGATCCAAGAAGATTGGTAGATGATAAGACCCAATAGTCTCCAAGCTCCAGACCTTTGCTCTGTTAAACATTTGAATCCAAAAATTAGTAGCAAATGTTATAATAAATCCTTATGTAAAAACCATCACATATAATCCCAGGAACATTCATGTTAAATCACCAAGAATCAATAACAGAATATGTGGAAGCGTACCTGAATCCATAACGCTGAATCCCCTCAGCACGTATATCCTAGAGAGCCCTTTAATTCTCTCTGTGCACTCTATCTGATAATGGGATGTCAGAAAAAATAGAACGATACGTGTGACCTGGGGACCAGAACCACTTATATAGACAACTTATCCTGTTGTCACTAGGTATTCCTAATTCTGCCCATCATAGAATTAGAATATCATTGGGTCTCTACACATTAAATGCCCACACCCTATTAGATACATTAAAGCCCATATTATTGAAAACCTTATTAGATCACTTTTAATTGGGCTTAACCTTATATGACAGTCCACAACACATAATTATTCACATATAAGCCCAACGTTGGATTGAGGATTCAACATTATTGGATTAAATAATCCAACAATCTCCCACTTGGGCTATATGTGTAACCTTATAATTATGCTTTGTAAAAATAACCGTATGAACTCAACCTTACTGTCATTACCGAAATGTATCTATAACCAATCCCGTCCATCAATCATACCAACATAGGATCAAAGCGGCCTTCGTTACAACTGTCGTAACTCGACCCATCAATGGTCACAATGCCAATACAACTGAATGACATGGACCATGATGTGGATGTGTAGCATGGAAATTTCATGTAATGTGATCTTAACATGCCTATTTTCAATTGGTCCACCTTAAACCTTAGTGAGATCAAACTTTACAAAATCAGAGTGTGTGAACAGACTAAAACCTTATTTCTGCAGAAAATAACCTTAAATAACCATAAACCGAAATAACCGAAAAATGTCTATATTACAAGAGCATCTAAAATTACAAACTCCCACTAAAACTGAATATCCTTTAACAACATGACACCCATACGAGCAGTGTGCTCATGAAACATTTTGAGTGGCAATCCTTTAGTAAGCGAATCCGCAATCATGGAGTTTGTGCCAATGTGCTCTATAGACAACTGTCCACTCTAAACTCTTTCTTTAACAACTAGGAACTTGATCTCTATATGCTTCGACTTCGTCGAGCTCCTGTTGTTATTGGAATACATCACTGCTGACTTATTGTCACAAAATAATTTGAGAGGCCTATCAATGCCATCTACAATACGCAGCCCCGTGACAAAATTCCGCAGCCATGTTCCATGATTTGATGCCTCATAACATGCTATGAACTCTGCTGCCATCGTAGAAGAAATTTGTAAGAGACTGTTTAGCACTCTTCCAGAAAAAAGACCCCCAACTAGTAGATAGAGATATAGCCGTCGTGGACTTCATACTATCTTGGCATCCAAAGAAAATCGAGTCGATACCCAACGATCTCAAACCGATCGACCTCGATATGTGAGCATGTAGTCTTTTGTTCTCTCGTAAATATCGTAAGACTCTTTTGGTCGCTCTCCAATGGTCTACTCATGGATTACTCAAATATCTGCCCAACATCCCAGTAACATACGCAATATCCGGTCGCGTACAAACCTGAGCATACATTAGACTTCCTACTGCTGACGCATAAGGAATCTTCTGCATTTCCTTTTCCTCAAAATCATTCTTAGGGCACTGATCGAGACTAAACTTGTCTCCCTTAGCAACTGGGGTATCACATGGTTTACAATCTTGCATGCCATATCTTTTGAGAACCTTTTCGATATAGCTCTTTGGTGATAATCCAAGAATACCTCGGGAGCGATCCCGATGTATCTGTATGCCTAATACAAAAGGGGCGTCACCAAGATCTTTCATCTCAAAATTCTTAGCTAGAAATCTCTTGGTTTCGTGCAATAAGCCTATATCGTTGCTGGCAAGCAAAATGTCATCGACATATAAAACCAGAAAGATGTACCTACTCCCACAGAATTTATGGTATATGCAATCATCAACCAAATTCATCTCAAAACCGAACGAGATGATTACTTGATGAAATTTGAAATACCATTGTCGAGATGCTTGCTTGAGCCCATAGATGGATTTCTTAAGTTTGCAAACCATATTCTTTGGGTCTCCGGACACAAAGTTTTCTGGCTGCACCATATAGATCATCTCATCAATGTTGCCATTGAGAAACGCTGTCTTCACGTCCATCTGGTGTAACTCAAGATTGAAATGCGCCACCAATGCCATTATAATCCTGAAAGAGTCTTTCGAAGAAACCGGAGAGAAAGTCTCTTTATAATCAATGCCTTCTTTCTGTGTAAAGCCTTTTGCGACAAGACGTGCCTTGTACCTCTTCATATCGCCTTTCGAATCCCTCTTGGTCTTAAATATCCATTTGCAACCAATGGGTTTCGCACCTTATGGCAATGGGACAAGTTCCCATACGTCATTGTCCTTCATTGACTTTATCTCCTCATTCATGGCATCAATCCACTTCTGAGAGTTAGAACTTTCCATGGCTTGACGGAAATTGATTGGATCATCTTCCATCACTCCAATGTCAACCTCATGTTCTTGGAGAAATACAATGTAGTCGTCTGGCACTGCACTTCTTCTTTCTCTAGTGGATCTCCTTAATGGCATAGGTTCTTGAGGTAGAAGAGTTTGTTCTTCTGGAATAATTTCTGGTATAGGGGGTTCTTCATCATTGTCTTGATTTGTTGTGTCTTGAACAAAGCCAGGAATAAGACCCTGATCAATGCCAATAACACCTGTGGGAATATCAACATGTTCCTCTTCAAAGACAATGTCTCTAACTGTATCTCTCCCCGCAAACACGACATCTTCAAAGAACCGCGCATTTCCCAACTCGAAAATAGACTTAGTCGTGGGATCATAAAACTTGTACCCCCTTGATCTTTCAGAGTATCCAATGAAGTAACAACTCACCGTCCTTGAGTCCAGTTTCTTTTCATTAGGCCTATAAGGCCTTGCCTCCGCTGGACATCCCCAAACATGTAAGTGCTTTAGACTCGGCTTCTTGCCCGTCCAAAGTTCGTAAGGGGTTTTGGCAGTCGCTTTAGTTGGAACCCTGTTAAGGATATATCTGTCGATCTTTAAGCACTTCGCCCCAGAGTGATTCTGGTAAAGTAGAATGACAAATCATACTCCTTACCATGTCTTTAAGCGTTCTATTTCGTCTTTCAGCAACACCATTCATAGTAGGCGAACCCGGCATAGTGTACTGTGGGACGATACCGCATTCCTCTAGGAACTTAGTAAACGGTCCTGGACGTTGTTCACCTGAACCATCATATCTACCATAGTACTCACCACCATGGTCAGATCTGACGCTTTTGATTCTTTTGCTGAGTTGATTCTCAACTTCAGCCTTAAAATTTTTGAACATATCCAAGGACTGTGACTTTTCATGAAGGAGATATGTGTAGCCATATCTAGAAAAATCGTGTATGAACGTCATAAAATATTGTTGACCATTCCAAGAAGCCGTAGGGAATGACCCACAAATATCCGTATGTATGACTTCTAAGACGTCTAAAGTCCTGTTGGCTTCAAATCTCCTTTTGTTGGTTTGTTTCCCCTTAATACAACCAACACAAATATCAAAATTTGTAAAATCTAAGGGGTCGAGAATTTTGTCTGACATAAGTCTTTCTATTCTCCGTCTGGAGATATGACCCAATCTCTTATGCCATAACGCAGCCAAATTCTCATTGGTTAATTTTCTTTTAACACCTCGTGTACATAATTGCAGGGATTCTCCAAATGAAGCAATTGTATCCAGCAAATAAAGATTATCATAATCTGACAGAGAACTGAAACCAACCAATTTTGAATCATGAAACAAACTGAATTTTCTATCCCCAAATGAACAAGAAAAACCAGATTTGTCCAAAGCGGGAATAGAAATCAAGTTCCGTCTAAAAGATGGAACAACAAATGTTTCATCGAGATCCAAATAAAATTCAGTCTTTAATAATAATCTGAATTTTCCAATTGCTTCAACTTTAACTGTTTTGCCATCGCCCACATAGATGTATCTTTCACCATCATTGGGCTTTCGACAATCTATGCAACCCTGCATAGACACAGTGATGTGAGTTGTTGCTCTAGAATCTATCCACCATGTGTGTCTAGGCACCGAAGTTAAATTAACCTCAGAACAAACCAAACCGTGTCCTTTAGCTCCACAAAAGAACAACTAGTGCTTTCTAGATCATCCAGTTTCTTTTGTTGTTTCCTTTGAGGTTTTATATCTGCAGCTTCCTTATCCTTCTTCCTCATTTTGCCCTTATCCTTGCCCTTATTCCTCATTGAAATTAAATTTGTCAATAGCGTATCTGAATCTATCTTTTCGTTCTTGACAAACCTCTTTTCAATTTCTGCAAGGAATTCCTTAGCTGTAGTTGCCTTTTCAGACATTAAGCCTCTGAATGCTTCCGGAATGGCCCTCCTCATGATTGTGATACACATGCGATTTGATCTCTCCCACCTTTCTATTTCCCTTTTATAATCAGGGGTATTTTCATCCGTAAGGGGTGAGGGAGAATCATTCCTTAACGCAAGGTCAAAATCCATGACTTCGAGAACTATTAAGAGGTTCCCTTGCCATGACTTGAAGTTAGAGCCATTTAGCATATGAATTGAATTGATGTTGGCAGTAATATTTGTAGCAGACATAACTGAACAGAGAACAATTAACAATCAAAACATGCTCCTATAAGTCTCAAAACAACAATAATAAATTCAAATAAAGATAAACCCATCTCAAGATACCGGACACTCCATTAATATTTCATCTTTGGGCAAAATATTAACTTGTAAGTGATATCTTGTTGTAGCAATCAAACACTGATAATAAGAACATGTCAAACAATAAACCTTCCTTTGGGCCGATTTATTATTCACACGTAAAACCGAATAATCATCACGTGTTTATTACCACAAGTGCACATGCAACTTTGTTAAATATGGACCTTCCTTTGGGCCGATCGATATTTACAGAAATTACATGTACAAAACCGTTTATATTCCAAAATAAATTAATTTCCACAAGAGATGTCACTTTGGCGACATGTTGTTTCAATTAATTTATCTCAAAATACATATAACCAAACACCAATATTTGAATTTAAAATTGTACCAAAAATTATCCTTAAAAAAAAAAATTTTTTTTTGGTCAAAAGTCAACGGTCAATAGTTGACCGTTGACCGGTCATCCGTTGACGGGTCGTTACTGTTCGGGTCGGTCAAACCAACTCGTATCCAAAATCCAAACCCACAATTCTTGTAATCGGTTTGGGGCTGGACCGAATCGGGTTGAACCGAACTGGATCCTGAACCAGCCCCAAATCCAAAACCAAACCCTAATTTTTTTTTTCTTCACGAGCAGCCTCGTAGGGCGCTGCTTCTCTTCTCCTTCTGCCGGCGTGCTGCACCTCTTTAGCGCGGGGAGCGCGCTGCAGCAACCACGCCGCTTCCCTTAATCGATTGCGGCCTGCGCGCGCACCTACAGCAACCATCGCGTACCAGCAGCGCGGCCGTGCTTGCTGGCGACTGTATCGTATACCAAGCAGCCACACGATGGCCACGAACAAGCAGCACGGTTTATCGCGGCCAGCGTAAATCGCGCGGTAGCAGCAGCGAGCCAGCTCACGGATTGCGCTCTAGTTCACGCGCTACCAGTAGCTCCAAATTACGCAGCAGCAGCAGCAGCGCGCTGCTGCAGCTTAGATCGGTGGGCAGCGCTGCGATGCTGCTGTTTTGCTCAAGATCTACCGATCAAAATTTTGATTTTCCAACAAATCCAATTTCCAGATCTTAAACAACCGAAAGCCAGTTTGTAAATTTCATGAACTTGCTTTACCAAAATTATTATTCTTAATATTAAAAACTGAATTTTCCAAATCTTAAAAAAAAACCGAATATATAAAGTTTAAACTTTAAATTCGATTTTACTAATTTTAAGAAAACATCCACATATCTGAATCTAAATTCATCAAGAATATCCAAAATTTGATCAATAATCAAAAGTAAATTCGATTTTCAATGATTCAACATGAAGAGGCTCTGATACCACTTGTTATAATAAATCCTTATGTGAAAACCATCACATATAATCCCAGGAACATTCATGTTAAATCACTAAGAATCAATAACAGAATATGCGGAAGCGTACCTGAATCCATAACGCTGAATCCCCTCTAGATCTGTGTGGTTGGCCTTCCAGATCAGCACATATATCTTAGAGAGCCCTTTAATTCTCTCTGTGCACTCTATCTGATAATGGGATGTCAGAAAGAATAGAACGATACGTGTGACCTGGGGACCAGAACCACTTATATAGACAACTTATCCTGTTGTCACTAGGTATTCCTAATTCTGCCCATCATAGAATTAGAATATCATTGGGTCTCTACACATTAAAGGCCCACACCCTATTAGATACATTAAAGCCCATATTATTGAAAACCTTATTAGATCACTTCTAATTGGGCTTAACCTTATATGACAGTCCACAATACATAATTATTCACATATAAGCCCAACGTTGGATTAAGGATCCAACATTATTGGATTAAATAATCCAACAGCAAAAGCCCTATCGAGCCTCTCTTCAACCCAATTTTCCAAGTCACGAGATCTCTCCCAAGTATACTCGTAACCTTATATGCCCAGATCAATCAGGCCACTATCTTTAACAGCACAATTGAAACCCACCAGTTTCCAATTTGGGTGTTCATACTGACCTCTTTTTTCATCTGATGCCAATAAATCATTAAAGTCACCGATACAAACCCATGGCAAAGAAGATGATGTAGCCAGTAAATGGAGTAAATCCCAAGATTCTCGCCGGCAACTAGATTCAGAATAGCCATAGTATCCCGTGAGTCTCCACCATCCCAAACCAACCACTTCAACTTCTGAATCAATATAGTTCGTTGCAAAACCAAGTAAATTAACAATACAGGAAGCGTTCCATAAGAATGCAAGCCCACCACTGCGGCCCACTCTATCTACAACCAAAAACCCATCATACCTCAACTTTACTCTAATACTTTCTGACTAAGCTTTATTACATAATGTTTCAATGAGAAAAATAAAAGAAGGCTTTTCTCTATGGACCAAGTCCATCAGCATCTGAACTGTCCGTGGTTGGTCCAGCCCATGGCAGTTCCAACTTAACACACTCATTGGTCTGGGTGGGCCTGGATACCAAGTCCCACCGCTTGCCCATTTTTGACACCTCAGTGATATTAATCATTTGCGAAGCACTTTCCCCAACATGGTCCATATTATTTTGAGGACCAAATTGAGATCTTCTCCTCTTACAATCATTGATAATCAAACCATCATCCATATCCACATCACTTTGCTTATCACCCTCCATAATGCCAGTTGTCTCTTGCGTTATCTTCTCTAGTAATTGATTCCCATTTAACAACTGATTATCCACTTCCTTAACGAGAGCCAATTTTCCCACGTTTCCATCTCTAGTAATAGGCTTTGACAAGGCAGTTCCGGATATTGTGGCATTACTTGAGTCAACTGACATGGCAATTGCTTGATTTATGCTCTTTCCTTTATCTGTCGTAACAGTCTCCGGTGCTCTCGAACGCAGCCATCTCTCACCGAAGTTCAATGCATTCTTGCGATTCGGTGCTTTCAGCCAATGCCCATAAGCTTTGACAATTTCACCACCCGCGGATTCATACAATTTTGGGCATTGTTTTTCAGTATGCCCAAGCAATACGCAAATGAAACAAAATATATTAAGCCTCTCGTATTTAAAATCAATCTAAATCCGGTCGCCGCCCATCTTCTTCAACTTCATCTTATGCTTGAGGGGTTTCCTTGAGACACAAATGTGCATGTAGTTGCGCCAAACTCCCATCAAGTTATGTTCATCCGAATCCAAGAATGCTCCAATATAATTGCCAATGTCTTTTAATACTTTCTCTGACATAAATCCAATTGGAAGATTGTAAATCTGTATCCAGAAGAAGGTAAAAAATAGTGGAACATTTTGCGGTTGCTCGTCTTCCTCCAGCCGCTTCACAAGTAAGATATGCTGATCAAAAGTCCATGGCCCCGATTCCACCACCCTCTTGACATCAATCTCATGGAAGAACTGAAAAAGGAATAGTGTGGGTGAGAGATCTTTAATACATACTCCTTTTCCAGGGCGCCATAAAGACACCATTGTGTTTTTCATAGCAGCAAAGTTTATTACTTTGTTCGTAAGAAACCTGCCCACTAAGCAATAACGAAGATCAAGTTTCCCCTTATCATCTTCAATCCCCTCTTCCCCTGAAACGATCAAACCTCCTTCCTCCTCCTCCTCAAGGGATATGTTGGCATAATCACTATTGATATCGGATTCCAGAACTCTTTCATGAGTTGCCATTTGTAGGATAAATGAAAGAAACGAAAGTTGGGATGCAATTGAAAGACAGATTAACGTAAACAAACTTGTCCTAAAGACAAGACCTACAAACTTGTCCTAGAGACAAGAGTCCCACTTAAATATTACAACTCACACGGATGCATTTTAAACTTTCTTTATTCTCACCATCATCCTTGTATATTGATTAACCTATTGTCTAACAAAAAATGTAAATCTATTCTTTGCAAGTGTAAGGCAAATCAAACGGGATATTAAAAAAAATCATTACTTCTTTGCAAGGAATGATTTGCAAGTAATGTAAATCTATTCTTTGCAAGTGTAAAAATCAAAGGGGATATTAAAAAAAATGCAAATCTATTCTTTGTAAGTGTAAGGCAAATCAAACGGGATATTAAAAAAAATCATTACTTCTTTTTCAATCTTTTTCAAAACTCATTGCAAAAGTTATGACTTCAAAGTTCAGTTTGAAGTGAAGTATGGATGGTTTGGCCATGTTGTGCAACCATAGCAAAGAGGCTCGGATGGATTCAGAAAGAGAAAAACGAATTGAAGTGAAATCCACTTCAATAAACATTAATTTCGTTCTTGTAATTGAAACTTGTCTAAAAGGCAAATATTGTGCAGTAGCCTTCGGTGAAGTTGCAACATTGCAATTGTGATTGAAGAGATGCTAGAAAGTCATAAGAATTCAAAAGTAATTTTATTTGAGATTTTTTTTGTAATATAAAATTTAATTAAAAAATGAGTGTAATGAGTACTTAAATGATTTAAATAGCCTCATCCTTTTTTTAATTGTGTGGAATCCAAATTTACTCTGGGGTCAGAACAAAATTTGATTTCCAGTTAATTTTTGCCAACCGAACAAACGAAAATGGGAAGAAAAACAAAAAATCTCTCATCTCCTGCCTTATTTCCTATTTTCTTGCAAACAAACATAACCTTACATGGAGTTCCCAAAGTAAAATAGTTTTTGATCGGTGACAAAGATGATGCAAGCAACTACGGGATTCTATTTCTAGGTCTCAATAAGTGCCACACTTGGGCCATTCCTCCGTGTTAGGTGTTAGTCAGTTCACATATATCCATTCAGAAAGTGAGTGTTATGACTGTTGTTAAAAGGGAATCATGCAACCATTCATGGTTTCAAAATCAGGGAAACAATTCTTGTTTAGTTGTGAAGCTGATGAGAGATGCTTTTGGATGGAGGCAAAAAGGTGAAAGAAGAAGAGAGGGGTCATTTGTCTAGTTTCTTCATTCTGAAATTGACTGTTTTAGGTTTTAGGTCTAAGGGTATTTTCTTAGCAATTATTTCAAAACTAAGTTTTAAGGTAAAATTTTTTACTTTTTCTGATACAAGCGTTATTTCATTGGTTCGTGTTGTCTGAAATTCTAACTACGCAAGTGTACGTATTGAACAAGTAATAAAGTGATGAATGAGAGCGTCGAACCCACAGGAACTAATATTATCCTATCACTATCTATTAATTTATATCTCCCAAGTCTAATCCAAAAAATTGAATAAAAAACCTTAACTAAGATTAAAACAGTAAATTAAATGTAA
Organism: Clausena lansium; assembly: GCA_030449835.1. Taxonomy (NCBI): domain Eukaryota; kingdom Viridiplantae; phylum Streptophyta; class Magnoliopsida; order Sapindales; family Rutaceae; genus Clausena; species Clausena lansium. The sequence continues at coordinate 11,361,874 of JASUUF010000152.1, forward strand.
AATAATCAAGAAGATAACCAATGGATGATGAAATCTAAGTTTGTAATTTCCTCCGGTAATCCCCTTATTAATCTCAGTTCAGTTCTTCTAATTAACCTAATTCAATTATTACTCAGAACACTAAAGTCTTTATAAACCTCTTTCGATGGTCAACTAGATATATTACTCAAAATCAACCCACTATATTTCTATGAGGATCAATTATAAGCAATTCATTAAGTTCAAGTTCCTTAACAAATGCATATGCAATCTAAGTATATTCCTATCTCAGATTAACACATGTTATCATATTTAGGTCTATAGATGCATGACTCTTCCGATATCTATGTAACTACACATATGCTATTTAATTGATGATCAAGCAATCAAATAGATTAAACACAAAATATAATAAATAATCAATAGAAGGCAATTTTGAAGAACTAAAAAAAAACATCAATCAATTAAGGTTCATACTAGGTTCCATTACAAACCTAGATAAAATATTTAATTCATAATGAACAAGAAAATAACATCCATAATAAAATAAAACATCATCATAATTAAAACAAGAAAAATGAATATGGGTTTAATAAGAAAAAACTCTTGAAAAAGATCTTCAATTTGCTCCTTTCCCCTTATTTTATGCGGCTGCTGCTCTTTTTTCTTCTCTTCCGCTCGTTCGCTTCTCTTCGCTTATTTTTCTGTTCGTTTCTCTTATTCGTTTCTGCCTCCTTCTTTTTATAATGCTTCAGTCGGTGGCCTACAAATCCTTAACTCAATTGGATTTTTAAAAAAGAATTAAGCCAAACCGCCACTTTAAATTCATGCATGCGTGAAGCCCACTTCAATGAAAACCATGCACTCACGTGGCTTATATAATATAGCCAATAAAGCTATAAAATTATATGATAATAAATCCAATAATTCTCCTTTAAGCTTTATTCTTCCCTCTTTTGTTTCATGATCGGTAATTAATTTCATTAAGCTCCAATTTGTTTCCTCTTTTAATTCTTTCATGTAGATTTTCTCCCGAATATTTTGATTTAATTCCTCTTTTAGCTCTCTTTATTTAAATATTACCTATATAAATAAAAACATAAAATTAAGACAATAATTATTATAATAAAATAAAAATTAAGAATAAAATTAAACTAAAAGATATTAAAATATTTATATAATATAAGTATATCAGTTCGTGTGGTTTTGACGAGAGCTTTGCGCGCAGAAACAAATATTTCTCAACCTTTCTCTCTTTTTTATTCATTTTAGCTAGCATCCATGAATGTGGTTGACCAAGTTGAGAGACTGATTAAGACATTACATATTGCATTGAAAATGATTGGATTTCTACTGTCTTGGAGTATAAGAAACAGTGGTTGAATTACATTTATTAGTGCTTCTGGTGAATAATGTGTTGTGGCTTTTTATTGCTGAAACCGTTGCCAATTGTAAATTTTAGAGCTGTCTGGGCTTCCTGAAGTCAACGATCTAGTTGTTATGGATCGTCTCTTTCAAGATTGCCATTTGGTTGTACTGCTTAGAACATACTATTGTAGATATATATGGGATGTGAATCAGCTCATAGACCTATCTTGCAAGATTGAAATTGCATTATGATAAACCTTGAAGATCTCAGTGTAATCCTCAGCCAAATCAGAGATACGTGGTTTGAGTCATAGGCAGCAACGTTCACGAAGAAGAGTTCTTTTTTTATTTGAAATCTGAATGGGTCTGAATTTAGTTGAAGTCTGAATAGATCTGAATACATATATACTTGTTTGTTTTTATTTTTTTAATATCTGAATATAAGTGTTAAGAGAGCGTTCGGTAGCATTTTTTTACCGACTGTTTTCATTCTCATTTTGTAAATTTAAGTGAAATATGTGTTCGGTTGGCTCTCTTGGACATCGTAACTGTGAAACAGGTAAAATGGCTTGCGTTTGATACTAATAAAATCCAAAACAACTTGTACATGTTTTATTGGTTTTCTAAAACAAACTATAAAATGATTTATAAAATAATAAACACACTGATCTTCATTTACCTTTAACAGCTCAATGCTCATCTATCATCACTTACCTCATCTCTTATCTCCCTCCATGCCATTTCAGAACCGACCTCCAGTACTCCTTCCTTTCCTTTTCTTTTTGTCATCCTTTGCTTTTCCTATTACTCTTTCATAGTTTTACTCCTTATTTTCTGGGTTCTTTACACCCATTATTTATTATTATTAGTTTTTGTGAAATCACCAAAGATCTGAGTGGATTTGCAGTAATCTTTGCAGATCTTTGTAAATTTTGAAAGTTACTGAACTACTATCGAATGTTAAAATTGTTGAATATATAATTAACACATATATGAAGTTATTTTTCTTTCTTTAAATCCTTTTTGAATGTTTTGTTGCATATACGGAAGTAAGCAAAGTCTGCGTTTGGAATTTGATTCTCACAAACAATGGAGGAAGCTACTCTTCCTTCTGCAAGTACTTAAATAATTATTAAAAAATATTTTCATTAGAATAATGATAGGTTTTTTGTATTTTTATTTTTTCTTCGGTCAGACGTGTTATAATGAAAATTAATATAACTTCAAATAAAATTTCTAAACACAAATATTTTTTTGAAAAATTATTATTTTAAAATGGTACTATCAACTGCAGATTCACTGATTTTATATTTTATAATTATGCTTACCGAACATGTATTACAATCTTTGTCTTAAAAATATATGATATAAAAAATGATACTATACACATACTCAAATTTAAAATACAATAACTGGAAAACACTATTTTTATTCTCATTTTAATTTTATGACTTAAATGTTTAGTAAAAACTATTTTTAAAAATAGTACTATCGAATGCATATTTAATGTTTTTATTATTTTTAATTGTGCTTATCGAACGCATATTACTGTTTTCAATTTTAGAATACAGGATACCTAAAATAATAACAAACGCATATTTAAATTCGAAATACTACAATTGTAAAACATTATTTTTATTCTCATTTTTGTTTTTAAAAAATACAAATTTAGAAACAATACAAACAGGCCTTAAGTTGTTTGTTTTAAAAAAAAAGAACATATGAAATACGATATTTTAACATATATAACCTTATAGATATTAACAATACTTACTTATTGGTTAAACACATGATAAGTTATAAATAAATTATTTGATTAGTAAAAAAAATTGATAATATTTACCTTAACAAAGCATGAAAAATAAAATATATATCTAACACATGTATTTTTTTTACATTAATACATTAATATCTGATACTTATAATGTTATATTTTTGTATATTATATTGATTTTTTTTTCTTGTTAATTACATAAGTCAATTAAGAATTGTTTAATCATTTCAATTAAAATTAATGTATTAAATAAAATTCAAAATCTATTATAATCATAGTAAATGTAAATACAAAGAGATAGACCTATTATAAAACACACTCATCTAAAGTTCTATTAGGTTTAAAAAAATTAATAGTTGAATACACGAACAAAAAAAAAGGATAAATTAAAAAATAATAAAAGGATAATTATATAATAGGAAATAAATTCATTTAATAGGGGTGTTAATGAGAGAGAATATTAAAGTTTCATTCAGATGTTTTGTCATTCAGATAAAAGTTAGAATATTTAACTTTTTCCATTCACACCTAAACATCTTATAATCAGACATAAGTGATGGAACACAAACAAAATAAAAACTGTAAATGTCTGAAAAAAATTAAGATTCAAACTTTAGATAAAAAACAAACAACCCCTTAGTGTCAGTTGGAGTCTTTTCCCACTAATAGTTAATTAGCTATTTTTCTACAAGTATGCTTCCAATTATTAGTTTTCGTTTTTATGCATGTAAGTTATGAGATTAGGAAGAGTGGTTAGATATTATTTGTGTTTAAACTCCTTCAATGTTCAATGAATAAAGAGAGTCATGAGAAAATTTCCCAAACACCGTGGTCTGTTCTCATCCAAAGAGAGCTATTTCTTGTTATTATTCCTTAAGCTTTGATTGGGACCTATCATTGGTATCAGAGCTTACTATGGCAACAAAAAAGTACAAATCGAAGTATTAGAATCAAAACTCAATGGCATCTAGGAAGGAGTACATATATAAGATGGAGTTTGGGGTGACCAACCGCCTCTCAGATGCTCTGCTCCATAGTCGAGAATCCTCTAATCATCACAACAACAAGCAGAAGACCAATCTCATACAAATTAAACCAATCATGATGGCAATCAAGTAGTGTTCTCTTCCAAGATGGCAAAACTTGAATTCCCACGATATTTCGGCGATGATCAAACTAAATGGTTTAATCGCATTGAACAATTTTTTGAATTTTATGGTACCACTGATGAGCAGAATGTATCAGTAGCCTTGTTCAACCTTGAGGAAGAAGCTAACTAGTGGTGGTAGTGGCTGAGTTGAGCTTACAAGGAAAAAGGAGTAGCAATTTCATAGGCTATTTTTTAAGAGGAGCTATGGGCTTGTTTCGGTCGTTCAAAATGTGAAGATTTTGAGGATGTTTTATAAAAAATTAAGCAGGTGGGTTCATTGAGGAATTATCAGAAAGAGTTGGGGAGGCTAGGAAATAGGGTACAAGGCTGGACACAAAAAGCACTTGTTGGAACCTTCATGGGAGGACTCAGACTTGACATAGCCGACGGAATCCGAACATTCAAACCAAAATTACTCAGGGAAGCTTTCAGTTTGGCCAAGATGAGGGATGGCCAACTACTTAGTCAACGAAGATTCATGCAAACACAACCAACCAATTATCCTTCCCTAAATCTTCCATCACCGGTGAAACTTGCAACAGTAGAACCCGTGAAGCAGCTAACATTGGAGGAAATGAAAAGGAGAGCTCAAGGCCTTTGTTTTAATTATGGTGACAAATTTTCTTCTGGCCATAATTGTAAGGGTCCCCAACTTTTACTATTGGAACGGGACATCGATGACCAATCTGGCAGAGACAATAACGAGGTCACTGAGGCTAGTTCCCTGCATTTAACCTTGGGGACAATGTTCCACTGAAAGGGGGAGGTATTGATAAACCATGAAGATCTCATCATAATCCATGGCCAAACCGGAGATACATGGTTTGATTCATGGGCAGCAACATTCACAAAGAAGAATTCTAGTGTCTGTTGGAGTCTTTTCGCACTAGCACTAAAGTAGTTATATTTCTGTAAGTTTGCTTCCACATATTAGTTTATGTTTTTATGCACGTAAGTAAGGGTTATGAGATTAGGAAGAGTTGTTAGAAATTCTTTGTATTTAAACTCCTTCAATATTCAATGAATAAAGAGAGTCATGAGAAAATTTTCCAAACATTATGGTCTGTTCACCTGAAGAGAGCTATTTTTTATTATTTCTTAAGCTTTGACTGGGACCTATCACAATAAGCAGTTAAAATGCTAGCAAAAGGAAGGAAAGTCCCTGGTAGGACAGAAATAGTACCAGTAAACTATGCTTTCGGTCCACATGAAGATGATCTATTCATAAAGCATAGGCTTCTAATTGGACCCATTGTTGTGGTCATTTTGCAATCACAAAATCAACCTTTTGATTGTGCAACTTCATTTCCAACCGACACGCAAAAGACATTAATAGGAGAAGAATAATATAATACAATCCACACACAATGACACACATCATAAATATAAATATAAATATATATATATATATATATAAAACCATAGTGGTGCTCACCATCGAAATAAGTTGAAAAAAAAAACGAAAATTCGTTGCTCGGGAGGTTGGATTCTTTTGTATTAAGGCATGTTTAATGGACATTTTTATCTAAATTTAGACACAATTGCAAGTCTTAAATTAAAACACTATAAAGTGCTTAAACATTTGTTAAAAATTATATGTATACACACACACATGTATGTAATAAAAGATTAATGTAATTTGTATTTAATTAATGAGTGACGACTATTTTTTTCAGAAGAAACAAAAGTCTGGAGTTTAAATTTTATTTACATATGTGAGAAAGAAATTGAATTATTTGGTAAAGTGTTACTCTATTTTGTTATTAATTTTAAAGTTTTTATATTTTATGTTGAACTTATGCATAAACTAGAAAAACAAATTTTTTTTTACGATAGCTTAGCTAGTTTTTCATTGCTTCAGAAATCAAACACAATTACTTGGCAAAAAAGAAAAAAAAATAGCGGTTATAAAAATTTTAAATACTAGCTAAAGCATTAAGAAGAGTAGATTTTCCACAACCAGAAGGAACCAAAATGGCCAAAAGCTCCCCAGGTCCTGCGTAGCCAGTAAGACCTTGAAGGATTGATCTGTTGCCTTTTTTCTGACCATATAGGGAATCGTCACCCACAAATCTTGCCAAGTTAAGAAAACACCATCTCCATCATCTTTACCAACATTAATACTATTAGTTGTAGTTTTATTATTACTACTGTTCTGTTGGAATTATGTGCTATTTAAAGCATACTGATTTATTTATTTTCTGATTAATAGAATATTTAAGATATTTATTAAGATATCTTAATTGCATAAATATTTTGAGTAAGGTCTGTTTAATCATATTATATGTATTTATGAAATCATCATATGGATTCACAGAAGTCATAAATACAAGTTATCTTATGATTAAATAAATTAAGTTCGCAGTTAATAAATAGAGGTAGGTGCTCTATTTATGTTTAGACTATAGTAAATTTATTGAATGATTTATCTTAATCATATATGAATTTACTGATATACTTTTACTACATTGAACTAGATCACATATGGGATTTAATTATCCTTGAAATAACTGTCTAACTTATTAAATCTCATAGGCATTGATTTTATTACAATCTCAAACTTGAGTTAATTATAGTTTTATGTTTATGATTGTTATTCCATTTGAGTTACCAATGAGCGCGATATACATTTATAGTCAATATTACCTGGTATCTTGGTGGGAGCAATTATGAGCAGTGAGATTATAGATTAACAATATAAAATTTGTACAACACATCTCTTGACGGGTTGTTTTTTAGTAGTGAAAAAGGCACCTACACGTCAAGTGCAGATCAAACTTGAGTCATAACCTAGAAGATCGTTCGCGGTGACAGATCGTGACATGGGAGCCTGAATTACATCTACAAAAAAGCAAAGGTACAATTTCTAGATTATGGTAATTCTATATGTTGTATGTGATGCAATCCTAATGTTTCCGTGTAAAACGTTTTTAAACCAACATGCTCTCTACTACTTCAAAAGCTCTAAGGATTCCTGGCACAGGAATAGAGTGATGAAGGGAAGACATGCTGTAACAAGTGCTAGAGGGTATAATACGGGGCTTCGGTCATGTAATTTGAAGGCAATTTATAAGTAGAGAAGTTGATGAATACTGTTTATGACTAATGTTTTTCTCATGGTGTTTTATGGCAAAAATTTCTCTCACGTATGAACGCTGAGAAATTTGAACTCCTTTTTATTTATTGCATGAAAATGAAAATTATTAACCATGCTTCCAAAAAATTGGAAATAGTACAATCCGTTAGTAATAACTTGACTTATTTAATTACTAAAAAAAGTACTGTTAGTCAATGTTTTTATCCAGTTGTTTACTAATTCATTTTATAAATAAAATGAATACGTAATTAGATGCTATTATATTTTTTTTTAATCCACTAAGATGGTAGGGGTTAGACCTGATCCCTACCTATAATATACATCAACCAATGAGAAAAATATAAGGAGGGAGACATAAACCAAAATCTCACAAGAGAAGCAAAAATAGCAAGCAACATACAAAAATTCCAAGCGAATAAGGCGAAATTAATGTCGAACATGTGGGATCTCAAGAGTATCCGAATGAAGAATACCAGACAAATCAACTGCATAGTCTCCAAGACTGAAAAATAGCTAACGAATCTGATGAATACAGGCCAAGTTGGTGATGAAATCAGTAACAGATGTAGCCTCTTGAAAGACCTGCCTAATAAAAATAAATAGGCCAGAAGACAGTGCCTGAACTCGACCAAGGGGATAAGCAAAGTCCTACCACACGGATCCATGAGAAATAGCCCAAGGAACCATAGTGGATAAATTAGAATTCACCTTAAGAGCAAAAAAACTAAGTTGAGCAACAAGATCCAAGCCCTCTAAAACAGTTGTCAGCTTAGCCAAAAAAAAAAAAAAAGATTGGTGTCCAAATGCCATTGACTTGTATTTTACCATGTATAATTTTTGAATTTTTCACGTAGTTAATATCACAAAGGGAGAGCATTAAATAGGAGTGTATATATATATATTTTTTAAACACTAAGGTGGTAGGAGGCTAGGCCAGACCCCTACCTGTAATGTAAATCAACCAATTAAAAAAACATAAGGAGAGGGATATAGACCAAAATCTCCTAAGAGGAGCAAAAATAGCAAGCAATATACAAAAGGACCTAGCCAACAAGGTGAATTGAACATGCAAGACGTCAAGAGCATCTAGATGAAGAATACCAGAAAAACCAACTAGAAGGTCCCTAGGACTGAAAAATCATTGACGAGTCTGATGATATTGGCCCAGTTGGCCAGAAAGTCAGCAGCAGATGTAGCCTCTTGAAAGACATGCCTAATAATGATAGATGGGCTAGAAGACAATGCTCGGACTCAGCCAAGGAGATAAGCGAAATCCCACCGCACGAAGCCACGAGAAATAGCCTAAGAAACTACAGTGGCCGAATCAGAATCCACCTTAAAAGTTGAAAAACCAAGCTGAGTAGCAAGATCCAACCGTCAGCTCACGTAAAAGTATGGGCTGTATCCTGAAAAAAGAACCAAAAGCAGTTAATACCACTCCTTGATAATCCCGTAGTATATCTACCAACAGTAGATATACTATGATTTCCTCTAGAACAACCATCCACACTCAATTTCACTACCCCAACAGGAGGTCTTAACCAGGAAACCAAACAATCTGAACTCAATATGAGTATCCAAAACACTCTTCAAATAAGTTGGCTTAAAACTAAAATAAAAACTAGCTCGAAAAATAACCGCATCCACATTAAAGGAAATAGGATCAAACCTAAAAGCATTTCGAGCCTTCAAGACATACCACATGATGAAGCACGGGAGTAGGACTCGAATATGTCTCAAAGAACGGCTACACTACTGCCAATAAACAAGGCCTGGGAACAAATTCACCGCCGTATTGCTGACTAGAATTACTAGCGATTCCAGCTTCATACATACGAGTTATAGCCTGCAATCCGAACTAAGGATGGGTTTTGGGTTTTGGAGTTAGCTTACCCTCACAGGAAGCAAATCATATAGAGGCAAAAAATGAAGGTATGAAAAACCAATCATAGAATAAAACCGTTGCTAAACTTGCTGAACCATCGAGCAATCCAAAAGTAAGTACTTGACAGTCTCAACAGCCCGACGATAATGACACTAGGAAACCATGTAAAAACCCTTCAAGCACAAGGCATCATCTGTGGCCAAGAAACCATGCAACAAGTGCCATAAGAAAAAAAAGACCTACGAAGGAATATGCTGCTGCCAAATAAAAGAAAAAACCTCATTTTGGGTCCAAGACCTACGAACAAACTCCTAAGCAGTCCTCAGAGAAAAATCTCCATCCCTAGATAAGGCCCAAGGAACCATGTACAGTGCAACACCAATAATAGGGACCAATAAAATCTGGTCAACAACTAAAGAGGACAATATTGACAAAAGCTTCCCATTGTCCCAAACCACACCACATCAAAAGGAGAACATAGGGACTATAGAAGCTGTAGTAAGATTAAAAAGAAAAGAGGCATAAAGCCAAGCCAGAAAATACACCAGAAACCACAATCACCATATATAACTAGCCAATAGAGATGAGGCTTAGAAACACAATGAATAGAGCATAATCGTCTCCAAAAAGGAGAAGCTGGTTAGCAAAACTAAAACATACTTGGGTGCTCAGCTCTACAATACATGGACTTCATGAGGGAAGCCTAAAGAGATTGCTGGTTCGAAACCACCACCATAGCTTTAGCTCGAAAGCATCAGCCAGATTAGAAAAAGAACGAACCCTCAGACCACTCTCTAACCCTAAGAAACATACAGACAATCATCTGCACCAAAGTATCACATTATAAGAATTTAGTGAATAGCCGCTCAAGATATTGAATGACCGCAACAGGTGGTCGAAGGACATGAAAAAGATGAAGCATCATGGATGAAAGCATATGTCGAATGAGCACAAGCTTACCCCCAAAAGAAAGTAGCCGATTTGCCTATAAAAAAATGTTCGGGAATTTTGAATTCCACTCAAGATCTTGCAAGCAAAAATATCAAGCAAATAATAACAGAAAATAGATGAAAAATAAAACCAATCACACAACACAAGAATTTACGTAGAAAACTCTTATATCAAAGAAAAATCACGGCCGCCAAGGACGACGAGAGAAAAATCCACTATGTTAAAAATTGTTACAATCACTCTAGTAATTTTCCTCACACCCAAAACCCTAATAACATCCAATCTCTCAATAGACCTACCGTTTCTCTCACACTCGAAACTGTCTACTTGCAGAGAATCTGATTGTTGTACTATTTTCCTCACACTCGAACCCAACCTCCCTATATATAGTGCTTATTACTTGTAGGAGAAGTATTCCTTTTCCTATACTAATAGTATTCCTCCTTGGATAAGTCAAATCTTAAAGAGGAAATCACTTATTTCTTAAATAGGAATCCTACTAAATAAGACAATATCCTAGGAAATCCTTATTGAAAAAAGAAACATATTTCCTAACAATCTCTACCTTGGTGAGTTTTTTTTAGGTGACAAAACATGATCCACCGTGTATCCACACAACCATGTCGTCTCCACCTTCTTTACTCCACCAAAAGCACATTCACATAGGGCTTATGAGAATCACTCCACCATGGGTAAAATCTTATCATCTATCTAATAGCTATAATTCTCTATACCGAGAATTATCATACTCCACCTTATCCAGAGTACACATATTTGGCACATGTTGATCACCTTGCTAAAAATACCCACTCCCATGTTTGGCTTCCTTGAGAGTCCTTAGCCATCGACATAAAAATTCCACCACACATCTTGCATAAATACCAAACTATGCCTTGTGTGCAAATCTTGTGGACCCGCTAGCAGTAACACATCATTTTCCATGACACACCAAAAAAGGATAAACCAATCTCTTATGAAGAAAAAAGACACACCACTAACTAACATTATCAGTATCTCTATCTACTGATTTAGAGCTGCTTGCCAAACTTGCTCTATTCCGACAATCTTCTTTAAGGTGCCTTGATTATCTGCACACCTCTAGGATTTCTACCAGGGTTTACATCTCCTTTGCTTTCCTTGTGCAACCAGATTGAGCCAACATATCCTTGACTTGAACTTGCCACAAGCTAATATTGATTCTTCTATCAAACTTTTCTATTTATACCTTCATAGGTTTTGAAAACCTCATTACTAACATAATTGCTTTACAAAACAACCTTTAGCTCTGATACCACTTGTTAGTGAATTTTGAATTCCACCCAAGATTTTGCAAGCAAAAATATCAAGCAAATAATAACAGAAAATAGATGAAGAATAAAACTAATTACACAACACAAGAATTTACGTGGAAAACTCCTATACAAGATAAAAACCACGGCAGCTAAGGACGATGAGAGAAAAATCCACCATTTGAAAAATTGTTACAATCACTCTAGTAATTTTCCTCACACCCAATCTCTCAATAGACTTACCATTTCTCTCACAATAGAAACTTTTAACTTGCAGAGAACCTGATTGTTGTGCTATTTTTCTATGTAAAATAAGTGAATCTAACCTCCCTATATATATTGCTTATTACTTGTAGGACAAGTATTCCTTTTCCTATACTAATAGTATTCCTCCTTGAATAAGTCAAATTCTAAAGAGGAAATTATGTATTCCTCAAATAGGAATCCCACTAAATAAGAAAATATCATAGGAAATCCTTATTGAAAAAGGGGACATATTTTCTAACAGAAAATGTTGCCCCTGACCTTATGGATCATATCATCAAATTTCCAGATCCACACACAACCTACATACGTAGGACAACCCAGACAAGTGCACGAAAACTGTCTTGGTTGGAAACCAATAACAAGGTGAACTATAGCCTTACGAGATGCCGAAGCCTGACCCCCAACATAAAAACTATTATTTGACTAGCTGATCAATTGACCCGAAACAACCTCGTAATGATTTTAAAAATCTATAAGAAGCTAAAGGCTGGATCAGCACCCATTCGCAACATAACAATATCTTTAGCAAAGCTCAAATAGGAAACATGCATAGGAGTGGCTGCAGCGTACCTCAGGGAAGGGTACTGAGAAATTAGTGATCCAATCCTCGAGACAAAAATTTGGCAGTAATGATAGAGACAAGGAATTGCCTTGCTGAAGACCACCTTGCAACTGAAAGAAGCCATGACTGACCCCATTAACCAACACTAAAAACCAAGGCTCTTAAATCGCTCGCCTGATCAAAGACACCCTATGAGCAAAAAAACTAAAGCACCATAGCATCTAAAGAATAAAGGACCAGGACATCCTATCATAACCCTTAGCCATATCCAGCTTAAGAACCACATTACCACCCAGTGTACTACAGTTAATATCATGAACGAGCTCCTAGACTAGCAAGACATTATCATGCAGCACTCGACCCTGAACAAAGCTACTTTAGGATGGAGAGATAATACAAGGAAAAAAAGCAAAAAGTCGTAAAACCAACAGCAAATATCATGCATAGCTGTATATTTTGGTATGTGTATTATCAATTTATTATACTCTTTCAAATTGATTTATGATGTGGTAACAAACAAAAACAACTTCATTGAACCAAACAACCAAAATCAATTGTTCTCATTTCATAGTTCTAGGTTGACTAATAAAGCAACAAGCCAGTCTTTGTCGTTTATTTCCTATAATATATCATATTTTTTTGTATAATATGTCAATTTTTTTAACATTTATCATGATCATCAGCAATATCAAAACCAATGTCAATAATTAAATTTGTGACATTGTCGTTTATTTCATGTCATATGCTGTTTTTTTCTTATTGTTATTTAAATCCTCACCTTCCCGCAATTAATTTCTTATCTATTAGTTAGGCTTTTGTATTTTGGAATCTATATAACCTAAAAATTAATTGGGTAGATATTTTATATAAGGGAGACTTATTCATACTTGTTTTAGTATTAAAGTTGGGCTTTTAAGTCTTATTTTTTTATATTGATATTGTGTATTAATTGAAAACTTTTTCTCGTGTTTATTTTATAGTACAATTTATATATATCAATGTCTAATAGAAAAAAAAAAGAAAAAAATTCTCTCCCGCATAGCTCACATATTATGCACGCAAAGAAATTGACGTCAACACATAGAGCAAAGTAATATATTTTTTGGTTGTGCAGCTAATGTAAAACTTATTGGCTGTTTTAAATTTTCTCAACCAAATTGTTTCGTACTCTCGTGGTTCAGGATCACATTTTCGTCGCTTACTCCACTTAAGGCATGGTTTTGTAAAGCATTACAGCATCCCATTAGTAAGTCAATATCACTGGAATGATATTTCTAATTCTCATCTTATCTTATCGATCAATTTGGATGTATATACAGAAATCCTTCTCATTATTACAACAGATTCTTAAAAAAAAAAAAAGAAAGTTCTTATTGAGTAAAATATAATATAAGAATCAAATAATATTGATGAAAACAAAATAATCAATCAAATAATTGATTGTCTCAATCTTAATTACTGATAAAAAAAGATTGATTGTAAATTAACATAAAGATCGAACGACTAAATTTTTGTTAATCAATCATTTTCCGAAATTATGTTAATTGTATTATTTTTTTCATGTTTTAAATACTTGTATAAATTGAACTTTTGTGCCCATGAATCAAGAAGGGTGAAATTTATCTTTTTAATATTATTTCTAAAAAGTTTTCATACTATCAGAGTAGGTTTGAGAGTTCTTAAATTCATGAGTTTAGGTTTAGCTGCCATGTTGATGATTGATTTTCAGAGCATAGTTGTCTAAAGGAGTGAGATGTGAGTTGCTTTTTAATTGTTCTTCAATTTCTTCACTATAGAAAAAAAAAAAATAAGAGTTGTTCGATCGCACCATCAACCTCCTCTTCTGCCATCACAAAGGATATTATGCCAAAAAGAAAAGGGAATGAAAAAGAATACTCAAAATTGAAATTTTCCTTAACAAGATCAATGGAATGACTTTCTAAATGAAAGAAATCCATGACAAATCAAACGAGTGAATATAAAATCCTTGAGCGAAGATTTCTTGAAAAAGATGAAAGGTTCGGCTTTCATATTAAAAGAATTCCTTGATCATAGAAATTAAATTACTTATGATTTTTCACGATCTAAAAAAATAGTTTATATGAAAACAATTGGAAGATTTTCTAGAGAAGCTTCAAAGGAAAACTTCCTTATTTGTTACATGACACTTGAAAGAGAACATAAATAAAAATCAAGGATTTGTGTAATTTTTAAAGGCATACTGGGAGTTCAAAATAGTTCCCTTACCAGCTTGAGGAAAGATGATAAGAATCAAACAATATTGATGGAGACAAAGCAATCTATCAAATGTTTGATTGTCTCCATCTTAATTACTAATTAAGAAACTTTGATTGCAAATTAAAATAAACATTGATTGACTAAATCATTTTTAATCAATTGCTTATTTCTAAATTATGTTATTTGTATCATTCCCTTTTTCATGTCTCAAATACTTGTATAAATTGAGCATTTGTGCTCATGAATTAATAATATTGAAATTTATCTTCTTTATATTGTTTCTAAAAAGTTTCAACAAAGCATTAAATAAGGAGTGTATGGTAATATAGTTAGCTAATGACATGGTATTAAATAAAAGAGTCATGCTAAGTTACATTATATGTAATTTACATCAACTCAAGAGTGTATTACCCCTCTTTTCCTTTAAATTTTTTGTGCCAAAGAGTTTTTAGATATTATGAAAATAATAGGGAATAAATGATATATATTAATTTTAGTACAGAAAAAATGACAATCTCCCAAATAATAATCCTTTAGAAGGTAGCAGGAAAAGAGAGCAATCATTAATCATCTTCTTAAAATCTATACAAGAATCTCTAGACGGAACACCAACACCATTCTGTTCATGAGCGCCTAAAACAACATTAAATCTCCTATAACTCATGACTTCCTGTTCAATCACTCTAGTATCATCTCACAAATGTTGCCTCTTAATATAATTACAGGAGGCATAGATAAAAATCATATATATATATATATATAGTGAAATAGTGTAACATTATATTATTACACCTACTATATGGTGCAACAGCGAACCCTCGTAAGAAAAATTTTACATATACATAATTAAAATTTTTTAATGATAAAAAATCAAAAGAAAGCAAGACAAAAACAGCACCTTAGGTTGCCATTTCCAACGCACTTTAGCCATCTTCCAACTCGATATCATTTCTCTTTCTTAGTGATATAGGTCCAATTTAAGATTGCAGCGACTGATGAAATAGGTTGTTTTTGCTGTGCAAATGATATAAGCTGTTGATTAAAAAACCAACTCGGTATTTGATAAATATGTTGTTGCAATTAGTGTGAGTTTGAAAAGCAGAGTACATATATGAGTTTGGTAAATTTTATTACAAAAATATTATATAATAACCAAAATAGACATAGCTATTTATTTGTATTAATGGAAAAGCAAGATATGATTATCATTTTATTAAAATATTAAAATTATAAGAGGAAATTTAAAAATGTGTGGTGGCTTATTTAATAAGGTACTTAAAAAAAAGCAGCTCTTTACTCACTTTTAAAAGTTGCTGTCAAAATGAAGAAACTTATTAAATAAGTGACTTTTAAAAGTTTGCCAAATATCATTTTTGTCAAAACTTATGAAATAAGTTACTAACAGCATTTCAACCGCAATCCTAAAGGGGCCATAATCTCATATCGAAGCTTGTAAAACTTTGTAATTGATAGCTAACAAATAGAAATTAAAGATAATAAAGAAGTAACTCTTGATTGTACAAAAAAAAAATACACACTAGTTAAAGGATCTTTCAAAGCTAAAATATGCTCATATGATGAAAAGATCCTTATTGTAATTACATTATTCCTCTTCCACTCATAAGAGCGAAGTTATTGTACCTACTTAAAGAGATTTTACTAATTGAACTAACGGAGTGTTTTGTTCACTTGTAAAATATTTTGTCTTCCTGAAGAGGTGTAGCATATGGATTTCCCATATTTGAGTTGTTTGTTTTACAGGCACAGACATAAAAGCTTTAAGCACAGGCTTCATCTTTTCAACTGTCTTGACGATTCCCAAGAATTCAAGTCCATAAAAAACCACCATACAAGATCAACCCACTAAGAATATCCCATTTGCAGTTGCCATTTATCTATCAAAACCTGCTCACCATCTAGATTGTTGTCAAATTGCAGATCTTCAAACTCGTTCTTGAACATTCCTTGGTACCCATATTTATGGAAAGTAATATAATATAATGAGTATTAAAAAAATGGATGAGGAAGATCATTTGGCAATCGAAAAAATCCGCCGCCTAATATCATAAGGCCTTGAATTCCAGCCCCTGTTATTATGCCCGTCAGATAATTGGGAACCAAGCTTGCAACGATCATTATCAGGCTCTCAACAAGCAACATGCAAGCAAACAATAACAAAACAAAGTATAAGAAGTGTTGATATCCTTTGTGAAGTCTTGGAAGGTAATAAACTATTGCTCTAGGAATCAATGAAATGAGAGCTAAGTATGGCAGCACATAAAATGGGATGCCAAACATAAATGCAGTGGCACCATAGTGCTCGTTTAGTCTCTCTCACTCAAATACATACATACATACATACATACATATATGTAGAGGGAGAGAGATGTTCTAATCATGGATCCTTGACCATATTAAAGTCAAAGGATTAGCTAATAGATAAAATAAAAAATTACAGACTCCAATGCAGTGTATTTTGTCATGTAGTGTATTAAAATCTGTATTTTTTTATTTTTTTGCTAATCCCTGACTTTAATATATATATAATGAAAAGTAAGAGAATAAGTAAGTGCTTTTAACAAAAAAGAGATATACAATAGAGTGCTGCTAAATAGCCAAAATGAAAAAGAAGCACGATAGAAACGGCAGCATGTACTGTAGTTTCAACTGTGCTTTTCACTGTTCCGTATGCCCGCAAGAAGTTTAAAATAATGATAAAACAAGTAGGCAAAAGTAATGCCACAAAAATAAAATAAAAAGGCGGCCCCATTTCCTCATGCGCCAATACTCATATTTGCACTTGTTGGATATCAGAAAAAAAATAAAACAAAACCAGCGATAGCTGGTTTTTTTCAACACAAGCTGCGTGTTTATTCAACAAAACAGAAGTTTTTTTTTTTTGCAATAAAACAAAATAGAAGTTGTTTTTTATTTTCCAACACAGCAGATGCGGCAGCTTTGATCGAAAAATAGTCGGTTTTTTTTTTCAACACAAATAGATGCGGCAACAGAGCTTTTCGATGGTGGATCTGAGAGAGAGGTAATGTTTGAGATAGTAGAGCTTTTGGATAAGATTTTTTGTGCCTTTTAAATATTATTTTAATATTTCTTTAGGGCCAAAATGAAGAGAGAAAATGACACATGAAACGGCAGCATGTAAATTCTTCATTTTGGCTGTTTAGCAATTTCCAATGCCATATTCTAATATTGGTATTGTTGACGCTGATTTTTTTTGGTCAACTAGAGAATTAAATATGCGAGATGATATAATAAATAGAACATAGAGAATTTACATGGTTCAGCGCTTGGCCTACGTCCACGGGAGTACAAGGACCAACTTTTTCATTATTCAATGAAGAATTACAACTGAGAGAATTTTTTTTTTAATCTTTTTGCCTGTGTATTTGCTTGTGTTTTCTATGCCTCTAAAACTCTCTATTTATAATATAATTTTTGGGTATCTAAGTCGGTATTAATTCTTTATTTTGGGCGACTTTCCCTACTTAATTAAAATTTTATTCTGAGTTTGTATTTGCTTTCTTCTCCAATTGAGTTTTTGGAAGCTTCTGGACTTTCTTCTTAGATTCCCGATTGTGTTTTGCTTGCTCTGCATGCTCCATTATTCTCGAGCCCATGTTTCCTTTTATTTTTCACATTTTATGCTTCCTGGATCCTGGATCCTACTTCTTGAATCCTAGATCCTGCTCTCTGGATCCTAGTTCTTGGATCCAAGTTTTACTTTTCATGCTTCTCTCTATTTTTTGTTTTATGCTTCACGTGCTTACTTTGCATGCTTTCTATGCCCCATGTGCGTTCATTTTTCATGGTTCCAAGCCAATCTACACATGATATTATTGCATGCTCCATGTGCGTTATTTTTATGCTCCCAAGTCAAATCTAAGTCAAGCTTCAGTTGGTCTTATTATCTCTTTCACGTGCTTTTATCTTTCATGCTCCAAGTCAAGTCTAAGTCAAGCTTCACTTGGCTTATTTTATTTTTTACTTGAACTTTTGTATCCTTCACGTGTGCTTTTTTGCATCCTTCACATGTGTTTTTATTTTTCATGCAACAACTGCCCCTTAGCTTTTTTTTAACTTTGATTTTCAAAGCTAAAGAAAGCTAACTTTCCGAACCTTTATTCCTAGATCCTGGTTCCTGCTTCCTGATTCCTACTTTCTGCATGTTTTTTGTAACTTTTTGAAGTCATGATTTTCATAGATGAAGAGAGCTAACTCCTCGCCTATATATATGTTGATTTAGCTGAAGGTTTCTCTCAATAATGATTGTTTCTCTTCTTTCTTCATCTTTCTTCCTTCTTGGTAATTTGAATCTTTCCTCTGGTGAGTATTAACAATTTTCTTGGCATTCTTTGTTAATGAATCCATAATGTCTTTAGAATCTGAGGGCTTTTTCGACCACAATCTTTGTGACTTCCTTGTAGATGATGATGTTTGTCAACCTATAAGTAGTCAACCAATCCTTGTGTATTTTACTCATACGTCTTTTTTTCCTCCTATTTCTGCTTTTACTGGGTGAAGTATTGACAAAGAGATTAACCATATAGGTGAAATGTCACTCGTGTCTCTTCGGCTTTCTTATGGTATACCTCCCTCCATTTCTCTCGAAAGGGCTAGGAAAAATGAGAAACCTAGTCATCCACCTCCAGGGGCTGTCACCATGCACCCAGACATTTTTAATTATGGTGTCCGACTCTTTCTTCATCCTTATCTTAGGTATATGCTTAGTAATTTCAAGTACTCAGCTGAATCCTCCTTCTGGTGTGCCTTAATAGGCATGTATATTCTTTAGAAACAAATAAATCTTCCTGGCCCCATATTCCAACAATTCCATTTTTTTTACCAATTAATGACCCTTCCTAACCCTAGCAGAGGCCCTCCTATTTAGGGTTGGTATTATATGCGTTCTTGGCCAAAACGTCCTCTCTTAATTGTCCAAAAGATATCTCCTGGCGGGTCTTAGAAAGACACATGATTTTTTGCTGGTGGGGATTGAGAATTTAGGGATTTCCATGATATAAATCCTGATTGCTGGGCTCGGACTCATTTTTGTACCCCAGGTAACTGTCTGGGTACTATTTTAATCCCCTATTATGTGGCTTCACTAACTTGTTTCTCTTCTTTATTTTGTAGTGACGTGGAACACTCCTCCTCCATCTTCTGTTATACCTGATGATGAAAAAGGTCTGTTGTTGAGTGTCCTTGATATTTCAACAGAGTATAGATCTTTCGAATATCTATCCTAACCGGACTTCTTATCATCATTTGGCTTTATCTCCCCTGCTCATCTTTTAGATCCTCACAGAGGTAAGCTTTCTGCTTTTTATCAATACTTTTATGGCAATGTAATAACACTCATCTTTCTTTTCCATTTTTTTTAGTCATGTCTTTTGAAATGATGGTGCCCGCAAGAAGAAGAAGATCGAGAAGCAGCCTTTTGCTAAGAATAGTAGGAAGTTGAGGGATAAGACCGCTTTTCATGCTGGGGGGTCATCTTCTCAGGCGGCTATTGTTACCACTCAATTTCAGTAGGGATCCTTGTTTCCAACCAACATTGCTGCATGTCCATCGTCAATGAGTTCTCGTTCTACCTCTGCTACCACTAATGTTCCAACTTCTACTCTTTTTCTATTAGATTCCAATCATGGGACCTTGCCTTTGTTTGAAGGTTTGCCACACTTTGCTTGGGAGGATCCTTCCTAATCGTACTTAACTCTCTTAACCAACTTTGGCCTCAATATATTTCTTCTAATGATGTGAGACAAATTGAGAGTTCCCTCTGACTTTATACTGACCAATACTTTACAAGTATACTTTGTGGTCTTATGTGTGGTGTTCTAATAAAGTTGGTTTCTAGCTTTTATTTATTTAAGAACTTTTGTTTATTCGATTGTAGCTTGCTTTTGCTATCCAAGCATCCAGAAAGAAGATAAAAAAAATTTAATGTTGGAGAAAAATACTCTCTCGAGCTTTCCCTTTAATGGGATATAGAAGGCAGTGTCTTGGAAAGAACTGTCGAAGGAGATATTCCTTTCGAATGGAGCTTCAAAATGAGAGAGGACGATCTTGAATCTGATATACCTTGATTTCTGGCTCCTGATCCTTTAGATCTTTATTGTTTGTGACTTTAGGTTACTGACTTCAGGTATGTGACTTCTGGCTTCGGGCGTTTGACTTCGGGTTCACTGACTGACGATTTCTGATCTCCGATCTGATCTATAACAAGAGGGCGACTCTGCAGACCAGGATTATAAAACCTTACCTATTGTCCTAACTAGAATGGGGACACAACTAGAGGGGTGTTCTTATAATCTCCAACCCATATATACTGGTTAAGATCCCTATCGGAGTAACTTTACTTGAATCTGGTCGAGCTTCCAAAAGGCGAATTGCTAAGCTAGAGAAAACCTTGAAGGCAGATTATGATAATTTGAAGGCTCTATAGAAGTCTCAGATTCAAGATTTGTCCAACTCTCTCGATCAGCTGAATTTTCAAATGCCTACTACAAGAGCTTCAGATGTGGAGGAGTACAAGTCTTCTGCCGAGTTTGCCAGTCTCATTGATGAAAAGTTTCTGAGGGGTGCTGCTTAGGTCAAGTCATTGATGGAGAGTCATTATCCTCAGCTTGACTACTATTTTCTGGAGGATGATGAAGATGAGGATTAATCATGACATGTAGACCTTTCTTTGCTGCTTGTGTACTCTTTTTTTTTTTTTGTACTGAATTTTTCATGTAGTTGACTACTTATTTCTCAATGTATGTGCTAGTCTTGGGTTGTCTATGTTATTGAATAAAACTAGTGCTTGCTTCTTGCATTCCTTGTTAATTTTTCAATATTTTACTCTTAACTTCTCGTGTACTTTTACTAATCCACTCTTCTTTTCATGGAAGCAGAAGTTTATTGACAACATCTTCTATTTCCAAAACTTTAACTTTGACTATTCCTGCTTCCAATAATTTCTTTAACTTTTCTGCACCATAAATTATTTAAACTTTTCTTAAGAATTCTCTCTAACTTTTATTGCAAATCTGCAATAGGAATTCTCTTTAACTTAACTTTTTCTGCACTAGGAATTCTCTTTAACTTTTCCTGCCTCCATTTCCTGCACCAAGAACTCTCTTTAACTTTTCATGCCTCTAGGAATTGCTTGAACTTTTCATGCACCAAGAATTCTCTTTAACTCTTCCTGCCTACTACTTGAAGTTTTCATGCTCTAAGAATTCTCTTTAACTTTTCCTGCCTCCAGGAATTCTCTTGAAATTTTCTTGCTCCAGAAATTACTTGAATTTTTCCTACCCCAGGAATTCTCTTTAACTTTTCCTGCCTCAAGGAATTACTTGAACTTTTACTGCCCCAGGAATTCTCTTTAGCTTTTCATGCCTCCAAGATTTCTCTTTAACTTTTCCTACTCTTCAGGAATTCTTTTTTAGCTTTTCCTACTCTATGAACGCATGAAACTAAACTTACTAAGAATGATATGCAGAAGTAACTAAAGAAAATGCTTTTATTAATTAATAAATATTTAGGAAGTTTATTGAAAATAACTTTTTGCTAGTAACTAAGTTTTCTACTAGCTTAAAAAAGCCTAATTAAGATTGCTAAAGAAACGGACAATTTTTCTACTTTTCTACTAATAGTAGATCCTCAGATGCTCTGCATTCCAAGGATGCGGTAGCACGACTCCATTCATATCTCTAATCCTGTAAGTTTCTGGACGAACAATCTCTGTTATCTTATATGGACCTTCCCAATTTGGGCCTAGTACTAAAGCATTCTGCTCTCTGGTACTCTGAAATACTCTTCTAAGGACCAAATCTCATGCTCGAAAGCTACTTGGACTTACTTTTGAATTAAAATATCGGGCTACTTTTTTCTTATACGCTGCTACTCTTAGCCGAGTTTGTTCTCTTCTTTCTTCTAATAAGTCTAGGTTGAGACTTAACTACTCATCATTTTGTTCTGGCTGGAAGTGTTGCACTTTATATGATGGCATCCCAATTTTAATTGGAACCACTTCTTCTGTCCTCAATACAAGGGAATATGGTGTTTCTCCTATCGTTGTAATATGTGTTGTTCTGCAGGACTATATGACAAACAGTAGTTAGTCTGCCCAGGCCCATTTATGCTTTTCTAACTTGGTCTTCAAGTGCTATTTGATTATTTTATTAATAGCTTTCACTTGTCAATTAGCTTAAGGATGGACAGGTGAGGAGAAAAAGTTCTTGATTCCAAGGCTTTCCACATAATCCCCTAAAGCGTGGGTTGCCAAACTATTTTTCATTATCTATGACAATAGCTTGAGGGATTCTAAATTTGCATATGATGGATTTCCACACAAACCCTATCGTCTTCTGTTTTGTAATATGTACCAAGGGTTCTGCTTCTGCCCATTTAGTAAAATAATCTATAGCCACTATAGCGAACTTTGTCTATCCCTTACCCGTTGGCATTGGACTAATAATATCTACTCCCCATTGAGCGAATGGCCATGGACTGGTGATTAAGGTGAGTTGCTTTGGGGCTTGCGAGGTATGTTAGAATATCTTTGACATTTGTCGCATTGTTGGACAAATTTATGTGCATCCTCCTTCATCGTGGGCCAGAAATATCCTTGTCGAATAGCTTTTAAGGCTTACAACCTTGTTTCTGAGTGATTGCCGCAGATGCCTTCCTAGATTCTCTCATCACGTAATTTGCTTCATCAGGTGCTAAGCATCGCAGGTAGGGTAGTGAGTATCCTCTCTTGTATAGTACATCCTCTAGAATCACATATCGTGTTGACCTTAGCCTTACTTTTCTTGCTTCTTGCTTATCATCCAGTAGCTTTCTATCCCTCAAGTAGTTAATGATGGGATCCATCTAACTTCAAGCTACATCCACAAGATTGACTTTGTCGCTCACCTCCTGACCAATGCTGGGTCTTGGTAAGAATTCCATAAGAATAAGTTTGGTTGGGCTTGTGTCAGTGGCTAATGCTAAACTAGCAAGTGCATCTGCTTTGCTATTTCCTTCCCATAAAACTTGTGTTATGGTATACCTTGTAAAATTTTCTAATAATTCTTTAGTTTTTTCAAGGTATTCCATCATTCTATCTTCTATTGTCTGGTACTTAGATATGACCCGGTTTACAATCAACTGTGAATCACTGAATATCTCTAGTATTTCTGCCCCCATCTCCTTTGCCCATATGAGTCCAGCAAGCAATGCTTCATATTCTGCTTCATTATTGGAGGCTCGAAATCCAAATCTGAGGACAGAGCTTAATTCTGTATTTTCTAGGGTTACTAAAATTAATCCTGCTCCACTTTCTTATGGATTTAATGATCCATCCACATATAGCTTATAGGCTGGTGTGGCACTTGTATTAGTTCTTTCTTTTCTGAAATGGCTGCTAGTAAATTCTACCACAAAGTCTGCAACAGCTTGTACTTTAATTACTGTCCTGGGTTGATATTGAATATCATGTACTCCCAGTTCTACAGCCCATTAGACTAACCTCCCTGATGCTTTCGGTTTTGCATGACTTGTCTGAGTGGTTGGTTTGTTAACACTATTATGATGTGGGCCTGAAAATAAGGCCTAAATTTTTTGGCTGAGATTACAAATGTTAGGGCCATCTTTTCTATCATTGGATATCTTGTTTTTGCATCTAGTAATGCGTGGCTTACATAATAAATAGGTTTTTGGATCCTATCCTCCTCTCTTATCAATGCTAAGCCTACTGCTGAGTCCAATACTGCTAGGTAGATGTATAATTTCTCTCTTGGCACTGGTTTGGAGAGAATTAGAGGATTTCCCATGTACTTTTTTAATTCTTGGAATACTTTTTCACATTCATCTGTCCATACTAGGTCTCTTCCTCCTCGAAGGGTCTTAAAAAATGGCAAGCACTTATCTATTGCTCGCGAAATGAAATGGCTCAAAGCAGTAATTCTTCCTATCAATCTTTAGACCTCTCTTTTTGTCTTTGGTGATTCCATATCTAACAAAGCTTGAATTTTCTCTGGATTAGCCTTTATGCCTTGCTAGCTAACCATAAACCCTAAGAATTTCTCTGAAGATACTCCGAAAGCACATTTACTTGGGTTCAGCTTCATATTAAAATGCTTCAGAACCCCGAATGCTTCCTCTAAGTTTGCAATGTGATCTTCCATCTTCTTGATTTTAACAAGCATGTCATCTACATAGACTTTCATATTTCTTCCAATTTATCCATCAAATATTTTATTGACCAATCTCTGATAGGTTGCTCCATCATTTTTTAGCCCAAAAGGCATTACATTTTAGCAATATGAGCCTTTATTTGTAATAAATGTTATTTTCTCCCTGTCTGATGGGTGCATTTAAATCTGGTTATAACTAGAATATGCATCCATAAAGGCAAGCAATTCATGCCCTGCAGTAGCACCAACTAGTTGATCAATCCTAGGCAAAGGAAAGCTATCTTTAGGACATGCTTTATTCAAGTCAGTAAAGTCTATGCAAATTCTTCACTTGCCGTTTGGTTTTTTGACCATCACCACATTGGCTAGCCAGCAAGGATACTACACTTCTCTGAAAAATCCTACCTTCAGTAGTTTATCAAGTTTTTCTGCGATTACTTCGTATCTTTCTAGAATGAAGGATCTCATTTTTTGCCGTACTGGTTTATAATCAGGATTAACGTTCAATCGATGGACTATTACTCTAGGGTTTATACCCAGCACGTCTTCATGGGACCATGCAAATACGTCTGAGTTGGCTTTGAGAAGATCTTCTATTTGTGTACGCATTCCTAGAGTTAGTGACTGGCCAACTCGAGTAGTCATGATCTGTTTTCCTTCCTATAACTGGACAATGTCTAACTCTTTGACTGGTGAACCCCTCTATTCACTTCTTTCCTCCTTAAGATTGAGCATGACTTTTAGGTTTTCATGCTTGTCCATCTTACCTTTCAAAGCCGTGGCATAACATCTTCTGGACTCCTCTTGATCGGCCTTTAAAACTCCAACTCCAACCTCAGTAGGAAACTTTACCATTAGATGGTAGGTTAAAGTGATTGCTCGAAACATGTTCAAAGCTGGCCGGCCTAGGGTGCTCCACCACTAAGAAATTCACTATTTTGGTAACTTGGTGGGGTGGTTCCCTAATGATTACTGATAATTTGATGCTGCCCAGAGGAATTAAGCACTCTCCCCCAAAGCCAATTAAGGGTGCGTATACTGGCTTTAATCTTTCTCTTCCGATCTCCATTTTGTCAAATGCCGTCGCATATAGGATATCTGCTGAACTTTTGATATGGTGGTTTTACACCACTTTAATAACTAATTTTAGCATGAAGATTTACATTGTTTTTAATTATTTTAGAGTTATTTTACTTGTTGTATGTTTGTTTGTGTAGGCATTGATGATTGGAAGCATGGGGTGCGAGTTTGATCAAGAAAAGCGGAGCAGAAACAAAGAAATCAAAGAAATACGCTTAAGTGGCATTTTTGTAATTTCCAGCAAACCCGTGGCAGCTGCCCCGACCTATTGTGCAGCTGCCCTTGAGACAGATTCTATCATATTATTGCCCAGAATTCGTGGTAGCTGCGTCGAATTCGGTGCAGCTGCCCTAGTGCGATAAATTTTATTTTTGTGCGGAAATTATGTCCTAAAACCATAAGGATTCTAAATTTTAATCAATTTTAAAGTGCTAAACTCTATTTAAAGGGTCTTTGATTATTTTTTAGAAGAGGGGAAGTCTTTAGAAAAGAAAATAACAAGAGAGCAACAAGCACCCAAGGAGATTGAAGATTGAAGATTGAAAATTTTTTCTAAGAGTTTTTCTTTTTAAACCTATCTTCTCTTCTCTTATTTTAGATTATGAGGATGCTTTATTTTATTATGGATGTTATTTTCTTCTTTATTATGAACTAAATATTTTTATCTAGGTTTGTAATAGAACCTAGTATGAACCTTAATTGATTGATGTTTTTAGTTCTTCAAAATTGCCTTCTATTGATTATTTATTATATTTTATACTTAATCTATTTGATTGCTTGATCACCAATTAAATAGCACATGTATAGTTGCATAGATATCGGAAGAGTCATGCATTTATAGACCTAAATATGATATTATGTGTTAATCTAAGATAGGAATATACTTAGATTGCATATGCACTTGTTAAGGAACTTGAACTTAATGAATTGCTTATAATTGATTCTCATAGAAATATAGTAGGTTGATTTTGAGTAATATATCTACTTGACCATCAGAAGAGGCTTGTAGAGACTTTAGTGTTCTGAGTGATAATTGAATTAGGTTAATTAGAAGAACTGGACTAAGATTAATAACGGAATTACTAGGGGAAATTACAAACCTAGGTTTCATCATTCATTAATTATCTTCTCATTTATTTTGCATTTAATTTACTATTATAATATTAGTTAAGACTTTTTTATTTAATTGTTTGGATTAGACTTAGGAGATATGAATTGATAGATAGTGATAGGATAATACTAGTCCCTGTGGGTTCGACACTCTCACTCATCACTTTATTACTTGTTCGATACGTACACTTGCGTAGTTATATTTTTAGACAACAACTTTCATTGTCTATTAGGACTCTGTAGACCTTCCTGTTTGCCAAGATTATTGAGATGACCAAAAAATCATCTTGTGGCTGATGTATGCCTCTTGCCTCTTCATTTGTAAATGTGATGGTATTGTGCTTGATTTTGGCTTCTTTTTTAGGTCTGCTCATCAAATCCACTAGAAATATCCCAAGTGGTTCTTATAGGTGTACCACATGTGTTTTCTTGGTTATTGACTCATGCAGTTGCAAATACTATTGCTTTTTGTGTAATACTGTGTGAGGCCTCATCAGGTATTGTTGTCGATTTTATGCAATATGATGTCAATGCGCAAGTGTACACACAACAAGTAATAAAGTGATAAGTATTGAGTATCGTCTCCACAGGGATTGATGTTATAACTCTTGCTACAGCAAGCTTATTCAGTGCAATATTTAATAATTTAATGAAATTTAAATTAAATAAATGATTTAAAAATTAAATGAAACTAATTAAACAATGAACCAGGAGATAATAAAATAAAATGGCCGTCAAACACAAAGAATTATTCAATGGCTAATAGGTAGTTGGGGATCTAAACTCACTTAATGACTATTGACTTGTTTAACAATTTTCTGTTCAGTTGGTACAGCATCGTCTACAGCACTGGGCAGATTCCTAATGTATCCTCATCTTTCGCTTGTTGGATTCTTATATCTATATGCAACCTAACAGTGATTAGTTGTTAAGCCAACATCTAAACATAGCATTATACGGTCTTGGAACTATTAACCCTACAAGGTGAATCCCTATGTCTAGTTCTTCACAAATCATAGATTAAACACGGCTCCACCAAATTGATAATAAATCAATTAAGGAAAAGATTCAATCTACAATCTTGTATTGTTTTGATTCTTTCCACTAAGCCGTCCCTGTTGAGGATCAAACCTAGCTTGTATCCCTAAATAGGTAGTCAGCCGAAATAGAGAATTAAATAAACACAACAAAAACAAAACGCTGCAGCAGACATTAAAGCAACAATATTGCAAGTCAAATCATCATTAAGATCGTTTAAAACCCAACTACATTAAAATTAGTTCATACTCAATAAAGAAATAAAAATCATAAATGGTTCAGCCATTGAATTAAACATTTAGAAAAATTAAACAAGAAATAAAAGAAGCTAAGAGCAAAAGTTGAAAGCTATTGATTAGGTTGCGATCAGCCCTTTTTCCTCTAAACTCCACTACTGCAGCCCCTTTAATTGTTCTTCTTCCTTGCTTTTCTTTATTACGATCTGTTGTGTGTGTGACAGCCCCCTCTTTTGTAAAACGTGCTCCCTTTTATATCTTCAACTAAAGGTTTTCCAAAAAGGCAAGGAAATCTCCATGTATCCTTAAGGCTCTAGGAAAAGATCTTTTAATATTATTAGGATTCTAGGAATATATATCATTATATTTTCCTAATCAAGGAAGATCTTTTCCTTTAGATTAATGAATGCCACGTCTGCCCTATGTTGTCCATCAAATAATAATCATCCGTAAAGAAATTAGTTGTTGAACCCGCATAAGATCGTATCTGTCCAGTTTTTGTGTGCTACAGGATCTGCTGCAGCAGTTATTGCTGTAGCATCATTTCTGCTCCAGACTTGCTTTATCTTTCTTTCACATCAACTCTTTGCCATTCTTTGAGGCTCATTTCTTGCAGTAAGCATCTCCATAAAATAACCTTTTTGGTCACCTGCAATAATGCACTTAATAAGAGCATATAATGATGTAAAACATATAAAATTATTAAAACTAAACTTAAATAAATACTTATGCAAAATATAACAAAAAATAGGATAAAAATATATCATTAACTCTCTAAGTAATATTAATCTAAGCCTAAAAGTGCCATGATAACTCTCATTTCATAGAGTTATCACACCCCCAAACTTAAACCATTACTTGTCCTCAAGTAATGACAACAACAC
Organism: Clausena lansium; assembly: GCA_030449835.1. NCBI lineage: Eukaryota > Viridiplantae > Streptophyta > Magnoliopsida > Sapindales > Rutaceae > Clausena > Clausena lansium. Next base: position 11,390,966 of record JASUUF010000152.1, read on the forward strand.
TAACATCACAATCACACAATCATGCAATAAAATAATTTAGCTCTGTCACTTAGATTGCTTTGACTCATCAACCCTCAGATATCATTCTTAAACATGCAAAATTACCAACAGCAGCTCCAGTTCTAGACTTGAGTTTTGTTCTGTCCATAGGGTGTGTGTGTGTACTTTGATCAAATTCAGAGTTGCTGCAGCAGTACTCAAGTATCAAATATATCTCAAAAATAAAACAATAAAAGCATATTCATTCATAGGGGAATATAAGTTATAAGGATTTACAAACTGTGCTATAGCAATCATTGCTCACTTATTAATATGGATGTTTTTTTTTTATCAAAAGAACCCTTCAGTGTGTCATTAATTGTTCATGTGAATGCCTAACAGGGGCACTGCCTGCACCCAATTACTTGATCAATGCACAAATCAAAGTTGCTGCAGCAGTAGCATCAAAGATGTTACAGCATAGTCATAACTTTAGTCCCCTTTTACTCAAGGCTGAACATGGGGCTCATGAACAAACCTAGCTACTTAAGGTCCAAGACAGAGGACTTTTTCTTTCTTCTCTTTTTTTTTTTCTTCTTTTTTTTTTCGTTGCTGCAGGAATGCTCATAACTTGGCTGCCTTTTTACTCAAGTCTACATATGAGGTACATACTCAGCACTGGATACTCAGCAACTAAGCCATTAGAGCAAAGTTTATTCTATTTCTAGCACAATTTGTGATAATTTTTTGAAAAATTTTCCAATTTTCCCCCAAACTTGAGCTATTCATGTCCAATTTTTTTTTTAAATCAATTGTGGTTTGCTACAACATACTCACAAAATTCAATCAAAGTGTAAGTGTTAAGACAGAATTTCAACTTTCATCCATAAACCGTCTCTACTTGAAAGTAATTCATCCTATATCTCATCACACAAAACATCTTCATTGGGTTTTCCTAAATAAAAAATAAATACTAGATAAACAGAGCTACACACTCAATCACACACAATCAATCATTCATGAAACTGAAATTTTTTTTTTTAATAACACAAAATAAAACACATTCATTCAACATAAACCATAAAACAAAACAACACAACCCCCCTAAACTTAAGAGGTACTGTGTCCTCACATGCACACAATTACAAAAATAAATAAAAGATGCGTATGCAAATAGTTGATAAACTTAAAAACATGCAAAAACAATTAAAATACAAAAAAAATGTGTCAGAAATTGCATAATAAACTTGAATAGGTACGGAAACTCCTCTGATGTTAAAACCGTTGCTGCAGCAGGACTGCACGTTCACATCTTCTTCGTTCCACTTCTTAAGCTCTTTTTTCTGTGATCTTGGTTACGCTGCTGTCCTTTTCTTTGTCAATTTGCTTTGACTGATTGGTAGGGCTCCAGCAACTTCTTTATATTTAACTTTGTTTTATTTGGCTCTGCTGGTACTGCAAGCAATGTTGCAGCATTTTCTCCCAATTGACATTGTGTGGTTTTCCTCTCCCTTCAAGTTTCGCATTCAAAATTTTCAACTCCTAATTTCTGATTCATGACCATAAAATAACATCAAAAAAATATAAGAATTAGTTGCGTAAACTAAGAAAATAAATAAACAACCAAAATTAAATTAAAGTACTTTAAAATAACCTCCCTCATTGGGTTGCCTCCTAATCAGCGCTTAGTTTTAGGTCCTTCAGCCTGACCTTCCTTGGTTTCTCAGCCTGGATCCTTTAAGAATAGATCCTCCCTTGTGTTGTTCATAGCAGCCTTATGTATTGCTTTACTCTCTGCCAATTAACCTTAAATTTCGTCAGTTCTTTAACTATTGCACCTTGATGTTTCCTTTGTTATAGCAACTGTTTAATCTCTCTGCTACAGTAACATCCACGGCATTGACAAAATTACAATCTTCAATTGCATTCGGACTCTTTATGGGCTCTGGTACCTTGAATGTAACTTGCTGTTCATTCACGCTCATGGTTAGTTCCCCTTTTTCCACATCAATCAGAGTCTTGCTCGTGGCCAAGAAAGGTCTGCCTAAAATGATGGGAACATCTTTGTCTGCTTCAAAGTCCAGTACTATAAAGTCCATAGAAAAATAAACTTATCCACTTTTACTAGCACATCTTCAATCTTGCCCTCTGGATAAACATGAGATCTGTCAACAAGTTGTAAAGTAACTGTAGTAGGTTTGGCTTCTCCAACCCTCAGTTGCTTGAACACGGATAATGGCATGAGATTGATGCTTGCTCCCAAATCATAAAGTGCTTTACCATTATATCTGTTGCCTATTGAGTATGGAATTTTAAAGCTTCCTGGATCCTTCAGTTTCTGAGGCATCTTACTTTTAAGCATATGGCTACATTCTTGGGTTAAAGCCATGGTTTCAAATTCTCCCCATCTTCTTTTCTTTGTCAATATGTCCTTCAAGAATTTGACATAGTTCAGGATCTACTCCAATGCTTCCACGAACGGGATGTTGATGTGTAGTTGCTTTAGTACCTTCAAAATTTTGCCAAATTGTTTATCTTGTTTCTGCTTCTGAAGCCTTTATGGGAATTGTAGTGGATGTCTGAACAGTTGTGCTGCAGCAGGTTGTGCAGACTTCTTCTCTTTTCCTATGTTCTGGGTTGGTACTGAAGCATCTCTATCAATAGGTGCTGGATCTTCAAATTTTGTAGCTGCTGTAGCGTGGCTGTTCTCACCCATGTATTGTGTAGTGGAGAGTAATGGCTCTTCTTCAGCTTGAGTTTCTTTTTAGTTAAAAGTGGGCTCAACTCTTCTTTTTAGTGCACCCACTGGAATATGAACATCGTTTCCTGATCTTAAATTAATCACTTTGCAGTGCTCTTCCCTCCTCGGATTCTCTGTATTGCTTGGTAGACTTCCTTGAGGTCTATTGCTTATTGCTGTAGCAAGCTGTCCGATTTGATTTTCTAAGTTTCTTAAGGATGCGGCGTGACTTTGGACAACTGCCTCATTCTTCCCAATATACTCCTTCATCAAAGCCTCAAGGTGGCTGAATTGATCATTACTGGTGTTGCTTTGCCCTTGGTTTGGTTGCTGAAATCCAGATGGTGTTATTGGTCTATTCTGTCCGCTGGTTACTGCAGCATGCTGATTCTGATTTTGATTGCTCCATGAAAAGTTTGGGTGCTGCCTCCATCCAGCGTTGTAGGTGTTTAAATACGGATTGCTCTGGTTCTGCTTGTTGTAGTTGCCCAAATAGTTGACTGAAACAAGATTTCCCGGACAATGATCGGACAAATGCCCTTCTCCACAATGAACACGTGATACTGCAGCAACTTGGTTTACTGCTGCTGGAGCAGTAGTTATAGCTTTCATCATATTTGTTAACGAGGCTACCTGAGCTGATAAGGCTGTTAAGGCATCAATATTGTGAACTCCTACTGGTCCTCTTGCTGCAGCGTGTCTGGTGGATAGCCATTGATAGTTATTATTAGCTATCCGTCCCAAAATCTTATATGCTTCATTATAAGACTTAGCCAATAAAGCACCATTTGCTAAAGCATCAACCATTAATCTAATACTTGGATTCAACCCATTATAAAAAGTTTCTAACTGGATGCAGCAAGGAATCCCATGATGAGGACATTTACGTAGCAAATCCTTAAATCTCTCCCATGCATCATACAAGCGTTCATCTTCCACTTGATGGAAAGATGTTATTTCGTTTCCTAACTTTGCATTCTTGGTGGGTGGGAAGTACTTCATCAAGAATTTGTCAGCCAGATCATTCCATGTAACAATGGAATCTGTTAAATTTATTTCAAGATGTTCTTTGACTAGAATAACTTATGTCAGGATTATCTAATTTCTATTACAAGTATTAAATTTTTTTTTGTTTATATTTAATTTAAAAGAAATCTGTTTGTTAACCCAAAAAGTAACTTAATTAATGTAACACTTCTAAAAAAATTAATATAACAGGAAATTTGGTGTTATGTTAAAACCACTTTATGCAGCAATTGGTGCTAGGTAGCCATCACGATGTCATGTTATTACAAACACCTCCGAACGCTAACGCTCCTGAGTGCAGTAAATAAGGCAAAAGCGCTCGGCCGCAACAATGAAAAAGTGGGAGAAAAGAAAGGGTTGCATGTCTCACACATAAAAAAAAAGCATTGCCTCCGCACATGGGGTGAACATCCCAAGGCAAATAAAGTTAAGGGCCGCTGTCAAAGCTAGCTTGATACAGTACATGGCAATGTCTAAAGATGGCCAACGGGCGGGCGGCACGTGGCACGGTACGAGCACTGAACGAGCACGTTTCGATGAGGTATGCGACATGGCACGGCACGTAGGTGGACCGGGTTGGGCTTAAAAATTTAGGCACGTGGGCCTTAAAAGCACGGCACGATTAGAGATGGGCTAAAGCACAGCACGTAATAAGCACGTTTCACTTTTTAATTAAAGTAAATTTAAATTTATGATTTTACAAATAACTTGAAATTAAATTTTTTAATATATTTTTTTGCTTACATAATTTTTTTAAATTCATTTAACTTTTAGTTTAAAAAAACACTCTAATTATTTTATGTTTATAATTTATTAAGTGAATAGTTGATATCATAATTTTAATAAATAAAAATTATAAATATCGTGATTTTATAAAATGAATGTAATAATGTTATTGTGAACTATGATCTATGACTCTATATAAATCTAAGCTAACAATTAAGTTAATCGTTGAGAAAAATTTATTGTTATTATTGTCGTTGTTAAGTATAAAAAGAATTCTAATACAATAGGATCTAACTTAATAGTTATTATTATATTCTCTTACTATTATTAGTTTTTATTATTGAATATGGACTTGAGTTTTGAATTTTTGATTTTATTGAATTTGACTAAAGGCACATGGACTCAAAAAAAGTACATAGAATTTAAAAAAATATATCAATAACTTAACATACCTTCTTAAAATAATTAAAAAAAAAACTTGTCGTGCTTTTTTTCTTAAGCACGGCACGGCACGCATGGGCACTGTACGTGTGCCAGGCCAGGCCTAGGCAAAAAAAATTAAGCACGGCACGGGCATGAGCACGCGTGGACTTTCCTTTGATGGCCGGCACGGCCCGTTGGCCACCCTTAACAATGTCCAAGAAAACACAGAACACAATAAAGGCAAGTTGGAAAACAGCAATAACTAGCAAATACATAAAACCACAGCCAATAACACCACGTCTTCATGAGCAGCTACGCCTCCTGCTCTCTCTCCTCGGCCTCTCCTGCGCCTATATCCTTGGTATTAGGTGTTTTATGGCACAAATATCTCACGTATGAATGCAAGGAAATTTGACTGCTTTTTATTTACTGCATGAAAATGAAAATTATTTACCGTGCTTCCAAAAATTGGAAATAATACAACCCGTTAGTAATAACATGACATATTTAGTTACTAAATAAAATGCACATGCAATTACTAATTAGATGTTATGGACTTGTATTTGTACCATGTATAATTTTCGAATTTTTCACGTAGTTCAGTAGTGAAAATCACATATTCCACAGTACAGAGAGAAAGCATTAAATAGAAATATAGTTTGTTATGTGCATTATCAATTTATTATACTCTTTCAAATTGATTTATCGTGTGTATAGGAACCAAAAATTAATTTCATTGAACCAAACAACCAAAACCAATGATTCTCATTCATAGTTTCAGGTTGACTAGCAAAGCAAGAAGCCAATGCCTTTGTCTTTTATTTCCTATAGATGTCATTTTTTTTTCTTAACATTTATTATGACCATCAGCCCTATCAAAACCACTGTCAATAATTAAAATTTGCGATTTTGTCGTTTATTTCCCATTTTTTTCTTGTTAATCATCACTCTGTAATTAATTTCTTATCCAGCTGTTAGGCTTCGGTATTTTGGAATATACATAACCTAAACATTAATTGGATAGATATTTTATATAAGGGAGACCTACTCATACTCGTTTTAGTATTAAAGTTGGGCTTTTAAAGCTTATTTTTAATATGGTTACTGTGTATTAATTGAAAATTTTTCTCGTGTTTATGTTATAGTACAATTTATATATATCAAGGTCTAATATAAAAACAAAAAGGGAAAAAAATTCTCTCTCCTCTCTCGCATAGCTCACATATTATGCACGCAAAGAAATTGACGTGTGCATTTAATAACCAGTCATTTATGATATTATCTTGCCTTTTTCAAATGAACATAAAGCAAAGTACTAATACTGTGTTTACTGGTCAATAATCGGAATGAACAAGAATCGGAATGAGCTGGAATGAGAATGAGAAATGGGAATCGAAATGAGCTGTTTACTTAAGCAGCAGGAATCAGAATCGGAATAGACTGAAATTCTATTGATGTGTTTACTTTATCTTGGAATCGGAATGGGAAGATGGTATCAAATTACTAAAAAGTCCTTAATAATAATAATAATATTCAAAATAAAATTATTATTAATATATTCATTAATTATAATACTTTTATAATAATAATAATATTGTTAATAATTATTATAAATAATAATAATTATTAATATATTAATTAATTATATTCATATATTGTTAATATATTAATTAATTATAATTTATCATTAATAATAATAATAATTAATCATAATACTTTTTATTAATAATAATAATAATAATCAAAATAAAAAATCATCATCAACAAACTAATCCATTTCCATAATAATAATAATAATAAAAATCAACAAAATCTCAAATAATCAAAATAATAACAATAACCAAATTCCCAAATAATCAAAATAACAACAATAATTAAAATCCCAAATTATCAAAATCGGCAAAATCCCAAATAATCAACATAACAACAATAATCAAAATATCAACAATAATCAATTATCATCATCATCATTTTTGCCCAAAAAAAATCATCATCATTTTTGCAATGACTGCTGAGGAGAGTGAGATCGCCTACTGCTTCCGTGCGAAATCAACTGGAGATGCATTAGCAGCTGCTATTTCTGGCGACGTTTGGTGTTGCTGCTACGATTTGGGGAGGAGCTGCTTCTGTGAGCTAACAATGGCAAGTGTTGCGGCTGTGATTTGGGGAGTTGCTGGTTCGGTGCGCTAACAGTAGCAGTTTCGGTGTGCTGCTGCTCGACGCGAGGTCCATGGCTCGCCGTCAGTGGTTCGATTTTGGTTTGGGTGGCTGAATTTTAGATGCTGCGTGCCCAGTGCCATTTTCATGATTTTAATTTGATTTTTTTCTTTTATATTTTCTTTAATTAATTAGGACAAAATAAGAATTTAGAATTTGGAATGGGGGTAATTTTGTCAATCACGGGAATGGGGTTTTGATTCCCAACTCCCCTCTTGGGAATTAGAATGTTGCTAATGATTCCTTAGATTGTGGGCCCCACGTGAATCCCATTCTAGTTCCAAGCTTCAAATTTGTAAGTAAACATTTGTATGATTCCGATTCCAGCATTCTGATTCTGATTCCTTGTAAGTAAACACAGCATAAATTTATTGCTTATACAGCTAATGTAAAACTTCTGGTGTACATAAAATTTTCTCAACTAAATTGTCTCGTGCTCTCGTGTTTCAAGATCACATTTTCGTCACTTATTCCACGTAAGGTGCCGTTTTGAACGCATTACAGCATCCCATTAGTAAGTCAATATCTGGACCGACTTTTTTTATTCAAATCTTATCGACTGATTTGGATGTATATGCAGAAATTTTTCTATTTATTATAATAGATCCTTAAAAAAAAGTTTCTATTGAGTAAAATAAATGATAAGAATCAATTAATATTGATAAAAATAAAACAATCAATCAAATGATTGATTATCTCAATCTTAATTATTGATAAAAAAAAAAAAAGATTGATTGTAAATCAACATAAAAAATGATCGGTTAAATCTTTGTTAATCAATTTTTTTTTTTTCATGTTTTAAGTACTTGAATAAATTGAGCTTTAGTGTTCATGAATCAATAAGAGTAAATTTTATTTTCTTTATATTATTTCTAAAAAGTTTTCATACTATCAAAATAAGTTTGAGAGTCCTTAAATTTGTGAATTTAGGCTTTAGCCACCATGTCGATGATTGGTCGTCTAAAGGAGTGAGATGTGAGTTACTTTTTAATTGTTCTTCAATTTCTTCATTGAAAAAAAAAATGAAAAAGTGTTGTTTAACCGCACCCTCAACCACTACTTCTACCATCACAAAGGATATGATGTCAAAAGAAAAGGGAATGAAAAAGAATTCTCAAAACTAATATTTTCCTTGACAAGACCAATGGAATGACTTTCTAAATAAAAGAGTTCTATGACAAGATCAAAGGAGGAAGATAAAATCCTTGAGTGAAGATTTCTTTCCAAAAGAACAAAGGTTCAACTTTCATAATAAAAGAATTCCTTAACCAAAGAAATTAAATTGTTGAACATGTGCATGCATGTAGCAAGCAATTGCATGTGGCTAGCATGCAACTTTTAACTTTTGGCATAATTTATTGAGTAAGTGGGAGACATGAGTGGGAGAGATGAGTAAGTGGCAGATTATTAATGTAACTTTCAGTACCCACTAACCTTTGTATAATAATAAAAAAATTAGAGAAAGGGAGAACTTGAAGCATATAAATAGAGGCTTAATTTCCCCTCTTTATTTATCCCATTCTTCAATTCAATTGAGAGAAGCCATGAGTTAAGTGAGAGTGTCCTGAGAGCTTTAACCTCTTGTTCTAGTGTTTTGAGATTTTGAATGTATTGGGGTTTTGGGTTGTGAGACAAAATACTACAATACTTGTAACTTCTTTTCACTAGTAAAATATTTTCTTCTATCTTCGCCCATGAACAAAGGCTAAAAGCTGAACCACCTAAGTTTTGGTGTCTCTGTGTGATAAATTTGCAATCAATATTTCTTAATAAAATTAAGATGGAGACAATCAAACATTTGATGGATTGCTTTGTTTCCGTCATTATTGTCTGCTTCTTATCGTCCATCCTCAAGCTGGAAAGGGAAATGTTTAGAATTCCTAACATGCCTTTAAAAATTACAAATCCTTGATTTTTATTTATGGTCTCTTCCAAGTGTCATGCAACAAATCAGAAAGCATTCCTATGAAGTTTCTCTAGAAAAAAATTCTAATTATTTTCATGTAATTTTTTTTTTAAATTGTGAAAAATCATAAATAATTTATGTTATAAAAATGATGGATGAAGCAGACACACAACTAAAGTGAAATTGAGAAACAACACTACTAAAAAGAAAATCAATGGCAGAATTTTTATAACAGATATCATTTTATAATAGATATATTCATGACTTATAGTTTAATGACATTAACAAATGATAGATACTTGTCATGCTTGTATTTTTAGTTTCGAAATCTTATAAAACAGCATGTTGTTTTACAGTACATTCGATATTGTTTACAAAGCATGACAAACATCTATCATAGATTGAATGATGTCGTTTCAAGCCATAACAGACATCCATCATGGCTTAAGATGGTGTCGCTTTGTATCATAGATTTATCTAAATTTAAATAGTCTAAGGTAACATTAATTACAAAAAATTCCATTGTAAAACGTCGTCGTTGTTTATGTGATTTGATGTCCTTTGCGCGACCTGACAATTATCTATCACAAGCAGTTTAATTTAGTAGTGAACTAGGAAATAGAACCGCGCTTCGCGCGGCAATTAAAAAAGAATTTAATATTATCATTTTTAGAGAAAGCGGAGCGAATTGTATTGTAGTTTACAATATCTGGCAAGCAACCATCAGAGATCATATAATCCAATAATTCAATAACCAAATGCAATCTCCCGTCCTTCTAGTATGCTGAAATTAACGGATCATAATTATAAACATCCAGTGTTAATCCCTTTTCCTTTACAGCCCTCATTACATCCACTGACTTGAGAGTTTCTAATATATTTGACTTGAGTGATTGTTCTATAGTTTAATCAATTTATGAGAATGTAAATTAATTGATTAGATAGCAAACACAGAAAAAGAAAAAGCTTAGATAAAATAATTTTCTTATATGTTAATTAAGCGAGATTAAATTCCTCACTCTTCACACTTTACACTTGATTACACACTCAAAAATTTAAATTAAAAAATAATTAATTGTAAAAGATTAATTAATTAAATTAATTTTTGAGTTTTTGAATTTTTCTGTAATTATTTTTTAATTTGAATTTTTACAATGTAATGAGGGCTGCAAATTACATTAAATAATTATTTTTCTGTAATTATTTAATTAATTAAATTCAAATTAAAAAATTGAAACTCAAAATATATATGTAAGGTCACTTCCTGCATATATATTTTGGCAAGGGAATTGTATGCTCAATTCTAATGCAATGCCTAGAAAGGTTTTGAGTTTCAAGCATGTCACTAATTAACTTAGTACTAAGCAGCTATTGCGGGTCCTAGTGATCTTTCAGGATTCATTGATCCTCGAGAAACTGGGCCTGAAATATAAAAAGCAACAAGTTAAAAATGAAAAAAAGTGCTTTCAAGAAATAGTCCAATGTTATGTTACTTGGTGCTTACCCTGTAATAAGCACTGCAAGTCCAATTGCTACTCCAACAACAAATCCTGATAAATTGCCAAACTGCAGTTTTTTATTCAAAATCCAAGTTATCAACATTAAACTTTTTTTTTTCAAATTATAGAAACTGATTTGAGTCACATTGTTTGGCGAAGTTCTGCTTACACATTGAGCTTCACAAGCCAATGATGTGGCGAGGAACACAATAATGGAAGTGGCAAGGAGCTCAACCTAGAAGACAGAAACGCAGTCTTGTGCTGGTCTAGTGATCATAAGAGTAGATTTTATGCCATACACTAATTTTCCAACGTATGTTCCCAACACAGAACCCGCTGTTTAGGCCATTAAATAAAACGGAACCTGTTAATTAAACAAATAATCTTCAATTTCAAGTCTGTTAATTGATCACTCTTATTAAAGAGTAGAACTGGTATCATTAATATAAGTTACCTTGGACAAAGGAAAATGACCAACGACTGCAAAAGCAGTAGTGACAGCAGGATTAACATGTGCACCTGAGATTGGCCCTACACTGTTAACCAAAACGATTATTGATAATCGTGCTGTGGCTGCATATTCCAGGAGTCCCACTTCACCTCTTGTTAAAATTGTGCTTGCCATGATCCCCCCCACACACAACATCAATATGAAAGTCCCCACAAACTCTGCTATAAACTGCATTTTATCAAACTCTAATCACTTCCTGCATATATATTTTGGCAAGGAAATTGTATGCTCAATTCTAATGCAATGCCTAGAAACGTTTTGAGTTTCAAGCATGTTACTAATTAACTCAACCCACCTCTGTAATTATAGTCTTACTTAATAAGCCTTTATTATAAGTTTTTCAATGTGACAGATCTTATCTTAGTACATAAAACAGTGTGGTGCATACAAACTCCTACAATAACATTTTCATACAAACTGCTGTATCATCATTATATCACTCCACATAATCTATTCGTTTTATTAAATCTTTGTATCAAAAATTAATTTATCCGTTATCTAATTATCTGCAATTAACCCACCTCGGCACCGTCGGCTACTTCATTCTACAGCCTTTAGTCTTCTAGGCAAAGTTTTATTGGGCAAAAAAATTAAGCACCGATTAATTTCCAAAACCTATTCGTTTCCATAAATCTTTTCAGGAAATAGATAAAAAATGAAAACTTACGCAAGAATCCATTTGGCATTTAGCAGAGTTAAGGCCTCAGTGGGGGCCGGGGTTGGATTCTTAGCCTCAAGCTGAGTAATAAGCTCAACGATCTCAGCCCTCAGGTGTGTGTTTCTGTTAAACTGGATTTCAACTGTTTGATCTATAATTAATAATTAATACGATCTATCTGACTGTGATCACTGATCATAATACTAAAACTTGTTGTTTTACATTTTCAGCAAGCTGGAGTGAGTGGATTGACGGGCAAAAGCCACATGAAGATTGTGTTGAGATGGATGAGGGAGAGACAAAAGCTCAGGCTCATCTGCAACCATGTGGGCCCTCACAAGCAATTCCTGTACTCAACTTGGTTCACCAAACCCAACAACTTGAAGCAGGCAAAAATAGGGAACGATCCTTCTCCTTCACGACCCAAGCTGCCTTAATCTTGTATTTCTGATTTTTAGTTAAAGAGTAAGAAGGTTGCTTCTCTGTCAATTGCCTTTTAGAGAGACTTTCTTTTTTATTAATTGATGCTTGCTTGTTAAAATAAGAGTTGAGTCATCTTATGGCATAAACCTTAATTTAGTTGTGTTACTGGCTCTAATAAGAAGTGATGATGTTTGAAGTCTAGCATTATGACATCCCATTCTCGTTTGTTAGGAATGAGAAGATACCACAGATGCCACGCATACCATAATACATCACCTAAAAAAAATTAAATTAAATTAAAAAAAAAAAACCGACACTGCTTTCAACCATCAAGTTTGCTCGCTCCATGAATCCATATATAAGACTGTTAACCATAAATTTCTCTACAATCTATGAAAATTTTTCTTTACGGATTATAACTATACGAAAAGGCCACTAAGATGAATGCCTCAATATGTACATAATTTACATCAGTTTCGGTTATCGGCAGGAAAAAAACCCCATACATCCATCCATTAATAAAAATGTCACTACATTCCAGAAAACTAAGCTGTGACTTCAGTCTATACAACCATTTCAGCCATCACAGCCATAGCTGAACTAATATAAGTGGCTCTTAGACTTCTTTAACACTTCTTTCGGTACTACAGCTACTCTCTCTGCCATGTGGTGCTCTTGAAAGATTTCTTTGACCCTCTCATAGCCTCTCTTTCCCATTGTGAGCGTCCTCTCAACGTGTGTAGCTAGCTTCACGATGTTTTTTGCAAGAGGAGTAATCCCTTCTTTCCCAACAGGATGTAACAACCCCGTTGTCCCATTTACTACAATCTCTATGGTGCCTCCAGCTGCAGTTCCCTGATATAGACATTTTTGGAGTAAGTTAATAAATAGTATCAAAACCTGCTTGCATGCCGAGTCCATTACCAAATAGAAGGGTGAAGTTCACTTAATACCAGTATAGGTAACTGAAATGCCGTGGCTTCGATGGTTATCCTCCCAAAGCATTCTCCCCGAGCCTGCATGGAGTAAAAACAGGGAGCAGATTTATCAGAACTTTTCCATTCTATTAAATCCCTTTGTGGAAAATTACATGTCCACAAGGGAAAACAGAAAAGTAATAACAACAATGATTATAACAGCACACAAACCAGAAGGACAACAGATTGATAAGAAACTTAAGATGAATATTGGTGAACCTAACGAGAGAAACTTGAAATCCTAAGTACATACTAGATGTAAGAAGAAGCCATCATATGTGTCATTTTCATCTATTTTACTGACATGAAGTATTTTGTGGCCTAAATTCGGAATTCCACCATGAAATGTTCAACCCTGATGGAACTAACAATCATGTCTCTTTCGTTCTTCCTTTGTTTGAAAAATAAAGTCTGCTAATCAGACACAGTCATGGTGTGCTTGCATGTCCACATCATTGGCTAATTCCTTCCAATTCTTTTCAGGTAATATGATTTTCAAATATATAACACAGGCTATTTGCTTCCTAGCACGACAATGAAAAAATATAAATAAATCACAACTTTGAGCAGGTTTATCTAAACATACCAATAATTTCAGGGCGGACCAAATAATAACTTTACAGGCATAAACAAAAACTACCTGGGAATTCTGCACAAGAACATCGATTGCTGCTAGATAAAGGGCCACGGTCAGAATTTTTTTAACAAAATGAACAGGATCTTGAATTTTCTTCTGCATCGCATAGTTCCGTAATTCTGACTCAAATTTGGTTTGAGCATTCATGTCACTTCCTATAATCACTGCATGGGTTGGAGACACTTGTAGCTTTTTTTCTTTGATCAATTCCAAGCTCTCATAGAATGAACGAAGAAACAGATCCTGCCCCTTTCCACGTGAAACACCTGAAGTTAAATAGTACGTCAGTACACTTGAAACATAAATTAATCAATAGCATTCAACTAGACTCTGAAGAAATTTTTCCTATTTCTCTTTCAGTTTCTTGTATGGACCGAACGGAAGATGATGGGGCAAGCCGGGTTCTTCAATGAGAATGAAGATAACAAATCAGAACCAAAAAATGAACAGAAGAATAGAGCAAAAGGTTCTTAGCATTTCTTTTTAGTTGGCCAAACCGAGAAGCACAAAGTAATCAGTACAACTGATGCACTGCAGTGGTGGCAAACTTTTTTAAACTTAATCAGACTGGAGTAACCTAAGCAAAGAAGTAACTTAATCTTAATAAAAGCAGATGCAGTCAGAAAATCTTAACAAAAGCAGATGCAGTCAGAAAATTTGCAACACAAGATCCTATCAGCAAGAAATTCATACTATTTATTAAGGCAAAGAGTAAATCTTCATTTCGCACTGCAAGAGACTCCCGCACGTGTTCACGCAAGCTCAATGATCTCAGCCCTCGTCTCACTTGTGGCATTCAATCCACGATCGGTCCCATAAAACGAATCCACAAGCGCTTTCTTCAAATTATCAATCTCTGTAACTTCATTTGGGCTCTCCTCCTCTGCCACCGCCCCAGCACCACCTTCCTCCTGCTCCTAGCAGCAGGTGCTGCCTCAACAGCAAGGGTAGCCTCATCGCTGCAAAGCATTAGAGATCAAAATCAGAAAGTCGGTAACCAATCCAAAGCTCCTAAACCATCCCTTGTAAAAGAATTACATCACATCACAAATTTCAGCTTATTTTAACAAATTTCAAAATCTTCATTCGCCATATTCAACAATGCCAATTAACCAAAACACATCTCTACATATAGCACAAAAATCAACACATCTCATTCAATACCTTAGAACCCAATACATAAAATCAATTTAATCATCTATTAATATACAAAATACTTTCAGATAACGCAACAAAATCTTTTTTTTTCACAAAACCTGTTGAAATATTTATTTAATTAATTGTGAGATAGTAAATATAAATAATAGAAATTCAATACAGTAAACACAATAATGTATATCACAAATCTGTACGAAACAGATTAATAACGCAACCAGCAAATAATAATATAAAATAAATTAAATTGCGGACAAACCACAATTACAGTAAAACAGATAATTCAATAATAAACAGAATTTAATAAATATATTAAATTTAACTAATCAAGGAAATAGCAAGCAAACCAGGAACAGTGATTGAAAGTCATAATAGTGATCGGTGAACAGTACCGCGACAGTGAACAGTGATCGGCGCCTTGAACAATGCGTGAACAATGCGGCGAGCAACCCGAACAGTAATTGTGAACAGTAAAAGAACCAGCAAAAGAACCCGAGGCCTGCGACAACAGTGTCCTTAAAACAGATTCACCGCTACTCGGTGCTTTAGGATTAATTGGTCTCTGTTTCCCAGGATACAACGGGAACTAATTTTGTCGTTAGCACGAACGCGAAATTCTGGCGAACCACAACAGTGTTGAACTCTCTCAAAAGAACGACAAGACCAGAGGAGGAGAGAAAAGATGATTTGTGTGCGGCTGTGTTTTTTTTTTTCTCTATGTTTTTCTATGTTTTTAAAACGAATGGGAAAGCTACCTTTTTATAGTGAGGATTCTATAACACTAGCTTAGCAAAAATAAATTTCGCAATTAAAATTAAAAGGAGTAAAAACCGACTCATGCAAGCCAAAGTGATTTTGGCCGACATTCGTGTACGCAGGACGTGCGGGCGCACACGAGTCCAACCAAATTGGACCGATTTTAGGTCCATGATTTGCAGCCCCCTTGCGCAAGGATGCGTGGAGAGAGCCTCTATCCTTAGTATTCTTGAATACCCATATATGTGTAAACATATATGAACCCAAATCCAATGACTTAATTTTTTCATGTGGGATAAGTCCACTTCCTCTTAATTTTTCCAACATCAAGGATGCATATTTGTGAGACAATTTCTCATTCACATGACCATCATTTTGAGCATATGATATACCGAATCGAAGTGTTCACAGAGTACTTTCCGAAACCTCCACGACCTTTCACTTATGCTAAGTGGGTCCCACTCAAAATGTGGCCCAAATATAGCTAGCACAAAACTATATTTTCCAACCAAACCCACGAAGCCAAACACAAAACAGAAGCACTCGATAAGGAGGAGAGTGAGTACTTACCCTGACATTGTCTTGTTGCTGTTTGTTCAATTATTTACTCCTTTCTTTTTTTCCCTTAAGACCAAAAAAAAAAAAAGCACCAAATTAGATCCCAAAAAAAAAATATACAGTAAACTTATGAACTGAATCGAAATTGAAAAAGCAACGTGAAGAGAGAGCACGTTGGCCTACAACTGGCGACTGCTGGTTTTGCAAATGAAGGGACGAAACGAATAAGTAGATTTATAAAGCCTAAAACCTTACGACGCTATATACAGATATATAGATCAATAAACGGTTACATAATAAATCTATACAGAAAGGGGAAGGGACATAGGTTGAAATAAGACAATATAAAAAAATAAGAAAAAGAAAAGATATGAGTGAAAAGAAGAGTATTGGTGATGCCACCCCACCTCCCTGATCCCCAGCGATATATATATATATATATCTATAGATTTTATTTATTTTAAGTGCAACCTTAAAAATGCTAAATGCACCCATTTGTAATTTGATTAAACAATTCACATTTCACTTAGATTACAATCCGCGTTACTCCCTCACAAACACTCTCCACCGTCTGATTTCCCCAAATCTAAGGCCACCAAAGTCACTTACTTTAAAAAATATTCAAGACCCCGCCGAAATTCCCAAACTTTGCCGCCTCTCCTCTATGTTCTAGATACACCAACAAATATTTCAATTCTCATCACACTTCTTAATTGTCATATCTCAAACTTTCCCATGAAACAAACATTCAAATTTTCCAACCCAATTGCCTGCACAAAGAAAAATGCTCGGAAGTCCATGAGAGGCAAGTCCCCAAGAAAGCATATAGCAACCAAGGCGGTAAGGAAATCGGCACCGGCTACCGAAGGAGTGAAAAAGGCTCCATGAAATGTTGAATGATGCTTCCATTCAAAGATAAATTTTATTTAATAATTGATAGATTAGACTATTGGGATATGTTGAGAGATAAGTTCTATGAATTACGAATTCTTGAATTTTTTTCATGGATGGATTATGATTTATGAGCTATGTTGTGAAAGATGATATATTATATATGGGTATTGTATTTTCATTTTGAATGATGCTTCTAGGAATTCTTAATTATGGAATATGGAGTTTGATTTAATTGAATGAATTATTAATGATAATTTATTTGTGCTAATGTTATATTTGTTGCACATTTTAATAAGTTATTTTAGTGCATATATATATATATATATATATAGAGGAAAATTATCTACCGTCCATCTGATTTTTGCCACTTTTTAAAAAATATATAATTTTTAAATTTTTTGTTGAACTCCACCTAAAGTTTTATTTTTTTCACCTTTACATTTTCGTTTTCAAACTATTATAATTTCGCTGACGTCATAAAGGTAAAATGTTCATTTCGCTAATGTCATTTATTGCATATTCCGTTAATTTTCTTAATGGTTTGACGACGAAAGTGGATAGATGAAAAAAATTATAATTTTAGGTGGAGTTCAACAAAAAAAATTTAAGAATTATATATTTTTGAAAAAATGAGAAAAATTAAGTAGATGGTGGATAATTGCCAATATATGTGTGTGTATTAATGTAAATAAAATTAATATTTAAATATTAATGTATTCAATTCTAGGAATAAAATAATAACACATTTTATGTAATTTCAACTGAATTAAATAATAGTTAATTATTTGGTGCCCAAAATAATTTAAAACAAATTTCAATTCTTGCTAAAATATATTTTAAAAAATTCATTTTCTGCCAAAAATATTTTAGTTAAATTTTCAATAACTCCTGCCAAATCAAAAGATTAAAACATTAGATTAATTAATATAAAATTAAGGGTTAATATCCCCTGAGTGACATATGTTTCGACAAATTTCAACAACTTGATATATGTTTCAAAAATAAGCAGTTAGGTGAAATGCCGTTAATTTTTTTCGTTAAAGTTAACGGTACAAGGGTAAAATGGGAAGAAATGAAATAAGTAATAAAAAATATTTAGGGTTAATATCACCTGGGTGACAGATGTTTCGAAAAATTGTAAAAAAGTGATAGATATTTTAATAATAGGCAGATTGGTGATAAATCGTTAACTTTTCCGTTAACTTTAATTGAAGCAGTAAAATAATTATAAAATGATATTTTTATCCCTATAATTAATTATAAAATAAAGTTTCTACCGATATAATAGTTATAAAATTACATTTCTACCCTTATAATTAATTATTTTTATTTTTTAAATAGAAAAATATATGAAAAATTACATCTAAGTCTAATTAACAGACTTTTTTTTATTAAAACAAACCACAAATTGCAAAAAAACTCTTGTTGAATCAAAATTTTCTTATTAAAAAATTTATAAAATTTTTTTTATTTAACCAAAAAAAAACCGTTAATTAAATTTAGATGCAATGTTTTTTATATTCTTCTATTTAAAAAATAAAAATAAATGAGTAGAAGCATAAACAACATTTTGTAACTAATTGTAGGGGTAGAAATGTCAGTTTGTAACTATTATAGGGATAGAAACATCATTTTATAATTAATTATAGTGGCAAAAATGTCATTTTATAATTATTTTACTGTTTCCGTTAAGGTTAACGGAAAAGTTAATGGTTTGTCATTAATCTGCCAATTGTCAAAACATCTATCACTTTTTTACAAGTTGTCGAAACATCTGTCACCCATGTGATATTAACCCTATTTAAATTAACTCACAGGGACAAAAACGTCATTTCATCACAATGCAACTTTTTCCGTTAACTTTAACGGAAAAACTAACGACGTTTCACCCAGTTGATTATTTTTTAAACATACATCACTTTTTTCTAGTTTGTCGAAACATAAGTCACCTATGTGATATTAACCCTAAAATTAAATATAAATTTCAATATTTTCACGTAAATTTTTCATATTTCGCGCCTAATTTAATAAAATTTGCCATCTTTCTATGAGACATGGAAAGTATTTATGATAGATACTAGTCATACATACAATTTTTTTCATTAAATTAGTTATGACAGAATCATGACTAATAATGCGTCATGCATCACGACTTATAACAACTATCAACATATTTTCTTGGCATCGAAACCAAGAACAATTGTTTAGCCATCATGTAGCATTGCAGATGACAGATTAAAACTATCATAAAGGCCTTTTCTTTTTCTAGAAGTGAAATTAATATAAAGATTGATTGACTAAATCTTTGTTATCAATCATTATATCCAAATTATGTTAATTGTATCATTTCCTTTTTTCATATTTCAAATACTTGTATATATTGAGTATTTGTGCTCATGAATTAATAATAGTGAAATTTATCTTCTTCATATTGTTTCCGAAAAGTTTTCAAGAAAGCATTAACTCAGTATTTGATAAATTATATTGTTGCAATTGGTATGAGTTTGAAAAACAGAGTGTATATATGTGAGCTTGGTAAATTTTATTATAAAAATGTTGTTTTATTATATAATAACTGAAATAGAAATAGCTTTAAATTGTCTTTTATTTGTATATTAGGTTTGTGAAACAGTAAGATATAATTATCATTTTGTTAAAATATAATGATTGTAACACTATTACAAAAATGCAAAATAATGACCCATATGTTATGACGATTTTTATTCAAAAGTATTTGATGACGGTTATTACACGAACGGTCATAAAACCTTAGCTTTGCAATGACAGTTCTTTAATTGTAACCGTCATTAAATGTGTAGCGTGACTTTTAATGACTGTTCTATATAAGAACGGTCATTAAAAGTATACATTTACAATGACGATTCTTTTATAAAACCGTAATTAAATGCTAGGCTAAATCTACTATTCTTTTTAATGATGGTTATATATAAAAACGGTCATTAAAAGTGTATATTTATAATGACGGTTCTTTTATACAGCCGTCATTAAATACTAGCCTAAAATTACACTTCCTTTTAATGACAGTTCTATATAAGAACGGTCATTAAAAATATACATTTACAATGAGGGTTCTTTTATAAAATCATTATTACATGCTAAGCTAAATCTACTATTCTTTTTAATGACGGTTATGTATAAAAACAGTCATTAAAAGTGTATACTTATAATGATGGTTCTTTTATCGAACCGTCATTAAATACTAGCCTAAAATTACACTTCCTTTTAATGACGGTTCTATATATGAACGGTCATTAAAAGTATACATTTAAAATGACGGTTCTTTTATAAAACCGTCATTAAATGCTAGGTTAATTCTACTATTCTTTTTAATGACGGTTATGTATAAAAACGGTAATTAAAAGTGTATACTTATAATGACGGTTCTTTTATCGAATCGTCATTAAATACTAACCTAAAATTACCTTTCCTTTTAATGACAGTTCTATATAAAAACGGTCATTAAATGTATATATTTATAATGATAGTTATTTTATACGACTATCATTAAATATAAAGCTATCTTTTAATGATGATTCTATATAAAAATAGTCATTAAAAGTTTGCATTTACAATGACGGTTTTATTATAATAACGGTCATTATATATTATTATCTTTAACTTGACTTTGTTATTTCATATTTAAATAATTTTTTTATTATTATTTAATATTTAAATGACGGTTTCTTATAAACCTTCATCTTATTAATCAATTAAATCTATCTAATTTATGAAGAATTAAATCTATCTTAATTCTTAAAAATTTCAAGTAAAGAAGAATTCTGAAGAATTAATCAATTAAAATTATCTTAATTTATTTTTTGTGATATCTTTATTTATTTTTCTGTGACTTAGATTTTTTTATTATATTTGACTACTAAGATTGCTTTAGCCTAAATTTAAATTGACTATATTACCTTAAAAGTTAAAAATACCAAAAATTTGCTTTAACTTCAACATTTTATTTATTTTGTCAACCTTTGATTAATCTAATATAATGTCTTAATGAGACAATACTCATATAAATTATTAGGCTACAAATTTGTGTCATTTACATATAAAATATTGAAAAATATTAGATTTCATTTAAAAAGTTAAATTATAAGTCACAAAATTAAGTACCTAGAGTATTAGATACAATAACACATATTTCTTCATCAATTGGGTCATTTTATGTTATAAATATAAAATAATTGAATAAAACTTAAATTAAAGCAACCTTAACAGTAAAAAAAATTAAATAAAAAAATATAAGAATGATCATTTTATTAATTATATAAATATTTTTATTTATTTATATTTATTAAAAATATTAAAAATTTATTATAATTATTTTTAATAAATGCCGTGAGTTTACACAATTAATAGATTGGAAATATCCTATTCAAAAAAATAAATGGCATTGAAAAATATTAAGATCTCTCTCTTTAAACAGAAAAACGACGCCGTTCAGTTTTAAACTAAATTAAAAGAAAAACAAAATCAAAACCCACTCATCGTTTTTTTCTTTCCAAGTGTGGCACCCTCATTCTCGTCTCTCACTGTCATCACTCTCGCACTCAAATTCCACTTCGATTGAAATCCTTGCACAAGCAACGAACTACAGCGGACGTTGTCTCGTCTTCTGCCATCGGTCTTGGTCCTCACTGAGAACCATACGGAGTATCCACCGCTGCCACCATTGAATTTCAAAACCCAAACTAAGAACCCACTGTGGATTAAGGCCGATTGAACGATTAAAACAGTTAATTTTTGTTCTTATCTTCTATTGCATGTCAGTTTAAGTAAAATTTCTTGTAAAATTTGCACTTGCAGCCGCCCTTAGCTCCAAATCTCGCTGTCTCAGACACCTCATAGTGCATCTTGACAGGAGCAACACCGAGACCCTCTCTTAGAGTAGCTGAATTCAAGGTACATGCCACATCCGTTGCAGCCGCTGCGCACTCGCAGTCGGAGCCACAGCCACAGTTTCCACCACAGCAGGACATTTTTATTTTTCCTTTGGTGATTAAAGAGGAGGAGATTTGCAGATGAGTAAATTTAATTCAGATCTTTGGGATTGATTTTTATGCATCTGCTGTTTGTGTTTGATTTGATTGTTGTTCGTGTTCACAAGCTTGCCCCTTGAATCTGTTATGTAATGGTATGGACACTGGCCAATGACTTGTGGGAGGTTAATCATGTTAGCAGTTTGCCTTTGCTTTAGGGGATACTAATTGTTGGGTGTGAGAGTAAGAGAGTGATTACTATGTGGGGTTAATTGAAGAATTTTGGGTATATCTGTTCGTTGTATGTGAAAATGGCTCAGCAGCGAAGTTATGAGAATTGGACTTTTTCTTTTGTGTTCAGATTTCTTAAATTGTTTGGCTTCTCCATGCTGATTTTCTTTTTGTTTTTTCTTCTCTCTCCTTCCATTCTTTCTTTATTTCCTTTATCTTAGAGCTTAAAATTGTCTTAAATGTCTTCTGCAGAAATAGGGAAACATCGCTAAGTGGAGAAAGAATGAAGGAGACAAGGTTAGTTTCATTGACTTATTAAATTTGTAAAATGCTTTCTAATCTAACTGAGTGAATGGGGAATATGTAAAATAGAATGTTGATTTAGTTAAGTACATGGTTATTTGCATCGCTAAGTGCAGAAAGAATGAAGGAGACAAGGTTAGTTTCATTGAGTTATTAAATTTGTAAAATGCTTTCTAATCTAACTGAGTGAATGGGGAATATCTATAATAGAATGTTGATGTAGTTAAGTACATTAGAGAAATTCCTTGGAAGAATACCAATGGTGTTTAATGTTGAAAGAAATGTTTTCCAATGCTTTGTTTTTGGGCCTAAAAAGGCTAGATGAAGGATTGGTTGGTGCTGCTACCATACTTATCTTTAATAGCAAAACGCAACTCAAAACTAGGAAGCAAAAGCTTAGGCTTTGGCCAGGGAAAGAGGCTGATGGATCATTACCTACCTCTACGCCTGGAAAGGTTCCCAATTGTCAATCAATAAAGAAGTTTATTATGTTAAAAGTTTCACCTTGTTTTTTTATTGACATTGCTGGTTTGCTAATCCATACAGTATTTTACCCTCAATAGGTCCCTAAGAATGAGCGTGAGGAGTTGGAGCGTTTGGAAAAGCTTATAAATAAGTATGAAAGGGAACAGATTCAGTGCGTTGATTGGCTGGACCGTTTCACATTCAAAGCTTTGGAGAAAATCAAAGAGCAAGAAAACTTTCGAAATGGCAATTCTTAATTATATCTGGTTGTTGGTTTTTGTAGTTTTGAACACTGAGTTGTCTTTCAGGTAATCACCATCTGCAATCATACAATTTTTTATGGGTTCATATAGCAGCATAAGTTTGATTTTCTTTCCTAATATTTTTCTTCTCTATTTACTTGGTTTTTGTTTGCTCTTGAAATTTTATATGGTCATTAGATGAGTTAGCTATGACAACTCAACAAATGGTGTGTAGTTTCGGCAGGTTGCTGTTGAAATTTACTTGTTTTCTGTCTTTGTGTAGGAGTTATACAATGGATTTGAGTTCTTTCAAAGTGATTCTTTCCCCTCATGACTTAATAAGTTGGCCACTTATGTATAAAATATTTCGATGGAAGTGTTAACCAACAACCATCTATAATAGTGATATGAATTCATGTCTTAGGCTGACCTCATGTATCTAGACATTCCTTGTAGCTTAACTCAGTTTAAGTATCATAGGTGATTGTTGTATGACCTGATTCCTCAATGATAACATCAATTATTTATAATTCCAATTGCTAATATATTTATTGCTAACTCTGTAATCTGGATGTGATGATTTTCAACGCAGGCCCTTCTCCGATAATTATACTTTAATCGCTGATGAGCGGTATGCAATAAATGTTGTCGATCAACCTGGGGTAAGCGGATAGAATATGGATAGAAATATGATTTTCTTTGTAATTTTTTCTCAATTGTTATTGATATAATTAACTGATATAATTAACTGGGTGGCTGTTCAGTTCTTTAACTACTATAGGGAACAAAGAAAACTGTTGTGTTGCGAGAAATTCTTGAAGAAGCAGTTGCAAAACTGATGTCGAATAAATTCTTTGGTTGCCTGTGACAGCTTTATTTTTTCATGATAGGCAAACTGAAGACCAAATTATATTCTTTCATTAATCTTATAAATTGATGATTCATTAAATCTTTTGAGTTTAAATGGCTCAGCATTTTCAAGTCTAGGACTTAACTGCAGATAATGAAAAAGCTAGTTGAAGTCTGTGGATGAGAATGTGGAAAGACATTCTACTTTCCCTTGCATGCATCTATATACATCTGTCTACATATATTTTCAGAGAAAGACATTCCATTTTCTTTTTGCACTTCTGTGCTGCTCATAACCTAGGTTTTGCTCATTTTGTATCAAACATATATTCATTCTTTTATGATGGTGTTGTTTGCTTGTTCAGTTCTGATGAGTCCTCATGGAAAAGAGCAACTGAATTGCTTGTAGAAGTTGCCAGTCATGGTGATGGTGAAGATGAGTCCTCATGGAAAAGAGCAACTGAATTGCTTGTGGAAGTTGCCAGTCATGGTGATGGTGAAGATGAGTCCTCATGGAAAAGAGCAACTGAATTGCTTGTGGAAGTTGCCAGTCATGGTGATGGTGAAGATGAGTCCTCATGGAAAAGAGCAACTGAATTGCTTGTGGAAGTTGCCAGTCATGGTGATGGTGAAGATACTGGTATATATTATATGAATTTATCTTAGTTTCTCTTTATTCTTTGTAAGAACGGTGGTGAGATTTGTTTGCAATTGAAGACTTGATGAGAAATTAGATGTACTCATACATTCCAATTTTGTTGGTTGCTAGTAGATTCATCAGTAGATATTAAAGAGTTGTGAGAATTTTAATGTAAAAGCTAATGGGCATTTTGTCAAAGTTTAATGATTGTTAGAGCTTTTTGTGAGCTTTCTTTTGTATGTGAAATATGTGGAAAAAAAATTGTAAAGAATTTAATAGGAAATTAGAATTAAAATAGGGGCTTCAAATGGTATTAAAATTGCCATGTTTATTTTTTTTAATATCAACAAAAAAGATGACTGTTATTTAAAAAGAACCGTCAATAAATAAAGTGTTTAGCAATAGTTATGACGGTTTTTTTCAAGAACTGTCATTAAATGTTGTTTTAATATTTAATGACGGTTCTTATAATAAACTTTCATTAAAATGACACATTTAATGATCGTTTTTTAAAAGAATCGTTATAAAAAATTAATGAAAAAATATATTTAATAATGGTTGTTTCATATAACCGTCATTAAATATATACATTTAATGTCGGTTGTACGAAATAACCGTCATTAGAACATACATAGTTAGTACATTTATTAGTACATTTAATGACCGTCATTAAATGTTACTTTTTAATGACTGTTTTAGTAAAAATCATCATTAAAATTTAAGTATATCTTACATATAATAAAATTGTCATTAAAAGTAACATTTAATGAAGGTTTTTATAACTCAAATACACATTGCATATAATGACGGTTTATAAGTATACATTTAATAACAGTTTTTGAATAGTCATAAAAAGTAGACCTCTTTTAATGTTTCTGTCTAAGATGACGGTTTTCAAACCATCATCTTATGTCTTTTAAAACTGTCATTAAAGACTAATTTTGTAGTAGTGTAAAAAGAACTTTAAAAATTATCTGGTGGCTTATTAAAACCTTCATCTTATGTCTTTTAAAATTGTCATTAAAGACCAATTTTGTAGTAATGTAAAAAGAACTTTAAAAATTATCTGGTGGCTTATTTGATAAGCTATTTATAAAAAACAACCATCTACTTATTTTTAAAAGCCACTGTAAAAATGGAGAAAATTTTGAAATAAGCAACTTTTAAAAAATTTACCAAATATTATTTTTGTCAAAACTTAACCTACTAATAACATTTCAACTGGAATCCCAAATGGGGCCTAATCTCATATCTAAGCTTACAAAACTTTGTAATTGATAGTTAGCAAATAGAAATTAAAGATAATAAAAATGTAAATCTTGATCAAACAAAAATAAAAATATACACTAGAAATACATACTAGTAATGTAAATCTTGATCAAACAAAAATAAAAATACACACTAGAAATACATACTAGTTAAAGGATCTTATAAAGTTAAAATATGCTCACAAAAGATCCTTATCCTAATTACATTATTCCTCTTCCATTCATGAGAGCAGACTTATTGTACCTACTTCAAGAGGTTTTACTCTTCCATTCTTGAGAGCAGACTTATTGTACCCACTTCAAGAGATTTTACTAGTTAAGGTAATCAATATTCGAAGAGTCTTTTGTTCACTTCGAAAGGATTTTGTCTTCTTGTACAGGTGTAGCATACGGACTTTCCATGATTTTAGTTGTTTGTTTCACGGGCACAGACATAAAAGCTTTAAGCACAGGCTTCATCTTTTCAACTGTCTTGATGATTCCCAAGAATACTAGCCGATAAAAAACCACCATACCAAACAAGATAACAAGATCAACCCACTTAGAATATCCCATTTGCAATTGCCATCTATCTCTCAATACCTGCTCACCATCTAGATTGTTGTCAAATTTCAGACCTTCAAACTCGTTCTTGAACATTCCTTGGTACGCATATTTATGGAAAGCAATATAATATAATGGGTATTTCCAAAATGGATGAGGAAGATCATTTGGCAATCGAAAAAATCCGCCGCCTAATATCATAAGGCCTTGAATTCCAGCTCCTGTTATTATGCCCGTCAGATAATTGGGCACCAAGCTTGCAACGATCATCATTAGGCTCTCAACAAGCAACATGCAAGCAAACAATAACAAAACAAAGTATAAGAAGTGTTGATATCCTCTGTGAAGTCCCGGAAGGTAATAAACTATCGCTCCAGGAATCAATGAAATGAGAGCTAAGTATGGCAGCGCAGAAAATGTGTTGCCAAACACAAACGCAGTGGCACCATAGTGCCCGTTTAGTCTCTCTCGCTCAAATACCTGTATACAAACACACAAACACACGCCAGTTTAGTCTCAGATGAAAAGTAAGAGAATAATTAAGTGCTTCTAACGAAAAGAGATGTACAATATTCTAATATGGGTATGCTTACGTACCTTCATGTCCTCAACAAAAGAAGGGAATCCACCAATGGTCATAAATGTTAAAAATGAAGCTACAAACATGAGTAGTGAACCTCTTGCCTGAAATTAATTAATTAATCAGAACCAGATAATGAATCTCAGATGATTCACTGTGATTAATAAAAGTGGATTTTATTCTCACCTGAATTGAATTATCGTCAGTCCCAAGATTGCTAAATACGGTGGCAAGACCTATTCCCAGTAAGACATAAACACCTAGGCGAAACCAGTAGTAACCTAGATCACGATACATGTTCACAAAAGATCTGCTTGTGAGAACTATGCATTGAGTGAGAAAGCCAGCATGGGTTCTCTTTTTCTCCAGAGCTCCAAAATCCTGTAACTCAAGTGAATTGATGTGATCATGTCAATCTTTATTTATATAAATTTTTTCATTAAGATGGTCATAAGCAATGCAGCCCCAGGAGCACGTCGACTGGCTTTCAGCCTCTTTCTTTGGTAGTGCCCACTCCATTAATTTTTTAATTTTATTTTTTTTAAGTTCTCATAAGGTATGAAAGACTGAAATTAATCGAATATTGTTGTTTGTTTGCTCACCTGTGTCTTGCATATTTCAGCCACCTGGCTTCGAACTTGATGATAGTTGTCAGAGGATTTATAGGATTTTGTAAGAATTTCAATTGCTTCCTCGGTCGGTATTAATCCATCAGCTAGACCTTCTTCGATATCCTGATGATAACAAAAGCCTATAAGATCTTCTATTAACTTTTTGTTTTTTTTTTAAATGGAAAGTCTGTGTTGACATCAATAAGTCACTTGACTTTTTTTTTTGAACTACATAAGACATATATATTGCTCAAACTATACTCATATTACATGAGACTATTACTGATATTTACAAATCATATTATTACTTAGACTAATCTACATTTAGATTATTAAATACTGTCCAGACTTTTTACCTTCTTTAATATTTTAGGGACGTCTCCTCCACTCACTTTGCGAAAAGTAGAAAACTACCTCCACTCAATATATGATATATTGAGGAAAGACTGAAACCCCCCATAATGCATTTATGGGGGGTTGAAGTGGTTCTGTGGCCGAGTGGCTAATAAGTCACTTGATTTAAAAGCTTAAACTCGTAAGCCTAAATAATACTATTTGCGGACACTCAATACTCCGTCATTTTTATCCCAAAAAAAAAAAAAACTCCGTCATTTCATAATTATGAGCATGCAAGCAAGTATACAAGAAAGAAAAAAATCTTACCTTCTGGAAATCCTTGTTTATAGTTTTTAGAAAGTGATCAGATGGATTCTGGAGGGTTGGGCAAGGGAAGCCATTCAAAGCAAAAAACTGCATGTAATTGCAAGCAAGCACGTTAGTTAAATTTTATTTGGGAAAATGATATTAGTTATTAAGTTAATCATTTCTCTAATCATGTTTTAAAAACTATCAAAACCCTATGTTGGTAAAAAAAAAAAAAAATGGATCCACTTTTTATTTTACTATTTTAGCCTTGATATAGTAAACTCATGACTGTGTATCAATTTCTATAGGTAAAATAGTTTAAGATTAAAAAGGTGAAAGTTAGCAGTTTTTTTTAGCAGCACCGGCTATGATGGGTTTTGAACATCTTAGGGAAATGAACTTGCCTCATTTGCCGCAGATGCTGGACCAAAATAGACAGTTTGACCGGAAGAAAGAAGGCAAAGATTGTGAAAAAGCTGAAAAACTTCGGCGCTAGGTTGATGGATTGATGCTATTATTGTTCTTGATCCAACTCCATGATCTCTTTGATCAAGCTTAGCAATCCTGCTCATTACATAATATGATGCAGCACTATCAAGTCCACTTGTTGGTTCGTCAAGAAATAGAAGCTTTGGTCGAGTTAACATTTCAATGCAAATGCTAACTCTCCTCTTTTGACCACCACTGAGGCCTTTAGCTCCCCAGCCTCCAATTCTTGTATTCATGGCATCTTGTAGCCCCATTTCTTTTATTGTCATTTCTGCTCTGTCTTTCTTCTGTAATTTGGTCATTGTGTCTGGCAGTTGCAGCTGAGCTGAGTAGTACACTGCTTCACTAACCGTCAGTGTAGTGATCAAAGACTCATCTTGCGTCACATATGCCTGGGTTCATAATTAATTTGCTAAGTGCGAATAAATTATAATATGGAATTAAATAGAGAAAATCGTATTACTAAGTTATGCTCAGGTACGGATGTCAGAATTTTGTAAAATTTAGATTCAAATTAGAATCAGAATTATACAGTGTTGAACAACTCTGATTTAATTCAAATTCAAATTTTGTAAAATCTAGACATACGAACGTGAACACATTATCATATTACCACTACGATGACCAATTCTTAATATATATATTTTTAGAATATCTGGATATGAATCCGAAAATTGAATGCTAGATAAAATTTAAAAATTAATTAAATAATTATGCTTATGTTAACATTTGTACCGAGGTTCCATAAGCCAGTGCCTGTTTGCGTCCATTGATTAGAATCTCTCCTGCTTGCCTTGTGTTTGATCCTAGTCTTCCTGCAAAAGACATGCATGTCTGTTAAACTTATTTTTTATAATTTTTTTAAAAGATAAAAGGGTGAGTAAAACATAAATTAAATTTTTAATCATAAATAAAATTACTAGAAAAAAGTCTTCGTTAGGTTCCAGCTGGGGCAAAGAAACATGTCTGTTAAATATATTTCAAGATGTTCTTTGACTAAAATTGATCTCTGTAAATTATATTTAAAATAAAATTCACCTACTAGTTCACTTGGTCTCCCTATTTTATTACTCATTTTTACATTAAAAAGCATAATTGTAAGTTAATATAAATGTAATTTAAGAAAATTCAACTAGAATAACTTATCTTAGCCTCTATCTAATTTCTAATATATGTTACAAGTGTTAAATTTTTTGTTATTTTTAATTTATAAGAAATCCATTTGTTAATCTAACAAACAACTTAATTAATATAACCGCGTAGCCTATTGATAACTAAGACATTCTCAATTATGGTTGGGGCTCAAAATTTTTTTAATTAAATATATGATTAAGAAAATTAATTTATAAATAATATTTCTCCCACGTAAAATATGAGTGAAAATAATAAGTCGCTTTAATATAACCGAAACTTTAGTGCTGTTTTAAAACCAATTAATACAGCAATTGGTGCTGACGTAGCCATCAAGATGTCATGACGTGTTTCCTATTTGATCAACACATTCCGATGTTCTAATTTCATCCTTATTTGCAATGAGAGGTTCCAGAAAACTGTCAAATAGTTTTAGCAGAGCGTCATTAATTGGACCCATTTTTTTGTTGTCATTTTGCAATCACAATATCGACCTTTTGTTTGTGCAACTTCTTTTATTTTTCTTTAATTCTTGCAATGTTGACCCCACCGTAACAAATGAAAATAAATAAGAGAAAAAAAGTTGGCTAAGTTATAATTCTTGTAATTTACAATCTAATAAAAAATATACAAAAATTTATAACAAAAAGATGGGTCATGCACGTTTTTATGTAGGATGTAAGTTATAAGAGTTGTAACTTAGTTGGACCCATAAGAAAAAAGAAATAAATAGA
This sequence comes from Clausena lansium, assembly GCA_030449835.1. NCBI lineage: Eukaryota > Viridiplantae > Streptophyta > Magnoliopsida > Sapindales > Rutaceae > Clausena > Clausena lansium. Next base: position 11,421,788 of record JASUUF010000152.1, read on the forward strand.
GGGTCCACCGTTGATAAAGTAGAATAAGAAATAAATAGATTAACATAGTAGGGCTCACCATCGAAATAAGTAGTGAAGAAAAGTTTGAGAATTGGGGGCTCGGGTGGTTGGATTCATTTATTTCTATAATATGTTCAATTTACACAATTTTTTTTATCTAAATTTAGAGACAATCAGCCTTAGATTAAAGGATTTAGTTTTAGTATTGAGTCGAGATTTTTTTTAAAAAAATATAATTGATAGTTATTAGATAAGAGTATAAAATTAATTAAATCTTAATTTTATTACTATCTATGCACGTATAGTAAAAAATTATATAAAGTTGAGCGCAACTCAGTTCAACATTATATTCAAATCTTAAATTAAAATATAATAGAATATTTAAACATGTGTAAAAAAATTATTTGTATGTATACACATGTATGTAAATAACATGAATGTAAAGTGTTTACTCTATTTTATTATTAATTTTAAAGTTTTTACATTTTATGTTGAACCTATACATAAACTAGAAAAACAATTTGTTTTTTTCTGATCGCTTAGCTAGATTTTCGTTTATTTAGAAATCAAACACAATTACTTGGCAAAAAAAAAAAAAAAGTAGTGGTTATAAAAAATTTAAATACCAGCTAAAGCATCAAGAAGAGTAGATTTTCCACAACCAGAAGGACCCATAATAGCCAAAAGCTCCCCAGGTCTTGCGTAGCCAGTAAGACCTTGAAGGATTGATCTGTAGCCTTTCTTCTGACCATTGGGAACCGTCACCCACAAATCTTGCCAAGTTAAGAAAACACCACCTCCATCATCTTCATTAACATTAATACTATGAGTTGCAGTTTTATTATTACTACGGCTATCCACTACTTCAAATGTTCTACTGATTTCTGGAGCAGGAATAGAGTGATTAAGAGAAGACATGTTGAAACAAGAGAGAGAGAGAGAGAGAGAGTATAATATTGGGATTCTGTCGTGTAATTTGAAGGCAATTTATAAGCAAAGTTGATGACTACTGTTTATGAATAGAGTTTTTCTCGTGGTGTTATATGGCACAAATATCTCTCACGTATAAACGGAGAGAAAATTGGACTCCTTTTTATTTATTGCATGAAAATGAAAATTATTTACCATGCTTCCAAAAATTGGAAATAATACAACCCGTCAGTAATAACATGACATATTTAATTACTAAAAATTAAAGGTACTGTTAATCATTGTTTTTACCTGTTTGTCTTCTAATTTTTTAAGAAATAAAATGCATGTGTAATTATATGCTATTGACTTGTACTTGTACCATGTATAGAGTTTTCCAATTTTTCACGTGGTTCAGTACCACGTGCAAATCACATGTTCCACGGTACAGAGGGAAAGCATTAAATAGGAGTACAGTTAGGTATGTGTATTATCAATTTATATACTCTTTGAAGCTGATTTATCACGTGTATAGGGGAAAAAAAAAAAGGGAAAAGGACTGTTAGGATACTAATATTTAGAGAAAGAGACGTAAAAATTCCTAAGCTTTTAAAAATATATATAATTTTATTTTTTTGTTAATAATTCTATTTATTTTAAGAGAAAAAAGAATAATATTGTACATTAACAACAAAATATGCGAAAAATAATTGTTAGCCCACAACATTTGAGAAAAAGAACATAAAATTTCTTAATAATTTAAAAAAAACATAAAATTCCGTTTTCATTAATAAATTTCATTTATTTTAATTAAGAAAAGATAATTATCATCATCATCATCATTATTGTTATTTATTAATGTTATTATTATTATTATTATATATCTTTTTTTAAAAGTATTATAAAATTTTATGTCTCATTTCTCAAATATTAGGGAGTTAATAATTATTATTTTTGTATATTTTATTATAAATATACAATATTAATTTTTTTTTATTAAAATAAATAAAATTATTAACGAAAAATAAATTTATATATCTTTTTTAAAATATTAAGAATTTTTATGACTCTTCCTCCAAACGCCGACGCCTAACAGTCGTTTTTCAAAAAAAAAAAAATTAGGTTCATTGAACCAAACAACCAAAACCAATGATTCTCATTCATTGCTCCAGGTTGACTACCAAAGGAAGAAGCCAATGTCATTGTCTTTTCTGTCCTATGATGTGTCATTTTTTTCTCAACATTTAATATGATCATCAGCAATATCAAAACCAAGTCCATAATTAACTCTGTGAATTTGTCGTTTATTTCTTATAATATGCCTTTTTTTTCCTTATTATTATTTAAATCCTCTCTTTCCCGTAATCAATTTCTTATCCATTTGTTAGGTTTCGGTATTTTTGAAATCTATATAACCTAAAAATTAATTGGATAGATATTTTATATAAGGGAGGCCTATTCATTTTTGTTTTAGTATTAAAGTTGGGCTTTTAAATATATCCAATCAAAAAAAAGTTGGGCTTTTAAAGCTTATTTTTATATTGATATTGTGTATTAATTGAAAACTTTTTCTAGTGTTTACTACAATTTATATATATCAAGGTCTAATAAAAAATAAGAAAAAAATTCTCGCTCCTCTCTCCGGTAGCTCACAAATTATGCAGGGAAAGAAATTGACGTGTGCATTTAGCAACCATTCGTTTGTGATATATACATATATATATATATATATATATATATATATATATATATTTTTTTTTTTCCAAATGTACATATAGCAAAGGACTATATTTATTGGCTGTGCTTGTGCAGCTAATGTAAAACTTCTTCTGTACATTAAATTTTCTCAACGAAATTGTCTCGTACTCTCGTGGTGGAGAATCACAATTTCCTCACTTATTCGACGCAAGGATTACGGCTCCCATTAGTAAGTCAATATCTGGACCGATTTTTCTGAATGATTTGAATGTACACTCAAGAAATATTTTTTATTAGGGTTTTACTAAGTTACAATGTAACTTACAATTCATATAAAAGTATAAAAAAATTTTAACATAATGGTGGGTCTTGCATAATTTAGTGTGGGTTGTAAATTACAAATATTATAACTTAGCCGGCCCACCCTTTTGATTATTACAGTGGATCATTAAAAAGATGTTTCTGTTGAGTAAAATATTGGGAGATTAATAATTTCCACCCTACTGTAATCAATATATACCATTTACCCCTCTGTTATTTTTATAATAGCGAAAAACCTTCATGATAGCATAATTTTATAATATTACCCTTATTTTCAAATACACTTTTACTCATATTTATTATAAATGAAATAAATTATATGAATAGAAATTAAAATAAAAAATTAAGTATTAAAAACAAGAAATATATGTTTTGATGTGAATAAAAAATTAATAATTAAATATTTTTCACGTACTTCTTTTTATTTTATAGACATTTTCTTATAATAAAAATTTACAATATATTTAAAATTAAATGTAAAAAGTAAAAAAAAATTATAATAATTTTTATTTATCATTCAATTTTTCTTATAATAATTTTTTATCATTTTATAATAATTTTCTTATATATTTATTTTAAAAAATTGTTTATAAAATTAAAAAAGTACAAGAAAAATATTTTATTATTAATTTTTTTCACATCAAAATATATATTTCTTGCTTTTAATATTTAATTTTTTTATTTTAATTCCCATTCATATAATTTATTTAATTAATAACGAATATGAATAAAAGAGTATTTGAAAATAAGGTTAATAATATAAACTCATACTGTCAAGAGAATTATTGACTATTATAAAAACAACAGGATTATTATTGTCAAAAGCATCTTGGTTATTGTTTTTTACAAAACATTTCCCTCACTAACTTGAGGAAGGATGATAAGAATAAAAATTATTGATGGAAGCAAAACAATCAATCAAAAGTTTTGATTGATTAAATTTTTATTAATTAATCATTATTCCCAAACTATGTTAATTTTATCATTTTCTTTTTTATGTTTCAAATACTTGTATAAATTGAGATTTTGTGCTCATGAATTAATAATAGTGAAATTTATCTTCTTTATATTGTTTCTAAAAAGTTTTCAAGAAAGCATTAAATAAGGATGTATAGAACTATAGTTAGGTAATGGCATGGTATTAAATAAAGGATCATGCCAAGTTCAGAAGTTTAAGTATTGTTTAATTATTAGCATGTTTTGAGTTAACGAATATAAATTTTGTGTAGGATGTAAATTACATGTAATGTAATATAGCCACGCTCTTATGCTCTGTTTACTAATCCGGAATGGGAATCGAAATGGGGGAATGAGAATCAATAACATGTTTACTTGTAAAATAGAAGTTGGGAATAGGAATCATTTTTGCGGGCCCCACACAAAACAAGGAATGATTGAGGGAGTTCTGATTCCAGGAGAGGGGGTTGGGAATCAGAACCCTATTCCCGGACATACCAAAATTGCCACTATTTTATTTTACATATTCCAAACTCTTTGAATTTGAAAAAATATAAATAGCAAAAAAAAAAAAAAGTCAAACGAAGCTACCCATTCACCAGCACCAACCAGAACCTCCCATCGATCACAATTTGCCACTCGCCTTCACACCGTCGTCTTGCTGCCGTGAGTCAATCTGCTTTGCTGTGCGTCAATTTGCTGTGCTGCTGTTCATCGATTCTTGCGTCAATCTCCTATTCTCCTGCTGTCGTTCGCGATTCATCGTCCCGCTGCCGCTCGCGCTCGATCTCCCGCCGCCGTTTGTCATCTGCATATCCAAGTATATGTTGGATCATGTATTGTTATTATTATTATTATGTGACATTTATTATTTATTTATTTATTTATTTATTTATTTATTATTATTATTATTATTGTTATTATTATGTAACATTTAACATTTATTATTCGTCATCTGGATGTTGTATAGTTATGTAACATTTGATATTTATTTGAATTTGGATATTGGATATTAATATTAATATTATTTTTGTTATTTATTTTTTTTATTATTGTGGAATTCAATCTTAATAATGATAATAATAATAATTACTATGTTAATTGTTATTTATATTATTAAAAAAATAATTATTATTCTTATTGTTGTTGTTGTTTATCAATTATTATTATTAATAATAATATTTTTATTTTTATTATTTTTAATATTAAAATTAAAATTATTTTTTAATATTATTATTATTATTATTATCATCATCAAATGACAATAATTAAGAAAGGGTGTTTTAGTAAATTAATATAACTCATTCCGATTCCAAAATAAAATAAACACATCAATGAAAATCAATCTTATTCCGATTCCAATTCCCACAGGTTAAGTAAACAAGTTATTTTGATTCCGATTCCAGTTTATTCCGATTCCAATTCATTCCGATTCCAGTTCATTCCGATTACTGATTAGTAAAAGCAGTATTAATTCAATTTATCTTCCGATAGCTAGTGAGTATATTCATTTTAATTTCATCGATCTTATCATGTACTACAGGGATCAAACAAGTTCACTAAAACATACATCGGAGTTCCTGCCAGGTTGACACTTTTTCTCTCTGGCAAACCTCAGGAGAACGAGGGATAGCTTTATTGTTTATAAAGGAAAAATATATGTACAAATCTAAATGAGAGGACGCTAAAGTCTTTTAAAAATTTCTAAATCAACAGTGCGCAAACCAATAGAAAAACGACTGGGACAAAGAAAACTAAAATGCTTGCATAACAACAATTTAAAAAATAATAATAATGTCTAGTTGACAGACTACAATTTGCAATTTTTTTTTCTTGGAATTTATCACGTTCTTCAACAATTAATACCAAAATTAATGCCTCTGAAAAACAAAAAAAAAACCAAAATTAATGTCTAGTGTTTATCTAAAAACCAAAATTAATGTCTAGTGTTTATCTAAAAACCAAAATTAATGTCTAGTGTTTATCTAATCCTTTACTAAGCCTTATTTTCATTTTGTTCCATTCTTAGTCCATTTTTAGGCTTTCTTTTCTTGGAATCTACTTAACCTTAATACTAATATTGGATCCAGATTTTTAATAAGGGAGTCAATACAGACTTGTATAAGCACCAAGGTTGGGATTTTTAAGAATTATTCTATGTTGTGTTTACTTGTCAGTAATCAAAATGGGTTGGAATCAGAATGGACCGGAATGAGAATGAGAATGAGAAATGAGAATCAAAATAAGTTGTTTACATGAGCTGTAGGAATTAGAATCGAAATGGGCTTGAACCCCATTGATATGTTTACTTTATTTTAGAATCGGAATTGGAGTAAACTGAATTGTTTCAAGTTACTAAAATATCATTCGTAATTATAAAAATAATAATAATAATTATTATTATTATTTGTGATTCTTATTATTATAAAAATGATATCAATTAAAAAAATAAAATTAATAAAATTTAATAATAATAATAAATGTTAATAATGATAATATTAATAAAAATAATAACAACAATAATTAGTAATAATTAAAATAATAAAGTTAATATACTTTAATAATAATAATAATAATGACATTAAAATAACAACAACAATAACATTAATTAATTTTAAATAATAATAATAATAATAATACTAATAAATAATTAAAATAATAATTAATAATAATAATAATAATTTATTAATTTCATTGTTATTATATTATTATTATAATTTATCAATTTCATTATTTTATTATTATTTATTAAATTATTATTATAATTTATTAATTTTATAATTTATTATTATTATTATTATTTTATTTCATTATTTTTTATTTTTTAATTATTATTTGAATCAAGGATAAAATGAATATTAGAAAATTTAGTTGTGGGTAAAAGAGTCATTCTTGGCAATGGAGTTCTGATTCCCAAGGGACTTGGGAATTAAAACTCTGGTAATAATTCCTGAATTTATGGGTCCACACTATTTCATTTCAATTTCTAGTGTTACTTTAAAAAGTAAACATGATATTAATTTCCATTCATGAAAAGTAAACTCAGCATTAGTATAAAAAGTTGGGTTATTAACTAAAAAGGTTTTGGGTTGAAAGGTTATATTAACAAGGACAATTATCCACCGACCACCTGTTTTTTCATATTTTTTCAAAAATACATAATTCTTTTTTTATTTTTGACTGAATTCCACTTGAAGTTACATTTTTTTTGTACTTGTCCACTTCAGTCTACTTGCCGTTAGGATTCTCCTAACAGAATATTACTGAAATGACTTTTTTACCTCAAATTAAAAATTACAGTTTCGAAATAAATCTGCGCTTGCTAAATATAATTTTCTCCCAAAATTCCTAAACCCAAACGGCTGCAACTTGGCAAAATCAAACCAAATCGCCACTCATCCTAATCAACTTCCAACCAAACCAATTTTCTACCAAAGTTTCCAAACCCAAACGGCTGCAACTTGGCAAAATCAAACCAAATTGATTTTCCCCTAGCCACTCATCCTAATCAACTTCCAACCAAACCAAACCACTGCACACCCAGCTAGTAGCCGCAATTTGCACGCCTTACCACTGCCTCAAGCGTCACTCCCAGCCTCCTGTCGCAACAAACAGCTAACCGCTCACTGCCGCCAATAACAATTAATAATTGAGACAGAGGGGATGAGATGATGATGTGCTTGGTAGAGTTTAATTTTGAGAGAGAGAAGATATCAATTTGCAAGTTTTGCTTGTGTTTTGCCCTTTTTTTTTCTAATCAAAGGCTGTAAACAATTGTGTTTCCCCTTCACTGGTGCGGGGGAGACTTGGCAGTGCGGTGGTTGCTAGGGAGGCTGGTGATGGTGACATGATGCCGGTTGTGTGGCGCGGTGGAGCGAGCATTGAGCAACGAGAAATTGTGTGGTTGCTGGTGTGGAGGAGACTTGGTAGTGCGGTGGCTGCTGGGGAGGCTGAAGGCTTGGCGCGGTGGCTGATCAACGTCGGCGGTGAGTAGATTGGCTTGAGAGTTGAGAGAGCAGATGCTGCTGCTTGAGAATTGAGAGATGTTTGAGAGTTGAGAGGATTGGGGACGCTGGAGATTTTTGAGAATTGCTTCGCGTGTGCTCTGTACCATTTTGGCTCTTTTCTTCTTTTTTTTTTTTATTAAAGATTGTAAATGACGTTTTTTATTTTTATTTTTTTTATATAAGGGTGTAAACGACACCGTTTCTTGAGTGCGCCAGTGAAATGATCGTTTTACCTTTACGACGTCACTAATATTATAATGATTTACAAACGGAAGTGGACGGATGCAACAAAATAAAATATAAGGTGGAATTCAGCAAAAAAAAAATTGTGTATTTTTAAAAAAACTCAAAACAACAAGTAGTCGATAGATAATTTTCCTATTAACAAATGACATGAAACATATTGTGCACTTATGTCTCGACAATGATAAGGGAGAATAATATTTCCCTCCTATTTATTTTAGGCTTTACTCCTTCACGGTTCTATAATATATATATATTTATTATCTCGTTGATGTAAGAATTTATGCAGAAAAACACATTCGAAGCATAAAATATATAATTTTAAAATTTTTATTAAAACTTTTATATTTTTTATATAAAATAATGTTATGATTATTTATATAATTGGCTATAAATTTTGCATTCTTATTTCACACTGTACATGATATGTCTCTTATATATATTTTGACGTTCCAGTAACTCTCACATTAACAATTACAAAAATAATAAATAAGTACTTATCATAAGACAATCAACTAACATTGTCACATCAGTTAGACTTACAAACCTTATCTTATTATTGTTCTCATTCAGTCATTTTATAACACTTATATTTTTTTATTTTTCTTATTACTCTTTGTATAACTAAAATGAACATCAATGATATATATATGATGCCCTCAAATTCCTCTTAGTTATGCATAAGCAATCACACATTTTTCTCTCTTATTTTTACTTTGACTCTTGCTTGGTTCCCTTTTGTAATTGATTTGTGAATAAGTGATAATTAATTACAAGCCTATAATTTGAATTTTTTTTTTATGATAATGGACAAAAAGTAAACAATATCAAATTAACTTATAGAAATTCTCGTTAAAGAAAATTAATAAATTAGAATATTCCTCTCATCTAAATTTTTTTAAATTTTTAAAGTTTTTATGCCGTCTATCCTCTTGTGTTAGTATATAATTAGAATTTAATTTTTTTTTAATTTATTAATTATCATCACTTAGTGAATTTTATTTAAGAAAAGATTAGATCATAAAAAAATTCTAATGTGATCAATCAAAAATTTTAAATAAAATTAAAATTCAGTCCAAATTGTTTTCGCTGTTATTTTAAACCAAAAACGTGGATCATGAAATATGAACAATTAAGGTGTCACAACGAACAAATTGAGATTTCTTTTCAATAAAGTTTTAGACCACAATTTTGATACGCTTGTCTCTTCATGTATTTTTGAACCACACAATTTGAGATTTAAGATATTGATGGACTGGTGAGAAAGACAGATAGGTATATGTTGCTTGTTGAACCACACAATTAGATAGATTTAAATGTAAACAATTAAAAAGAACCACACAATTAGACAGATAGATTTAAATGTAATATGTGTCACAATTTGATATTTTTCTTAAAATAAATTTTGAACCACACAATTAGATACTCATGTTGGTTTTTTTTTTCTTTTTGAATGACACCTGTTGTATTGTTAAACACACAATCTGAGATTCTAAGATATTGATGGATTTGGGAGAAAGACCGATGGCGATGGGTACATGTTGCTTGTTGACACGTAAACAAGAACTTTAAGAGAAAAATCAAACAAAAATAATGTATATTTCAATTTAATTGGGGCCAATTTGAAATTGCAGTAATTGATTTAATAAATTATTTTTATTGTGAATGAAATAACCTGTTACTTAGAAAAATAATTTAGTATTTGATAAATTATGTTGTTATTATTGCTATAAGTTTAAAAAGAAAGTATATGCATTTGGTAAATTTTATTAATAAAATATTAATTTATTATATAATAATTAAAATTAATATAAGTTCAAATTACCTTGTATTTTCTAGAGAATGTTTAATAAATTGTTTATATTCCGCAAAATGTCGTTCTGGCTAAGGTTGTATGTACTTTTTCGACCTACTCAAGTCTAACTCCTTAAGACCCCTTAAGTTCTAACCATGAAGCGAATAGGCATTTGACCTAATGAGAGAGCACTTGCTCTCATACATTGTGAAAGCAAGTGTTCGAACCCCCAAAAAAGTAATTATGAGGGTTTAATTTCCTTCCTCAATTATGAAATAGTTGAGTTGATGTAGTCTTCTCCCTTACGAAATGTGAGTGGAGTAGACATCTTTCAAATATTAGAGAGGGTTAAAATCTGCGCAGTGCAATATAAGTGTTTTGGTGAGATTTTGGACGACCTCAACAAAAACAATAAAGTATTAACAGTACGGGATATTATGAGGAGGATGACTGCTTCGATATGTTCGGAGGTGCATTGGCAAGATGGGGGAGGTTAACTCATAGGGCTGATCAACTGGCGATTTGAGAAGAAAGGAGTGATGAAAATGAGATCCAAGACCACCAAACTTGGGCTGGGAGAACCTTGAAAACCAGAGTACACACAGCGTTAGAGGTGGAGCCAGTGGTGGCCGGCGACTACACTCTGATATCTTAAAGGAACAATAAATCATGGTATTTATTTTATGACAAAAAGTTCTCTAAAACTTAGTGATTTTTGTGATGCAGATTGGGGAGGCTGCAAGGAGACAGGAAGAGCACTACGGGTTATTGTATCTACCTACGAGCAAATTGCTTTTCATGGTCATCAAAAAGACAGCCAACAATTGCAAGATCATCAACTGAAGCAGAATATAGGGCTTTGGCTTCCACAACAACCGAAATAACTTGGATCACATATCTCTTACGAGATATAGGAGTTCAACTCAAACAGCCACCACAATTATTTTGTGACAACATCAATCATATGACCATCAATCCAGTTTTTCATGCTCGAACTAAGCACCTTGAGATGGACTACCACTTTGTGAGAGAAAAGATAGCAGTTGGTTCCCTCATCACAAGATACATCCCCACCAAAATGCAAACGGCTGACATCTTTACAAAGCCACTATCGAAACTATCTTTTCGAGACTTTCGCCTCAAACTGGGGGATCATTCCATTCCACCCATTAGTTTGAGGGGGGGTTGAAGAAAATCTCCAAACACCATGCAAGGAAACTCAATCAAGTGAAGCTATATCTAAGGACCAATTAGCACAATCAAAAACTAATATCAATGCTTAAAATCCTATTCACTACCAAGAATAATAGAGCCGTTAGAAATCTATTCTTTCTTTTTTGTTAGCTAGAATCTTGGCCTAAACTCTAGGCACAATCTTGTATATATATCAAATATTTCTTCAGTAAAATGCAACTCACAATTTCTTGATTTCAAAAGCTTCTTGGTTATTATTTTTTACAAAACATTTCCCTCGCTAACTTGAGGAAGGATGATAAGAATAAAAATTATTGATGAAACAAAACAATCAATCAAATGTTTTGATTGATTAAATTTTTATCAATTAATTATTATTCCCAAATTATGTTAATTTTATCATTTTCATTTTTATGCTTCAAATACTTGTATAAATTGAGATTTTGTGCTCATGAATTAATAGTAGTAAAATTTATCTTCATTATATTGTTTCTAAAAAGTTTTCAAGAAAGCATTAAATAAGGATGTGTAGAACTATAGTTAGGTAATGGCATGGTATTAAATAAAGGGTCATGCCAAGTTCAGAAGTTTAAGTATTGTTTAATTATTAGCATGTTTTGAGTTAACGAATGTAAATTTTGTGTAGGATATAAGTTACATGTAATGTAATATAGCCACGCTCTTAATTCAATTTGTCTTCCGATGGCTAGTGAGTATATTCATTTTAATTTCGTCGATCTTATCATGTACTACAGGGATCAAACAAGTTCACTAAAACATACATCGGAGTTCCAGCCAGGTTGACACTTTTTCTCTTTGGCAAACCTCAGGAGAACGAGGGATAGCTTTATTGATTATAAAGGAAAAATATATAAACAAATCTAAATGAGAGGACGCAAAAGTCTTTTAAAAATTTCTAAATCAACAGTGCGCAAACCAGTAGCAAAACAACTGGGACAAAGAAAACTAAAATGCTTGCATAACAACAATTTAAAAAATAATAATAATGTCTAGTTGACAGACTACAATTTGCCATTTTTTTTCCTTGGAATTTATCATGTTCTTCAACAATTAATACCAAAATTAATGTCTAGTGTTTATCTAATCCTTTACTTGGCCTTATTTTAATTTTGTTCCATTCTTAGTCCATTTTTAGGCTTTCTTTTCTTGGAATCTACTTAACCTTAATAGTAATATTGGATCCAAATTTTTAATAAGGGAGTCAATCCAGACTTGTATAAGCACCAAGGTTGGGATTTTTAAGAATTATTTTATGTTGCGTTTACTTGTCAGTAATCAGAATGGACTGGAATGAGAATGAGAAATGGGAATCAAAATAAGTTGTTTACTTGAGTTGCAGGAATTGGAATCGGAATGGACTGGAACTCCATTGATGTGTTTACTTTATCTTAAATTCGGAATCGGAGTAAGCTGAATTGTTTCAAGTTACTAAAATATCTTTAGTTAATAAAAAAAATAACTATTATTATTATTATTATTATTTGTGATTATTATTATGATTATAAAAATGATATTAATTAAAAAATAAATTTAATAAATTTAATAATAATAATAATAATAGATGTTAATAATGATAATATTAATAAAAATAATAATAACAAGGGAAATTATCACTGTACCACCTCTGTTTTGCCATATGTTCATCTAACCACTACAAAAATCTAACATGTTCTCTGCACCACCTTTTTTTTTAATTTTGTATCAACTAGCCACTTCTACACTAACACCGTTAAAGATTTTAAACGAAATGACAATTTTATCCCTGAATGAATTAAAAGACTATTTTATCCTATAAAATTTAAAAAAAATACAAAAATTATAATTACGAAAATACCTTAAATTTAATTTTAAAAAATCCCAAAATCTAGCCGTGAAACCTTGAAATACGAAAATATAACTCTCAAAGTCTACAATCTCTAAATCAGCAATAAAGTCCAGACAATATATTTTCAAAAGAAATAAAAATATCAACTTCAAATCCAAAAACTCACGACAATCACTATATAAAACCATTAACCGTAACTTAAAATCATACATTCAATTTGGGATTTCACGGCTAGATTTTGGGATTTTTTAAAATTAAATTTAAGGTATTTTCATAGTTATAATTTTTGTATTTTTTTAAATTTTATAGGATAAAATGGTCTTTTAATTCATTCAGGGGTCAAATTGTCATTTTATTTAAATTCTCTAACGGTGTTAGTGTAGAAGTGGCTAGTTGAAACAAAATTAAAAAGAAAGGTGGTGCAGAGAACATGTTAGAATTTTGTGGTGAATAGATGAATATATGACAAAACAGAAGTGGTGCGGTGATAATTTCCCTAATAACAATAATTAATAATAATTAAAATAATAAATTTAATATACTTTAATAATAATAATAATGACATTTAAATAACAACAACAACAACAACATTAATTAATTTTAAATATTAATAATAATACTAATAAATAATTAAAATAGTAATAATTTATTAATTTCATTATTATTATTATAATTTATAAATTTCATTATTTTATTATTATTTATTAAATTATTATTATAATGATAATTTAATAATTTTTATTTTAATTATAATAATTAAAATAATATTTTTATTTTAATTATTATTATTTAAAATATTATTTTAATTGTTTTAATTATTATTTACTAAAATGTTATTGTAATTATAATTTATTAATTTTATTATTATTATTATTATTATTTAATAACATTATTTTTTAATTTTTAATTATTATTTAAATCAAAGATAAAATGGGTATTAAGAAGTTTAGTTGGGGGTAAAAGAGTCATTCTTGGGAATAAAATTTTGATTCCCAAGGGACATTGGAATCAGAACTCTGATTCGTGAATTTATGAGCTCATACTATTTCATTTCGATTCCTAGTGTTATTTTAAAAAGTTTATATGATATTAATTCATATTTCGATTCATTGATTCTCATTCATAGAAAATAAACACAATATTAGTATAAAAAGTTGGATTATTAACTAAAAAGATTTCGGGTTGAAAGGCTATATTAACAAATGACATGAAACATATTGTGCACTTATATCTTGACAATGACAAGGGAGAATAATATTTCTCGCCTATTTATTTTAGGCTTTACTCCTTCACAGTTCTATAATATATATATTTTTTAATGCAGAAAAACACATTCGAAGCATAAAATATATATTTTAAAATTTTTTATTAAAATTAGATGCCAAGAGAAAAATTATATATTATGTAATGATCCAAAACAATTCTGTAAGGGGACAAGTGACAGTCTCCCCATTATTAATATGACTGTTGCTATATTATATGAATACAAGATGTAATTAATATCTTTCTTATTTTATTAATAAAATTCCCTAATACTGTTGAGTTTTTTAAAAAAGTATAGAATAATGCTATAATTATTTATATAGTTGGTTATAAATTTTGCATTCTTGTTTCACACTGTACATGATATGTCTCTTATATATATTTTGATGTTACCAATAACTGTTACATTAAGAATCATAAAAAGGACCCCTCTAAAACTTACTTCTCCTCATATGAACAGTACCCAAGGTACTATTCAAGTACTGTTCATGTGAGAGGAGTCTCTTCATAAAAATACTAAATAAGTACTTATCATAAGAAAATCAATGAACATTGTCACATTACTTAAACTTATAAATCTCGTCTTATTATTGTTCTCATTTAGTCATTTTTTAACACTTATATTTTTTATTTTTCTTATTACTCGTTGTATAACTAGAATGGACATCAATGATATATATATAATGCTCTCAAATTCCTCTTAGTTATACATTAGCAATCACACATTTTTTTCTCTTATTTTTACTTTGACTCTTGCTTGGTTCCGTTTGTAATTGATTTCTGAATCGGTGATAATTAATCACAACTCACAAGCCTATAATTTGAATTTTTTTTTATGATAATGGACAAAAAGTAAACACTATCAAATTGACTTATAGAAATTTGTTGAGCATGCATTTGCATGTGGGTGGTTGTAACTTTTGACTTTTGGCACACACTTTTGAGAAAGTGGGAGACATGAGTGAGAGACATGAGTAAGTGGTCATTATAATTGTAACTTTTGGTGCCACTTACTTGTGTTTAATTTTAAATTATTAGAGAAAGGGAGAACTTGGAGGCTATAAATAAAGGCCTTATTTCCTTCTCCAAGCATCCCATTCTTCATGTAAGTGAGAGAAGTCAAGAGTTAAGTGAGAGTTGTCTTGAGAGCTTTGAGCTTTTGTTCTAGTGTTTTGAGAGTTTGGGTGTATTGGAGTTCTAGGTAGTGAGCCAAAAATACTACAATACTTGTAGCTCTTTTTCACTAGTAAAATATTTCCTTCTGTCTTCGCTTGTGGACTTAGGCTAAAAGCCGAACCACGTAAATTCTGGTGTTCCTGTGTGATTATTATTTTTCAATTTCACTTTATTTGTGTGTCTGCTTCACCTATTAATTTCCTAACAGTGGTATCAGAGCTTGGTTGCATTTTTAGAGTTAGGGGTACTGTTCACATATACGGTACGATTATTGTTCACGTATACGGTTACTGTTCACATATACGGTTATTGTTCACGTGAAACGGTGGGAGTCGATCCTAACAATAGTAGTTCATAGTGAAAGTGATGGCAGCAAAGTTTGAAATAGAGAAGTTCAACGGGAGTAATTTCTCGTTGTGGAAAATGAAGATGCGGGCAATCTTGAGAAAAAATAATTGCTTAGAAGCAATTGGAGAAAGGTCTGCGGAAATCACTGATGACAAGTGGAATGAAATGGACGGCAATGCAATTGCTGATCTACACTTGGCACTTGCAGATGTGGTATTATCCAGTGTGGCGGAGGAAAAGACAGCTAAGGATATTTGGGATACTCTCACAAAATTCTATGAGGCCAAATCGCTACACAATAAAATCTTCTTGAAGATGAGACTCTATAATCTTCGTATGGTGGAAACCACAACGGTGACCGACCATATCAACACTCTGAAAACTATATTTTCACAACTTACAATGTTGGGTCATAAAATAGAGGAAACTGAACGTGTAGAACTTCTACTACAAAGTCTACCTGACTCGTATGATTAACTCATCATCAACTTGATGAATAATATCCTTACGGAGTACCTAGTCTTCGATGATGTTGCAGCCTCTATATTAGAAGAAGAGAGTAGGCGCAAGAACAAGGAAGACAGGCAGGCAAGTTCGTAGCATGCAAAAGTGCTAACGATGATGAGAGGGAGATCAACGGAACGTGGCCCCAATGTGAGTCACAATCATGA
Organism: Clausena lansium; assembly: GCA_030449835.1. Lineage (NCBI taxonomy): Eukaryota > Viridiplantae > Streptophyta > Magnoliopsida > Sapindales > Rutaceae > Clausena > Clausena lansium. The sequence continues at coordinate 11,438,216 of JASUUF010000152.1, forward strand.
TAGATCAAAGTCAAGAAGTAAGAAGAAAGTCAGGTGCTACAAATGTGGCAAACTAGGGCACGTCAAGAAAGAGTGTTGGAGTAACCAGAAGAGAAGAGAGGGTAAAGATCCTGAGTCATCAAATGCTTAGGGATGTGTAGCAAGCACCTCAGATGATGATGAAATTCTATACAGCAAAGCAGCAACTGTTGCAGAAGGCAAAAAGCGTTTCACTGATGTCTGACTTATAGACTCAGGAGCTACATGGCACATGACCTCTCGGAGAGAATGGTTCCATACATATGAACCTATCTCAGGAAGATCTGTATACATAAGTGATGACCATGCCTTGGAGATCGTTGGTATTGGTACTGTCAAAATAAAAATGCTTGATGGTACTGGAAGATTGTTAGAGGCGCGCTTGTATTAATGAAGGCAAAAAAGATCGGTGCTAATCTGTTAATGCTTAAAGGGGAAACACTGCAAGAAGTTGATGCGTGTGTCGTATCAAATGGAGAAGAGTCGGCGATGATGTGGCATCTCAAACTTGACCACATGTTAGAAAAAGGATTGAAGACTCTCTCTGAGCGAAAATTACTTCCGGGGCTAAAATCGGTGAACTTACCATTTTTTGAGTATTGTGTTACAAGTAAGCAGCATAGATTGAAGTTCAGCAGAGCTAATGCCAGAAGCAAAAATATCTTAGAACTGATTCATTCTGATGTTTGGGAATCACCGGATTTATCCTAAAGAGGTGCAAAGTACTTCGTGGTTTTCATTGATGATTACTCTAGGAGATGTTAGGTGTACCCAATCTATAAAAAGTCAGATGTGTTTCCAGTGTTAAAGGAATACAAAGCGCGGGTAGAACTTGAATCCGAGAAAAGGATCAAGTGTTTGAGGACAGATAATGGTGGAGACTATACAGATAGCGAGTTTCTTGTATTCTGTAAGTAAGAAGGTATTCAGAGACAGTTCACAGTGGCATACACTTCTCAACAAAATGGAGTGGCGGAGCGGATGAACATGACTCTTACGGAAAGGATAAAAGCTATGTTGAGGACTACTGGTCTACCAAACTCATTTTAGGCAGAAGCAGCCAAAGCTGCCTGTTATATGGTAAATCGGTCGTCATCCACGGCAATTGGGTTGAAGACTCCGATGGAGATGTGGACTGGAAAGCTAGCTGATTACTCTCATCTAAATGCATTTGGATGTCCTGTGTATGTGATGTACAATGTTTAAGAAAGAATAAAGCTGGATCCTAAATCTAGGAGGTGTATCTTCTTAGGGTATGCTGATGGAATGAAGGGGTATTGTCTGTGGGATCCCACTGCCCACAAGATTGTCATCAGCAGAGATGTTATTTTTGTAGAAGATCAACTATAAAAGAAAGATAGGGATGATAGCACTATGAAAGAAAAGTCAGAGACTGTGCCGGTATATGTGGAAAATATTTAGGAAGATTCAGATTCTTCTACACGAGGAGCAAGAACCAATCGAGTTTAAGGCACTAGATGTTCGTTGGTCAACTCGTGAGAGACTACCGCCAGCATGGCACTCAGAGTATGTTACAGAGATCAATGTTGCATGCTGTCTTCTAACAGAGGATGGAGAGCCATTAACTTTCCATGAAGCTTTAAATAGCTCAGATGTTGCTTTGTGGATGACAGCAATGCAAGAAGAAATTGAAGCTCTACATAAGAACAAGACTTGGGAACTTGTACCACTACCACATGGAAGAAAAGCCATTGGAAATAAATGGGTCTATAAGATCAAACGTGATGGCAATGACCAAGTGGAGCGGTATCGTGCAAGATTGGTGGTTAAAGGTTATGCTCAGAAAGAAGGTATTGGCTTCAACGAGATATTTTTTCCGGTGGTTTGACTCACGACAGTCAGAGCAGTCTTGGCAATGTGTGTTACATTTGACCTACATCTAGAGTAGTTAGATGTGAAAACTACATTTCTTCATGGAGAACTTGAAGAAGAAATTTATATGCTCCAATCAGAAGGTTTTGCAGAAACAGGTAAGGAGAACTTGGTTTGCAGGTTGAACATATCTCTATAAGGTCTCAAACAGGCACTAAGGTATTGGTATAAGAGATTTGATTCCCTCATCATGAGCCTTGGATACAACAGACTCAGTTCAGACCATTGTGCATACTACAAGTGGTTTGAGGATAATGATTTCATCATTTTGCTGTTGTATGTGGATGACATGTTGGTAGCAGGCCCCAACAAAGATCGAGTCCAAGAATTAAAGGCACAGTTGGTTAGGGAGTTTGAAATGAAGGACTTGGGATCAGCAAACAAGATTCTAAGGATACAAATTCACCGAGACAAAAATAACAGGAAGATTTGGCTTTCTCAGAAGAATTACTTGAAGAAAATCTTGCGGTGCTTCAACATGTAAGATTGTAAGCCAATTTCTACCCCACTTCATGTTAATTTCAAATTATCCTCAAGTATGTGTCCTAGCAAAGAAGCATAGAGAAAGGAGATGTCTCGAGTACCGTATGCATCAACAGTTGGAAGTTTGATGTTTGCTATAATATGTACTAGACTAGACATTGCACAAGCAGTGGGAGCAGTCAGTCGATACATAGTGAATCTTGGTGGAGAGCATTGGAAAATAGTGAAGAGGATTCTGAGATACATTAGAGGAGCCTCAGATGTTGCATTATGTTATGGAGGATCAGAATTTATTGTCATGGGCTATGTGGATTCAGATTTTGCAGGTGACCTTGATAAAAGGAAACCCACTACTGGCTATATGTTTACACTTGCAAGAGGAGCTGTAAGTTGGGTTTTGAAACTGAAGACTGCTGTGGCTTTATCCACAACAGAAGTAGAATACATGGCAACTACACAAGCATGCAAGGAAGCTATTTGGATACAAAGGTTAATGAAGGAGCTCGGGCACAAACAAGAGAAAATTTCTGTGTTTTGTGACAGTCAGAGTGCCTTGCACATTGTAAGGAATCCAGCCTTTCATTCTAGGACCAAGCACATAGGAATACAATACCACTTCGTTTGAGAAGTAGTGGAAGATGAAAGTGTGGATTTACGGAAAATTCATACCAAGGAAAACCTAACAGATGTTTTGACCAAGCCAATCAATACTGACAAATTTGTATGGAGTAGATCCTCTTGTGGCCTAGCAAAGACGTAAGCAACATGACAACGAAAAAGCAGAAAAGATGGTGTGGAGATTGATTGATGCTCAATCATATCTCCAAGTGGGAGAATTGTTGAGCATGTGCATGCAAGTGGCAAATATTTGCATTTGGGTAGTTTTAACTTTTGACTTTTGGCACGCACTTTTAAGAAAGTGGGGGCATGAGTGAGAGACATGAGTAAGTGGTCATTATAATTGTAACTTTTGGTGCCACTTGCTTGTGTTTAATTTTAAATTATTGGAGAAATAGAGAACCTGGAGGTTATAAATAGAGGCCTCATTTCCTTCTCCAAGCATCCTATTCTTCATGTAAGTGAGAGATGTCAAGAGTTAAGTGAGAGTTGTCTTGAGAGCTTTGAGATTTTGTTATAGTGTTTTGAGAGTTTGGGTGTATTGAGGTTCTAGGTAGTGAGCCAAAAATACTACAATACTTATAACTCTTTTTTACTAGTAAAATATTTCCTTCTGTCTTCGCCCGTAAATATAGGCTAAAAGCCGAACCACGGAAATTCTGGTGTTCCTATGTGATTATTATTTTTTAATTTCACTTTAATTGCGTGTCTGTTTCACCTATCAATTTCCTAATAAAATTCTAATTAAAGAAAATTAATAAATTAGAATTTTTTTTTTCTGATTTAAGCTCTTCTAAATTTTTAAAGTTCTTATGCTGTCTATCCTCTAGTATTAGTGCATGATTAGAATTTAACTATTTTTATTTTAAATTTATTAATTATCATTACGTAGTGAATTTTATTTAAGAAAAGATTATATCATGAAAGAATTCTAATGTGATCAATCAAAAATTTTAAATAAAATTAAAATTCAATAAACAAGTCCAAATTGTTTTCGCTGTTATTTTAAACCAAAAACGTGGATCATGAAACATGAACAATTAATTTGTCACAACGAACAAATTGAGATTTCTTTTCAATAAAGTTTTAAACCACAATTTTGATACTCTCGTCTCTTGATGTAGTTTTGAACCACACAATTTGAGATTTTAAGATATTGATGGATTGGTGAGAAAGACAGATTGGTACATGTTGCCTGTTGACATGCAAATGAAATATGTGTCACAATTTGATATTTTTTTTAAAATAAATTTTGAACCACACAATTAGATTCTCATGTTGTAATTTTATTTTCCTTTTTGAATGACACCTGTTGTATTTTTAAACACACAATCTGAGATTCGAAGATATTGATGGATTTGGGAGAAAAACCAATGGGTACATGTTGCTTGTTGACACGTAAACAAGGAATTTAAGAGAAAAATCAAACAAAAATAACGTATTTTTCAACTTAATTAGGCCAATTTGAAATTGCGGTAATTGATTTAATAAATTATTTTTATTGTGAATGAAATAAACTGTTACTTAGCAAAATAATTTAGTGTTTAGTAAATTACATTGTTATTGTTGCTATAAGTTTAAAAAGAGAGTATATACGGTTGGTAAATTTTATTGATAAAATATTAATTTATTATATAATAATTAAAATTAACATAAATTTAAATTACTTTTTATTTTTTAAAATATGTTTAATAAATTGTTTATATTCTGCGTAATGTTGTTCTTACCAAGATTGTATGTATTTTTTCAACCTACTCAAGTCTAACTCCTTAGGACCTCTTAAGTTCTAACCATGAAGCAAATAGACCTTTGGCTTCATAGGAGAGCACTATGAGAGCAAGTGTTTGAATCCCCATAAAAGTAATTATAGGGATTTAATTTTTTTCTTTAATTATAAAAAGTTGAGTTGAGGTAGTATTTTTTCTTACGAAATATTAGTAGTCTCATATAATATGAATTGTAATCTGAATAATAGTCTAATATAATTAAAAAAAAAAGAACCATAAAGCACACATATCCCAACAACGCACGGTTTCTCCCTCAAAAATGACTTCTCTAGTAGGGATATCAATGATATATATTAAGTTTCAAATTCCTCTCAATTAATAATTTTAATTTTCATATTTTTCTCTCTTATTTTCCTTTGACTCTGGCTTCTACATTGGTTATTCATAAATAATTAATGATATTAAATGTTATAATATTTGAGTTACAAATTATATATTCTAATTAAGAGTCAAGTTACCTTACATTATATATAAAATATAGCAATCTTTGAGTTATCACTCAAAATAAAAAAATTATAATATGTGAAATAATTGAGTTACCGTGCAATCTAAGCCCCCTAATTATATAAGTACCCGTCAATGCAAAATTAGGACTGTCAATCATATAAATGGCCACACACACAAAAGGCACCACTTTAAAACTTGCAAAAATTCCCATTAAAGAGAAAACACAGGAAGCTAGAAAGTTATGCAAAACGTTTATCGTGTTGATGCTGGGATCAAGATTAAATTCCAAATCCACTTGTTCCAATCACAAACAATTAAAACTTTCTCAGAAGATTTTAATACGTAAGTACGATGAATGGAGTGAAAAAAGACAAGACGAAAGAGTATGTATCAGTTAATTGACAACCGAATTCTAATTAAAATGACAATTCAAAAAACATACAGGGCGCAAGTCATATCTACGGAGTTATTTTAAAACCAAAATCATGGATCATTGAGCGTATGAACCATGCGCGTTGCGTGACGGTGTAGATTTTTAAAAATTGCTGGGTGATTTGGTGAAGAAGGCGTGTCGCCATTATTGACTTGTCAGTAAGGACTCTTAAGAGTAAAAAAAAAATTAAAACAATAAAAAACGCACGGTAGGATCCCACGTAATAAGTAACTTTATGTCAAGTCCTGCAGTGGCCAAGCGAAGAAATTTCATTTTAAGGCCTTTTGCTAATGTAAATACCAGTATTAACTACAGGTATAAAGTGTCATGAAAACGGCTCGTAATTATTTGTTTGGCATTAGAGAATAACGAAAAAACAGGGGCAACACTCAACAGTCGGTTGCAAACAACAGTTGTGCTTTAAACTAATAAATAATAAAATAATTATTATTATATCTATAAATAATTAAAATTAAATAATCAATTAAAAAAAAATATATGTAAACGAAAATGGATTTCATGTTTAATGCTTGTGGTTTCATATTCTCTGTACTAGGCTTTAGGTATTTATTAAACAATTTCAAGTTATCGCTTAAAAATTTTAGGTTTAACTGTAATAATTACAAGTTATTGGTTAAAAGTTTCAAGTTAACATTGTTTTTATATTTAATGGTATTAATTCAAGCTCAGTGATCAAGGTTCTGCTGTGCATTAGATGGATATAGATCTAACGCTTTTGAGGTTTCAGAATGGTAAACTATTTTGAGTTGATGGTCAAATGTTTAAGGTTGCATTAGTTTCTTGTTTTTTGATGATGTAATATATAAATTTATCGCTAATGATTCCAAGTTGCGTGTTGAAGTATGAACTTGAAATTGGATTCCAGAAGGTACTGTTGTGTCAGATTGCGTTTCAAGTTGTGTATGACTTGTCGGCCTTGACCAAACTATTTGTCGGTTTGAAGATTAAATGGAGCGGACGTCTTTCATGCAATGTCGTCAATGCAGAAAGTGGAGCACATGTTTCTTCACATGTGTTCACTTATAACACATGAGCTCAAAACGACAGATGTTGAAATCCTTTTGATCACTTATTCAAGGCACAAGCACAGCACGTGATCCAAGACTGGTTCAGGGCCGTCATTCGTTGTTATGAAAGGGGGGCAAATTCTGGGCTTCTTATAGCAAGCCCAAGTAATCCTATTCAGATTTAGGGGTATAAAAAAAAAAACTAAGTCTCACAAAATCACCAATATTCTTTCAACATAAATCGCTAATATCATACCAACCATATAAATGCATTGTTTTTTTTTTTGAAAGGGTATAAATGCATTGTTAGATCTTAATTTGTGGGAGATTGTTAGTGCATGTTGTGTTGGTATCATATTGACAACATTTTGAGTATTATATTGTAAAATGTTAATGTCACAATTGATAAATCAAAAATCATAATTAAGAATTCAATTATTTCATCTCTCTCTCTCTCTCTCTCTCTCTCTCTCTCTCTCTCTATATATATATATATATATATATAATAGGAACATTAATTGAATTGAATTATTTTTATTTAAAGTGATTTTGATTTATTTAATCTATGTCTTAATTAATATAGTGATTATATATTTCTTTATATCAATACATGATAAGTTAAATTATGTATAAAAATATAGTAATGTTTAGGAAACTATTAATCTCATCTCATGATTATATTTTAATTAAATATATCTTAACCATTATTACTGTTTTACACAATATAAATATTTTAATTATGTAATGTGTAAAAGGTATTATAATCAGTAGCATTTAATTATTTTCTTGTTTCATGTTTTTAAAAATTTTATCAGTTATTGTTTAAATTAGTATATGTCCATATTATTTAAATTTTCAATTGTTTCAAGCTTAACGCTCAACGGTTTAATGGTACAATTTTATGTTAATAGTTTAAGATTTTAAGCAAGTATTAATTTCATATTGGATGGTGGTGGTTTCAAGTTTAATTCTTAAAGTTTCAAACTTTTTGCTTAATGTTCATAATAAAAACTTTCATGTAATCATGCTTAATTGTAAAGGTTTCAAGTTAAGTGCTTAAAAGACTATGGATAAAAATTACATGTTTAATGACGATAGTTTCATGTTTAGTGGTATTAATTTCTAGTTTAATGCTCCAAAATTTCAAGTTACCGATTATTCAAGTTTCCAGTCTTCTTAATTTTTTAATTGATTTAATAATGAATTTAATCTTATCCGTTGGATTTCATATTATTAAATCCAACGGTGAGCATTTTCCCCTGTATGAGATACATGCATGTCTAGTAGCTATGGCATCTTTTCAAGGGATAGGATGCACTAGAAAAATTCATATATATATATAACTAGTTAAAAAAAATTACTTAAAAAGTACACTATCAAACACTTTTATAACTGGAAGCTAAGAAATTATTTTAACGTAAGCTGAACTAAAATAATCTTTCAATAAACATTATTTATTAAGATACTATGATTTTTTTTAGTTATATATATATATATATATATATATATGAATTTTTCTTAAGTATGAATATCATAGAAATTCTTAAGTGCGGGCGTCTTTATTTTTTTAGTGAGAACATACTATTAAGTCATGTGATTTAATAGAGTTAGTGTTTAATTCACTATAAAGCCATGTTGTTCAATAAATATTTGTACTGACTCTATTAAACCACATGATTTAATAGCCTGATCGTATGAAAAAAAAAATTAAAGACGTCCGCATGAGAGAAAGGCTCATAAATATCATTAATTTTATTGAGATTATAAAAAATTATGTTAAGGATCAGTATGATCATTTATTTTATTAAGACTTATAAGAGATTTTTAAAAATTTATTGGACTTCAAAGAAATTTTTAAGGACTACTGGGCTATGGTTCCAAGCTAGTCCTCTCATAACTTCGCCTTTGGTGAGTAGATATGAATGTACTTCAATGAAGAAAATAAATGTGTTAAAACATCTAAAATCACTATAGATAAGTAATGTATGTTTTTTTGTGAAAAAAGTACCTTAGTTTATATTGTTGATCACTTTAGCCACTTAAGTCTCTGATTTCTTTTAATAGCCCTTAACATCCTTCACATTAAAATTCTAATAAAAGATAACTTTTTGAGTTATTTTACTGTGAATTCTAGGTTAGAGAAAAAAAAAAAAACCTTTTGAGACGTCTTATTGTGGAATCTAGCTTAGTTAAAATTCTAATGAGAAGTTAATTAGTAATTAATCTGATTGTGTGGCATGGTGAGTCAGCAAATGTGGGTCCATTGCCAGCTAGCCAAACTTAGGAGTTGTTTGCTTTTTTTAACTTAATGATTTAATTGATTTAATTTTAATAAGTTAAATTATTAAATTTGTTTATTTTTCAACTTAATAAAAATTGTATTAAGCCAATTTTTTTAGTTTTTTTTCTTAATTTAAAAAGTTTGAATGACATCATTAAAAAAATATTCTCTAAAATATTCTTGTCTAATTAATTTATTTTTATCTTTACCTAAGTAAAACTTAGTAATTAGCTTATTATTTATCTTCATAACTTGAAATAGTATAATAATAGGTTTCTATTATTTCTATCTTTTTATATTCTTCAAATTAGCATTATTTATTTTTACAAACTTTTATGAATATTTTTGTATAATATATCATAAACTACAATAAAATTGATTAATATGTTCTAATTTAGAATAGTAAAGGATTGTATTCACTTGACCATAATTTATTTTATGATAAAATACCATTTTATTTATGTTATTTGAGATATTATTTATTTAATATTTAAAACTTGTAACAAGCATGAATGTAAAACTACTGATTTTTAGACTTTTTAAATTGAAAAAAACAAACAACTTAATATTTATTATCAGAAATTCAGAGAAAAAAAAACATATTATTCAAATTCAGATGTTTAGTTTTATTCAGAGTTCATACTAATTCAAATATATTCAGATTTCAGGCAAAAAATTTAACATTGCCTTAATTTATTTTTAGAATTGTTGGCTCTTTATAAGGCTGATCAATAAGGGGTATTGGAGTGAGAATGCGATATTAGGAGTGATTTTATCTCTATCACTTGTACTTCATCATTGTAACTTTCTTCATCCATAACGCTCAAAAGAACGAGTTGTGCTTCAGCCGTGTATGCAAATGCTTTGCACATTGAACCACGTAAATCTTTATGTTCCTCTCAGTTCTTGCTTCTTTTTCTTGTTTGTTTAACTCGCTTCCTCGATCCAATTTGGTTATGATGTATTCACTACAATTAATAGAGTTAGTGATTTCCAGTTTGTTTCAATCAAGATTGTTTCTTCATTAAGCTGTTTTACGGTTCATATTGTAGGAAAGTCTAATATTTATTGTGATGTATTTTTCAAAAGGTATGAAGGGTTTTATATATTAAAAAGCCACATCTATCCTTCAGCTATATAGTTCAAACATTAAAATTAAAAAAAAAAAATAATTAGGAACCAAAGTCATAAATATGAAAAACATTACCAACCAAAGTTTAAGGGAACGTTTGGCATGCTACACGAGCCTGGTCTGCATTATATTCAAAGTACAGACCTGTCTTTGGAGACATAGCCAAGTCACCTTAGTGTCACGGGATGAGTTTTAGCGCGCAGCAACCCGTGCGGCACTTAGACAACTTTCTAGTACACAAGTCGCTAAGTAAGCCTTAAGAACTTCTCAAGCTAGCCAAGCTAAGATGCTTGCAAGATTGCTAGAGAGAAGAGAGAGCAATATGGCCAATATGATTTTATTACTTGAAAGAAATGATTACAAGAGAGCTTTACAAGAGCTTGTGTGTTGTGTGTGGTGTGTTATGTGTGTGGGAGATGTGTTGTGCAAAATGGTGGTGGGCACCCCTATTTATAGATGTTGGGAGACTTTGTGTAGAATCTTCTTGCAAGTTGGCAACTTGCACAAATATCTCCTAGGACTTAAATGCTAAAGTCTAGAGAATTCTAGAATGCGGGCCGGGTTACTAAGCGCACACGCCTTGGTTAGCCCAATTGCTAAGTGCATCCACGCTAAGCGCATCCCGGTGGGTTAGTTATGTGAGGTGGCCCAGTACTGAGTGCACCTTGCTAAGCGCATCCCATGTGATTGCTGAGCGAACCTCTTCTAAGTGCATCCCACCTATATATGGACTTTTGCTGAGCGTGCCCGTGCACGCAAAGTTAGCCCCCGTTTGCGGGAGGTTTGAGCGGCCCGTGACAATCCTCCCCCACCTATGCTCGCGGCGTCCTGGTCGCGCTCTCGTGCTTGTAGCTTTGGAGGTGTTCTGCGAACTGCCATAGGTCTTCTTCGCGTTCCCAAGTTGCTTCACTTTCGGGGAGGTTCTTCCACTTCACCAAGTACTCGTTGTATGCCGGCACACCCCTTCTTCGCTTAATTCGATCGGTGATGATGTATTCCACCTCTTTGTCATATGCGGTGACAACGGCTGTTTGGGCACGGCTTGATTCTCCGCGACTTGGGTCTCCCTTGTCTTCATGATATGGCTTGAGAAGGCTCACGTGGAAGACCGGATGAATCTTGAGCCTTGGTGGAAGTTGGAGTTGGTATGAGATGTTGCCCACACGTCGTAGTACTCTGAATGGCCCTTCGTATCTCCGTACTAACCCCTTGTGGACTTTCCGCAAAGTCTTGAATTGTTGGGGCAGGACTTTGATCATGACTTGGTCGCCTTCCTTGTGTTCGATGTGGCGTCGTCTTTTGTCAGCCCACTTCTTCATCTTGCGTGCGGCTTTGTCGAGATATGCTCGCGTGATGTCCGCCTCTTCGTGCCATTCGCGGGCGAGCTTGTGAGCCGCTGGGCTTTTCCCACCATATGTTGAGGTTATGGTGTTGGGCATCATGGGCTGGAATCCCATGATGATCTCGAATGGACTCTTGCCCGTAGCCTCTCTTCGCTGTAGATTGTATGAGAATTGGGCGACATCCAGCAACTTTGTCCAATCTCGCTGGTGAGCGCTTACGTAGTGCCTTAGATACATCTCGAGAAGGCTATTAATGCGCTCGGTCTGCCCATCTGTCTGTGGGTGGAAGCTTGTTGAGAATTTGAGGTCGGTTCCCAACATCTTGAAGAGCTCCGTCCAAAAGCGGCCGGTGAATCGTGGGTCACGATCGCTCACAATGCTCCTTGGAACTCCCCAAAGTTTTACTATGTGCTTGATGAAAAGACGGGCAGCTTCGTCGGCTTTGCAATCGGGTGGTGTGGCGATGAATGTCGCGTACTTGCTGTAGCGGTCGACCACGACCATGATGCTTCCGCAACCTTCGGACTTGGGTAAGGCCGTTATGAAGTCTATGGAGACACTCTCCCATGGCCTCAATGCTAGTGGCAGGGGCTTCAACAATCCCGCCGGAAGTTGGTGATCTGCTTTGTCTTGTTGGCACACAAGACATGTCCGCACATATGCCTCGATGTCATCCCGCATGTGTGGCCAAAAGTATGAGGCTTGGACAAGTGCGGTGGTGCGCTCTACTCCGGGGTGACCAGCCCACTTCGAGTCGTGGCACTCCTTGACTACTTCTTTGCGCAAGTTTCCCCACCTAGGCACGAACAGCCGGTCTTCTTTGGTGAGGAGGATGCCTTCCTCTTGCCAAAATCGCCTTGTCTTGCCTTCGAGTACCTTCCCTAACAAGTCTTTCGCAAGAGGGTCTTGTTGGAGACTTTCCTTTATGCGTGAGACAAGGTCGGACTTCGGTAGGCTCATGCTTAGCGTCGCCAACTCCGCTTTACGGCTTAGTGCATCCGCAACGACGTTGGCTTTTTCGGGCTTGTACTCGAGCCGATAGTCAAATTCCGCAAGAAAGTCTTGCCACCTTGCTTGCTTGGGGCTCAACTTCTTTTGTGTTTGAAAGTAGCTTGTCGCTACATTGTCCGTTAGGATCACGAAGTGTGAACCAAGCAAGTAGTGTCGCCACACTCGTAAGCAATGGATGATGGCAGTCATCTCCTTTTCTTGCACGGTGTAGCGGCGCTCCGTATCATTAAGCTTTCGACTCTCGAACGCTATAGGGTGGCCTTCTTGCATAAGTACTCCGCCAATGGCAAAGTCGGAGGCATCCGTGTGGATTGATTCTTTATTGTTTACTGGTGTATTCCGCTCATACATCACTGTTCACAGTAGTTGCCATTATTATTTAAGCTTAGATCCGCTACTCAATAAAACAACCATAGTCAAAGTTGCAATAGGAGCTTATGTTGACTGTAATAACGCATGAATATGCTTTTGAATCTTACTCTCTAGACCACACAATGGAATTAGGCGGATTACAGACCACTATGCTCAAATTTTCAATTAACTCCAACCTTATTTCAATCGAGAAAGAGCTTATTCTTGTGACACGTGGCTTGATAAAATTCTTACCCCAAACATTTGGCCACTCCATTGAGGAGTTTGGTAAGGATTTTGAAGATGGTTTCTAGTAACGGGGAGAGCCATAACTTTCACAGCCGGAGCACTAGCGAATGTGACAATTTTGAAGAACTTATGGACCAGATGAAGAACCATATCTGGGAAACAGTAGCAAAAATGTTTGCTCAGCTACACGTACCCTTGCAATAAGAGCAGCCACAACCTTGAGTCATTTTATAGAATCAAGTCCCATATCAACCAAAATAAGACCAACCAAGAGAAATTGAGCTTATTCCTCGTCATAGACAAGTATCTATTCCTCCAAGATAGCCATTCGGTCGACCAATTGTGAATGTCTCTCTAAAATTCGCTAAAAAGCCTCAACTTCAAAATCAACTGGGGTCTGTCAACTGTAGAAAAAAATGCAGATACACCTATTACCATAACAGAGGTAATGACTCTCTTGTGACGCTAGAATCAAAATATGTAGGATATTAAATATTCTCCGCTGCCACCATATCTAGAAGAGATCATGTATAGGCCTTATCTTGCATACTATTGTTGCCCACAATCCACCTTGTTTCATGGATGGAAGGGCAAACCCAGAGAGCACATCAGCCATTACATTGATGTTCTTGGCCACTATGTTGTTAATCTAGAACTTTGCTTGAGGGTATTTTCCAAGTCCCTTATTGATTGTGCGTGTACTTAGTATACTAATCAGGAATCAATCTACTCTCGAACTAAAATGGCTTCTAAGTTTTGTAAGAAGTATTTTCGGACTAAATACCAAACAACTATGGAGGATTTGAATACGACTGTTCAAGGACCTAAGGAAAGGTTCGTGGACTATGTCAAGCATTTCAGAAATTTAGAGCCTATTCGGTATCATTTTATAACAGTTGTTTTTGTTTTTGTTTCCAAAGTAGAGGTGCAATAACTGTTCGATACCTTGTATGATAAAAACAAAATATAATATGCAGAAAACAAACTTCAGCTAGCCGTTATAGTTGTAAAACATGTTTGACATGTCTTCAATATTTTATAAAATAAATTACAATACAAATTATAAAATACTTATCTCACGTTTTCCAACACTTTTCTCCACTTTTCTTATTTTAACCTAATCTCCTTATCTCAAACATTTACAATGAATTTCGCTCTCGATTTCATCCTCTCTCAAGTTCATCCTTTGATATTTTCTTCATCTTCCAAGTTTCTTCAGCCATTGATTTGATTATCCTTCCACCCACGGCAAAAACAGGTAATTTTTCATATGATTTTTTTTTCTCAACTGAAAATCCTCTCTTATCTCATTATGTGTTTTTTTCATTTTAATCTTGTTTTGTTTGCCATACAATTTTTTCCTCATTTTTATTTGTAGGAATTAATTGCAACCTTGCAGAGTTATAGGTAAAATTTTTCTTATTTTCTTTTTTATGTCATTTTTTAATCTTTTTGTATCTATTTTTGTTCTTCACACATAATATATGTTTTTACCACTAATCTTTAGGAAAACCATGTGAAAATACAACATATTTTTATGGATCTGTACTAATATTTATAGATCTACATATATAGGAATTGATATAAATTTATTTTATTTTTTTTAATATTTCCTTTTAATTGAATCGAGCTTTTTCATTTAGTTTTTTATATTGATATTGGTGATCCAATGGGTCTACTTGTACTATTGAGACAACATTTGTTGATGATCCAAGTAGCTGCTTCTTTTATTTGGCTAATTGTTGAATTAACAACTAGATTACATTTGTCACCATATGTGCAATTCATGGCCAAATGACTTGTTTGCTGGCACGTTTGGTACGTTGTGTTTGCTCGGCAAGATAATGCACCAGTTTTATTCATTTTTTAAAATTATTTTAGTAAGTAAAAAAGTGCCGCTTATGTACGCTTAGGACTATAGTCTTTACACAGTAACAGAGTACCAATTTCTTAAGTTAATTAAATCTATATCTTTATTGTTTGGGTTGCTTTAATGATCTTGCATTTAATGTCTATAAATAACATGCAATGATAGGTCGCAGATGCTATGTGTGAATAACAGTTAAATTAGTTGCGTTCTTCTTAGGGCGAGAACTGCCACAATTTTGCTAATAAGTTGGATAAAATTCTCCTAATCCTTTTATTAGATAATGGAGCTTATTTATAATTTGAATACAAAACAAACTATTGCTTGTTGAAGCCGTGAATCCAGTCTTAACAAGATTAGCGAATCAAGTAGTTAATATCTATTTAACAACTCAATAATTATTCTGAAAACTAAATGAAATATTTCGTGCTAAATATCTTCTCCAAATCAGCTAAAGATTTCTCCCCCCCTTGAAGAAGTCAGCTCCATCAACAAACCCCTCCTTCTTGCACGTGACCAACCTCATGCACGCCATGCATGATACTATGGACGTCCTGCATGGCTCCACGCAAACCCTTCATACTTGCTGTTAGCCTTGTGATTTCGCTTAGAGCGTCGTAACTTCGTATCATCACCCCCCTGTCGAAGTAAATCCTTGTCCTCAAGGGTTAGGGAAGAAAATTGTTGGAAGATAACAGCAGAATCTTCCCATGTGGCTTCCTCCATAGGTAGTTTGTGCCACTGGACCAGGCTTTGTTCAATGAGTTTTCCACCCCTTTTTAGCCAACGTGTGTCTAGAATTGACTTAGGTTCTAAGACTAGCAACCCCTCCTCATCTGTTGGAGGCCCCTCCGTGCTGCAATGCGCTGGATCCCCATTGGCCTTCTTGAGTAGTGAAACGTGAAAAGTTGGGTGAATTTTAGCACCTTCTGGCAATTGAAGTGTATAAGCAACATGTCCAATTTTCTGAATGATTCTATATGGCCCGAAATATTTGCTAGCTAACTTTTGATGGGCACGTTTGAAAACGGAGGTCTGTCTGTAAGGTTTCAATTTCAGATATACCATGTCACCTTCCTGAAATTCCACATTGCTTCTCTTTTTGTCCGCCGTCTGCTTCATTCGATTGGCGGCTGCAGCAAGGTTTGTCTTTAATTGTGCCAATAATTCATCCCGATTTTGCAACGCTTTGTCAACTTCATGAACTGGTGTCGATCCCACGAAATACATCGGAATGGTAGGTGGTGGTCGACCATATAAAGCTTGAAAAGGAGTCATGCCCGTGGACGAATGAAAAGTCGTATTATACCAGAATTCGGCCCATGGTAGATATGAATTCCATTTTTTTGGCCACTGATGAACAAAACTACGTAAGTATTGTTCCAAGCATCAAGCATCGATTGACAACCTCCGTTTGACCATCCGTTTGTGGGTGATAGGCTGAGCTCATCTTCAATTGGGTGCCCGATAGTGTGAAAAACTCTTGCCAAAACTTGCTGATAAATATAGGATCCCGATCACTGACAATTGTATTTGGCATGACGTGTAGCTTCACAATTACCTCAATAAATTTTTCAGCAACTGATTTGGCAGTAAACGGATGGGAAAGAGACATAAAATGGGCATATTTACTTAACCTATCAACAACCACAAAAATTGTATCACGGCCCTGCGAATTCGGGAGTCCTTCAACAAAGTCTAATGAAATATCCTCCCACACTTGGCAAGGTATAGGCAGCGGCTGAAGAAGTCCTCCAGGAAGCAGTGTTTCACTTTTAGTCCTCTGGCAGGTGTCACACTTGCTAATATACTCCTGAACAGATTTGAACATTAAAGGCCAGTAAAATTGCTGCGCTAATCTTTTGTAGGTTCGAAAAACCCCAGAATGCCCTCCCACTTTGGTACCATGAGCCTCGAATAATAATAACTCTCATAATTTTCTTGGAATAACTACTCGGCCTGTAAAGAATAACAATCCATTTTTCCTAGTATACGGGCTGTTAGGATTTGTGGCTATATGTTGTATAATTTGTCTTCAAATATTCATCATCACGGGAAGCCAATTTAATTACGTCCCACAATTGAATTTGTGGTATGAAAAGATGATTGAGAGTGGGGCTAGCATTCCTTCGAGAAAGGGCATCTGCCACTGCATTTTCTTTGCCTGGTCGATATCGAATTTCGTAGTCATAGCCCATTAATTTCACCATCCATTGCTGTTGTTCCGGTGTGGCAATTTTCTGCTCCAAGAGGTATTTGAGACTTCGTTGATCAGTTTGGATAACAAACCGTTGCCCCAATAAATACGGCCTCCACATTCGGACAGCTTCCACTACTGCCAACATTTCCTTTGCATATGTCGACCATGCATTCTTAGCAACCCCAAGCGCGCGACTCATGAATGCTATTGGCTTACCGTTTTGTTGTAACACAGCCCCTATTCCATCCCCTGAAGCATCAGTTTCAATGATAAACACATCCTTGAAGTTTGGCATAGAAAGAACTGGAGTTGTGGTCATGGCTTCTTTGAGATTCTTAAATGCTATTTCTGCTTCCTCACTCCAACGAAATTGACCTTTCTTGAGAAGGTTAGTTAAAGGCTTTGCTATCAACCCATATCCCCGTACAAATTTACGGTAGTAACCCGTGAGGCCCAAAAATCCCCGTAGCTCCGAGATGTTCTGCGGCTGTGGCCATGAAACCATTGCTGCAATTTTCCTTCCATCAATTTTCACCCCACGGCTTGTGACAATATGCCCTAAGTATTCAAGCTCCTGTTGACCGAAATTACACTTGCTGGCCTTAACAAAAAATTGTTGTTGTTGCAAGATTTCCAAGGCTTGTCGAACATGTGCAAGGTGACAGTCCCATGACGGACTGTAGATCAAAATGTCATAAAAAAACACTAGAATAAAATTTCGTAGATGAGGCCAAAAGATGGCATTCATGAGAGCCTGAAAAGTCGAGGGAGCGTTGCAAAGACCAAACGGCATTACCAAATATTCATAGTGGCCGCTGTGTTTGCGAAAAGCCATTTTATGAATATCCGATGTACTAACCCGAACCTGGTGGTAACCCGCCCTGAGATCCAGTTTGGTGAAGAATGCTGCCCCGTGTAATTCATCTAACATGTCATCTACTGTAGGGATTGGGAATCGGTCTGTTATTGTGACGTCGTTGAGTGCCCGATAGTCTGTACAAAACCGCCAACTACCATCCTTCTTTTTAACCAAGAGGACAGGAGATGAAAAAGGGCTGGTGCTTGGCCGAATAAGTCCTGCAGTGAGCATCTCGTGCACTTGCTTTTCAATCTCTTCCTTTTGGAAATAAGCATAGCGATACGGCCTCATGTTTATTGGTTCTGCCCCTTCTTTGAGAATGATGCGATGATCAACCTCTCGAGTTGGTGGTAAATGTTTGGGCTCTTGAAAGAGGTCTGCATATTCTTCTAATAATTCCCTCATGCTGGCTGGTGCAATAGCATAAGAATCTTCTGTGGATATATGAAGGCAGATTGCAAATATGGAGTGCCTTTGTCGTATGTCTTTCGTAATCCCCGCCAAGGACATAGCTTGAATTGACTGTGATCTGATTCCTTGCAGCCGTTGTTTACTATTATTCCAGTCAAAATCCATGGTCAAATTCTTCCAGTTGCAAACCACTGATCCCAAACTTTAAAGCCATTAGATCCCGAGTACCATATCTAATCCTGTAATTGGCAGTGAGTAAAGGGTGAGTTCAAAAGAAATGCCTTGGATTAAGACATGTACCTTCTCATGCTTTCCTTGGCATAGCACGTTCTCTCCATTAGCCACCCTTACTGAGAATGTTGGCGTTGGCTGGATTGGAAGCCGAAGCACAATGGCCAGTTTTGAGTCGATAAAATTATGAGTAGAGCCACTGTCTACTAATACCACAATTTCATGTGGTCTAATGCTAGCTTTTACCCGCATGGTCTGTGGAGCAGCCCAACCTGTCAAAGCATAAAATGTAATCTTAGGGTTGGCGTGTTCTTCCGTCTCAGTCTCATATTGAATGGCTTCTGAAAATTCCTCCTGTGCACTGTCCTCGTTGCCTGCTTCAAGGAGTAATAGCTGTGCTTTCGAACACTTGTGCCCTGCAGTAAATTTTTCATTACAGCTAAAACACAAGCCCTGGGCCCGCCGTTTTTGCATCTCCTCCCAAGAAAGTCTTTTAAATGGTCCCGTTGGTGATGCACGGTAATTAGTAACCTGTATGGGTGAGGATCGATTTGGAATTGGAGATTTTACTAGCCTCTTCTGTCGATTCAGTTGATCATCCTTCATCCTTGCCAAACTGATAGCTTCCTTCAGGGTCTTTGGTCTGAATAACCGAATTTCTTTCGATATCTCAGGTTTCAGTCCCCCCATGAACGTCCCGACAAGTGCTTTCTGAGTCCATCCTTGTACTCGATTGCCCAGCCGTTCAAAATCTTTCTGATAATCCCGAAGAGTTCCGATTTGTTAAACTCTTGATAGTGCCTCATTGAAATCCTCGCAATCCGTTGGTCCAAACCTTGCCCAAAGCTCTTCCACGAATACCTCCCAAGTCACTACCTTTTCCTCTTCTCGATAAGCCTTCCTAAGCCACTGCCACCATTGATTGGCCTCACCCTCCAAGTGAAAAGAAGCCAAGGCCACCTTCTGTTCTTCTGTAGTCTCTTGATATTCGAAGAATTGATTGGCACGGCTGAACCATTCTGTAGGGTCATCGCCGGAGTAGCGAGGAAACTCTAACTTTGCCACACGAGACTGGAAGCGTTGGCGCCCTCCTTCACTGTTCTCTCGACTGGGGCATAAAGAAGCAGCGTTGTTATTAATGCTAGTTGTGTTCCCGTTATTATTGATGCCTGGTGTGCCCTTGGGACATTGATTGAGTCCACCAGCTTACTCAATGTTAATTCAATATAGGCCAATTTGTCATTAATCCCTGTTTCCATGCGTTGCATTCTGTCCTGTATCTCCCCGAGCTCGGTTTCCACCCGTTCGATACGTTCCCTGTTGGTTGCCATTCAAACCTGTCTCTGATACCACTGATAGGTCCCAGATACTATGCGTGAATAACAGTTAAATTAGTTGCGTTCTTCTTAGGGCGAGAACTGCCGCAATTTTGCTAATAAGTTGGATAAAATTCTCCTAATCCTTTTATTAGATAATGGAGCTTATTTATAATTTGATTACAAAACAAACTATTGCTTGTTGAAGCCGTGAATCCAGTCTTAACAAGATTAGCGAATGAAGTAGTTAATATCTATTTAACAACTCAATAATTATTCTGAAAACTAAATGAAATATTTCGTGCTAAATATCTTCTCCAAATCAGCCAAAGATTTCTCCCCCCTTTGAAGAAGTCAGCTCCATCAACAAACCCCTCCTTCTTGCACGTGACCAACCTCATGCACGCCATGCATGATATTATAGACGTCCTGCATGGCTCCACGCAAACCCTTCATACTTGCTGTTAGCCTTATGATTTCACTTGGAGCGTCGTAACTTCGTATCATGCAATATAGGATTAGAGTAGAAAGTGTTTGGTTTGGATTATCACTTAAATGATCATTGATCAATGTATTTTCCCATTTCCTCGCTGACGATGATAATTCTATATTAATTTCTAAATTATATCTTCCATTTCGTGCCTTGAGTCAAGAGGATGAATTTCGTGAAGTCGCAATGGCATGTAAGACTGAGCCAGGGCCTTCTATCGCAGCAAGCAACACTAAGGGCATGGTCTGAAACTCTTGAGACCTTGAGAGTGCAACATGCAGGGCGTCGTAATTGAAAGCCATGTTCACGGCAATTTTTGTGGCACTATTTTCAGTCTCAACTATCTATTTATTGCACAAGAAATACTTCTTCCCATATTATTATTTTTAGATGATTCTTATCATCCCTTTTTTCACTAGATATATGTTTGTCTAGTGTCTTTTTTTCCCCTATACCACATTGTTTACATTGGGTTCATTCCATTGTGTTAATTAGTTTTATGTATAAGTGATTGTTGTTGTATCTTAATTATAGTGTAAAAATAAAGATAATGTAAAACTTTTTTTTTTCATTAATGCTAATACTAAAAATTTTATTATCATGAAATTTTTTATAATTGTTTTGTTTAAATTATTTGTGGTATGTGTTGAAGTGTGAAGCTCAAATATAAGTTTATGGTCTGTACTGACAAGTCAGATGCTAACTCAGGAGATGCACTGCATGTTAGTTTCATAGCATTTTGGAGATGTATGACAACATAACAATGTCATTGGGAAGCTTAAGTAAATCACGTGATATAAAATGTGAGTTACTTATGCAATACAGCAGACGCTTATGTCATTTAAGCAAAGAAGATAAGCTAAGATGAAGACACGTGTGAATTGGCTGACGTAAGAAGTCATTTGTCATTAAAACAAGAGGAAAAAATTCTGGGATTGCTTAACAAACCCAGAATTTGGTAATTTGTTGAACATGGGTAGTTTCGAGATCAATATTTCTGTGTATATAAGCTGTCATTCTCTTGTTCTTGGGTAATATGGTTCAGTTACACTTTGTGAGCAATCTTGTATCTTGTATACTCTGAAATTGGTGAAAGCTTTTCTTCTCTCTATAGTGGATGTAGGCTGGCTCTTCAGCCGAACCATTATAAATTACTGGTGTTCATCTTGTTTCTATTTTTGCTTCTTGCGTGAGATCTTTATTAGAACTTGTTTGTTTAATTCAGGGGTTAAATCAACTTTGTTCAATTAGGGTTTAGTTCTTAAAATTGGGGCTTGAGTCTTGGATCTTGGGGAAATTGGAATTAGCTTTACTGTTTCGATTCCAACAAATTGGTATCAGAGCTTCTTGTTCAGGTTCTGATCTTAAAAAATGTCAATCCCTAAATTAGAAGTTGATAAGTTCATAGGTGAAAATGACTTTCACCTATAGAGGCTTAAGATGAGAGCCTTACTGGTGCATCAAGGGTTGGAAGAGGCTTCTGGAGAGGCTACCTCATCTAAGAAACCAAGAAAGACCTCAGCTGATGACTTACCTGACATTCTCGATAGAGCTCACAGTGCCATTATCTTAAGCCTTGGTGATGGGGTCTTGAGAGAGGTTGGTGGAGAAAAGACATCGGCAGGATTGTGGAAGAAATTGGAAGACACATATATAAAGAAATCAATGGCAAAGAGGCTTGCTACTAAGAAGGAGTTGTATACTCTATAAATAGAGGAAGGATCATCAATCTCTGATCACATTGATGCCTTAAACAAGATCATCTTAGATCTTGAAGACATAAATGTAAAGATTGATGATGAAGATAAGGCCATGATACTGCTGTGTTCAATGCCAAACTCTTATAAGCACTTGTTCGATACTTTGATGTATGGTAGACAAACTCTTACAATGGCAATTGTGAAAGAGACTATGAGTTCAAAATAGGTAACAAAGAAAGATGTAAAAGAGGCAGAAGGATTAATGGCCAGAGGAAGAATAGAAAAGAAGGATGGTTCAAAGGGAAAGAAGAAGAGATCTAAGTCAAAGACAAGAAATTTAAAGTGTTTCCATAGCCACAAGGAGGGACACTTCAAGAAGGAATGCCCAAAGAGGAAAAACAAGAATAAAGATAGCAAAGACAGAAGTGGGGATGCTGCTGTTGCATCAAAAGCACAAGATTCTGATGGCTATGAATCTTCTGGTGTCCTGATAGTAATTAATGGCAAATCTGAAGGTAATTAGGTCCTCGACTCTGGCTGTTCATTTTACATGTGTTTTGATAAATCCTTATTTGTAAACTATAAGACCTGTGATGGGGGAATAGTTTTGATGGGAAACAATGCTTATTGTAAAGTTATTGGAAAAGGCTTAATTAAACTTAAGTTGTCAGATGGCATAATTAGAGAGCTACATGATGTTAAATATGTCCCTGAGCTTAAAAGAAATCTGATATCTCTAGGAATGCTTAACAAGTTAGGGTGTTCTATTAAGCTTGAATCATAAACTTTGAAAGTACTGAAAAGGTCAATGGTGATAATGAAGGGCATAATGAACAATGGATTATATGTTATCAAAAGAACAGCTGTAACTAGTGAAGCTGGTGTGTCAAACCAAAGTTAAGACAAAACAATGCTATGGCATCTCAGATTAGGCCATATGAGTGAAAAGGGCCTAAAGGAGTTAAGTAAATAGGGAGTCTTAGGTGTGGATAGAGTAGATACATTAAGATTCTGTGAAGAGTGTGTCCTAGGCAAGTCTTTAAGGATCAAGTTTAACTCTGTAGTGCACAAGAGTAAAGGTACTTTAGAGCATATCAACTATGATTTGTAGGGACCAACACAGACAACATCCTTAGGTGGAGCTAAATACTTCATGTCCCTAATTGATGAATACTCTAGAATGGTTTGGGTGTATATGTTGAAGAACAAAGAAGAAGTCTTTGACAAGTTCAAGACTTGGAAGACTTTGGTTGAAACACAAACAGAGAGGAAGATCAAAAGGCTTAGAATTGATAATGGTTTAGAGTTCTATAATAGAAGATTTGATGATTATTGTGCTGAGAATGGTATTGCAAGACACAAGACTGTTAGACAAACACCCCAACTAAATGGACTAACAGAAAGAATAAATAGAACCTTAATTGACAAAGTAAGGTGTATGTTAATTCATTCTAAGCTGCCTATGTCCTTATGGGCATAAGCTTTGTCCATTGCTTGTTACATTGTTAATTGGAGTCTTTCATCTAGTATCAATTTTAAGACACCAATGGAGATATGGTCTAGAAAACTAGCTAATTATTCAAGTATGAAGATCTTTGTGTGTCCAGCATATGTTCATATCAAACAAGGAAAATTAGAACCAAGGGCTTTGAAATGTGTATTCTTAGGGTATCTTAAAAGAGTTAAACGGTATAAGCTGTGGTGTATTGATCTGCATCCCCCAAGAACAATTATTAGTAGGGATGTGGTGTTCAATGAATCTGAGATGCTTCAAAAACAACAAGCATCTGACACCAAAGCTGAACATAATCAAAGCAAAGGTGAAAAGGCACAGTTTGAGGTAGAGCTAACAAGAGTTGATGCAAAAGAGACTTCATTCACAGGATCTAACAATAATACAAACTCTAATATGGATATCTCTGAATCAGAAAGTGAGTTAGTTGATGATTAGACCATGGAAAGTTATCTACTTGCAAGAGATAGGCAAAGAAGGGCAGTAAAACCACCAAGGAGATATGCTTATGCTGATATGATAGCATATACATTAACAGTAGCACATGAGTTGGCAGATAGGGAACCAAAAACTTTCAAGGAAGTTGTTGAAAGTAAAGAATCAGAAAAGTGGATAGCTGCTATGGATGAGGAAATGAGATCCTTGATAAAAAACCAGACATGAGAACTGATACAAAAACTAGTAAACAGGAAGGTGGTTGGGTGCAAATGGATTTATAAAATCAAAGAAGGGATACCTAGTGTTGAGCCACAAAGATATAAAGCCAGGCTGGTTGCCAAAGGCTTTACACAGAAGGAGGGGATAGATTTTACAGAGGTATTCTCACCAATGGTAAGACACTCTTCCCTGTGGATACTTTTGGCACTGGTTGCAATAAATAATCTGCACCTAGAACAAATGGATGTAAAAACAGTATTTTTGCATGGTGAGCTGGATGAGATGATTGTTATGGATCAACCAGAGGGCTATGTTGATAAAGAAAGGTCTGATTAGGTATGTCATCTGAAGAAGTCACTGTATGGGTTCAAATAGTCACCAAGACAATGGTACTTGAGGTTTGATACCTTCATAACACAGCATGACTTTCATAGATGCAATTATGACTGCTGTGTGTATTTTAAAGACTTAGAAGATGGTGATAAAATCTATCTGCTACTTTATATTGATGACATGCTGATAGCATGCAAACATATGGATCAGATAGATATTTTGAAACAACAGCTAAGGAGAGAGTTTCAAATGAATGAGCTTGGTCCAGCAAAGAAAATTTTAGGAGTTGAGATAATCAGAAACAGGAAGAAAGGCACTATTTTTCTATGACAACAGAAATACATCTTTAAAGAGCTTGGGAAGTTTGGAATGGATAAAGCCAAACCAGTGCAAACACCTCTGGCAGCCCATTTCAAGTGTCTTGTCAGCAGTGTCCCAAGACTGCTAAAGAAGAATCAGAGATGAGCTCTATACCTTACTCAAGTGCAGTTGGATGTTTGATGAATGCCATGGTGTTGACAAGGCCTGACCTTTCCTATGCAGTAAGTGTAATAAGTAGGTATATGGCTAATCCAGGCAAGGAGCATTGAAGGGCTATAATATGGATTCTGAGGTATCTTGCAGGAACAAGTGACTATGGTTTACTAGATGGAAATGCATTAACTGAAGACATTAAGGTGAAAGGCTTTGTAGACTCAGATTATGCAGGTGATCTGGACAAAATGAGGTCTCTCACTGGATTTCTGTTTTCCCTAAACAACTCTATAATCAATTGGAAAGCCACTTTACAAAATGTTGTAGCATTATATACAACAGAAGTAGAGTATACTGCAACAAGAGAAGCTATCAAAGAAGCAATATGGCTGAAGGGGATGTTAACAGAGATAGGGTATGGGCAGAATCAGATAACTATCTTATGTGATAGTTAGAGTGCAATTTGTTTAAGCAAAAATCAAGTTCATCATGAGAAAACCAAGTATATTGATATTAAGCTCCATTTCATCAGGCTAGAGGTGTCAAGAGGGGTGATAACTTTGAAGAAAATCCACATTGATGACAATGTGGTAGATATGCTTACTAAGGTTATGCCAACAGCCTAGTTTGAGCATTGCTTGTACTTAGTTGGAATCTGCAGAAATTGATTTGCAGGGAGTAGTACAGAGAAGTTATCAAGGGTAGCTGATTTGAGTTTAAGGTGGAGAATGTTGAAGTGTGAAGCTCAAATATGAGTTTATGGTCTATACCGCCAAGTCAGATACTAAATCAAGAGATGCACTACATGTCAGTTTCATAGCATTCTAGAGCTGTATGACAACATAACAATGTCATTGGGAAGCTTAAGTAAATCACGTGATATAACATGTGAGTTACTTATGCAATACGGCAGACACTTATGTCGTTTAGGCAAAGCAGATAAGCTAAGATGAAGATACGTGTGAAGTGGTTGACGTAAGAAGCCGTTAGTCATTAAAACAAGTGGGAAAAATTTTAGGATTGGTTAACAAACCTTAAATTTGGTAATATGTTGAACATGGGTAGTTTCGAGATCAATATCTCTGCGTATATAAGCTGTCATTCTCTTGTTCTTGGGTAATATGGTTCAGTTATACTTTGTGAGCAATCTTGTATCTTGTATACTTTGGAATTAGTGAAAGTTTTTCTTCTCTCTACAGTAGATGTAGGCTGGTTCTTCAGCTGAACCACTATAAATCACTGTTGTTCATCTTGTTTCTATTTTGTTTCTTGCGTGGGATCTTCATTAGAACTTGTTTGTTTAATTCAAGTTAAATCAACTTTGTTCAATTAGGGTTTAGTTCATGAAATTGGGGCTTGATTCTTGGATCTTGAGGGAATTGGATTTAGCTTTACTATTTTGATTCCAACAGTATGTTTGTGTATATATTAGTTAAACAATTACTTTTTAACTATAAGTATGACTTGAATGTTTAGTAAAATTTGATTTTAAAAATTATACTACTGAGCACATATTCATTGTTTTCATCCCTCTCAATTGTGTCTACCAAACACATACTATTGTTATCGATTTTAAAATACAAGATTCAAAAAATGATATCAGACGTATACTTAAATTCAAAATACAGCAACTACAAAACACCATTTTCATTTTCATTTTTGTTTTCAAGAAATAATAATTCAGAAACAATACCGAACATGCCATTAGCTGTTATGAAAAGGAAACAATCTCCATGATTTCTAAGAATCTCCAAGATCACGGTTCTTGAACCTTGAAGATATGTGTGCATAATTGTATTTATTATTTGTATTATTTCTTTCCTATAAAAGCTTCCTGTAAAGCATATATAAAGGCCTTACGTTTTAAATTCAAAGTGTGTGAAAAACACTTTTTCTATTCATTCTCTTGCATGGGATTGGAGCTAGGTTGATCTATATGTCTATCTAGTTTGCTCTCTCTTTGATTTCTTGTTCCCTTTGTTAGTTATGTTATGGAAATATAACATGAATAACAGCCCATTTAAGTCATATTAGATGGGCACAATTATGTTTTATGGGCACAGGCTATGCATAGTTTTCTCAAGAGAGGAAAACTTTCGCATTATGCTACTAGAGATATTGAAAAACCTGTTAACAATAAAGATGAACTTGATAAGAAATTTGTTGATCATCTTAAAGATTAGGATACTTGAAATCATCAGACAGTCACTTGGTTTCGAAAAAAATCTGTGGCAACTATCAATTTGCAATTTGGGTGATTTGATACAACTAAGTCTTTGTGGGATTTTCTTGCTCATCGATATCAGCTACTGATTTGTTACACCAATACAAGGTTTTATGTAGTCTGCATTGAATGCATCAAGAACCTGGACAAAGCATTTCTAATTTCCATTCAAAGATGCAATGTATATGGGATTATTTGGCTCTTTCTAAACCTTGTTGGGAAAATAATATTGATACAAAAAAAATTACATCTTATAGAGATAAAGGAAAAATTGATTTAGCTCCTTGTGGTCTTGCATAATAGTTTTGAGCCCACTTGGGCCTCCTTTCTCCATCAAAACCCACTGCCTAACCTGGATTCCATATAGATAAAATTATCTCAGAAGAAACTCGTCACTCTGCTAACAAAACTCGTCACTCTGCTAACAACACGCATACTACAGATATTGTTCTTGATACTCCTTAGTCTAATCAAAGTAATATTTCCTCTTTTAATTCTAAAAAAATATAACTATTATCATTTGCTTGGTCATCTTATATAACATTGCTCAACAAGACATTGTAGAATTTTTCGCAAAGTTGGTCCTGGACATTTTGACGAAGATTGTTCTAGTAAAAGGAAACAATCTCCAAGTGCTTCTTTTCAAAGTTGCCAACCAAATTCCACTGCTATTGCTAATGACCATTAAGGTGACACTAATCAGCCTACTGCCTCTTCATCCAAGTCCCTACATGATTTAGCATCCCTCTTACAAACTCTTGCCTTTTAATCTGATAACATTTATGCATCTTCAGTTGCGCCAAGTATATCTTCTTGGCATTTTGATTCTGCTTATTGTAATCCCATGATTATAGATTTTATTATTTTCTTTTCAACATATCTTCCCCCTACTTTACCTGATAACCAAACTGCTGATGGTTTTTTTATGAAATCTAGTCACCTAGGGAATGTTTCACTTCCTCATATGAAACCTAGTCATCTAGGTCATGTTTCACTTCCTCATCTTTTATTATTAAACACATTTGTTATTCTTAAATTACTTTAAACCTCTTATCTTTTGGCCAATTATGTGATATTAGTCTTAATGTTTTATTCACTATCTCTAGTTGTTATGCACAGGATTTGCAGACAGGCCAGACACTTGGGAGAGGACGTAAAGTTGGACATATGTTTGAGCTTATTAATTTTTACCTCCCTTAAGATAGCCTCTACCTTACCAGTTCACTCTCTTAGTCTCTGGCATTCTAGATTAGAACATGCATCTCTTGGCTGTTTACGTTCGTTAGAGTCATTTACGTACTGTTTTCAATAAACAATTTGATTGTATGTCTTGCCACTTAGGCAAAAAAACTGCTTTTTCTTTCAATAATAGTTATTTAGTTGGTACACACGAGAGCGAAAAAGAATTATATAGTGTCTATTGCTTCAGACTTCTAAAGTGATAGTGCCTAATCCGCAACCGCAAACTTTGTTTATTCTACTCATTTTGATCTTGTTCATTATGATATTTGGGGACCATCTCGAGCTTCAACTATGGGTAGATCTAAATATTTTGTCATTTCGTTGATGATTATTCCCATTACATATGGCTACATGTCATGAAAAATAGATATGAGTTTTCTTCAATTTATCAAGAGTTTGCTAATATGGTTAAAACGCAATTCTCTCACACTATTAAAGTTTTTTGTACCGACAATGCCATGGAATATAGGCATTCTGATTTCTTAAGCTTTCTAAAGCAAAATAGAACTATATGTCATCACTTTTGCTTAGGAACATCCTAATAGAATGGAAGAGTTGTTAGAAATTGTTCATGCTCTTCTCAATTCTTCCTCTTACCTTAAATTTTTTTTGGGCGAGGTTGCTCTTACTACAGTCTATATGATTAATAGATTTCCCTTTCAAGTCATTGACAATCAAATTACCTTATGAGACATTATAAAAGCCCTCTTACCTACAGCATTCTCAAGGTATTCAGTTGTGTTTGTTTTGTTCTCCTTTAACCTCATGAATGCATAAAATTAGAACATTGGGCTTGATTGTGCTGTTTTTTAGGATATGGCATTGAACATAAAGGTTATAGGTGTTGGGATCATATCTCTAACCATTTATGTGTCTCTCATCATGTCATATATTGGGAAGACAACATGTTTTCTTTTGTGTGAAATTTTCAGGCTGTACCGCATTCGGTTAATAAACTATTTACAGATAGTGCCGTCAATTTATTTTCTAACGATATTGATATAGGAGCTTTCTCTAAGCCTCAAACTGGTGATTCTAATTTTATTACCGCCCATTCTGACTTGTCTGGACTATTTGATGGATCTACTACTGACACATCCAGTAGTTCTGAGACTTCTAAAGGTAATGCTGAATCTTTTTCAACTCACTTTCCTTATGTTCGTCAGTCTACTCGTGTGAGAGAACTTCCTGTTTAACTTAGAGATTTTTAGTGTTTTTCGACTACTATCACCTTACATGAACTTCAATTTTATTCTAAGGCTAGTTCTAACCTTGTTTGGGAGCAACCAATGGCTGAATAATTACAGGGTCTTGAAAGGTCTTATACTTAGGATTTAGTTGATCTTCTATTGAAAAAATTTGCTATTGGTTGCAAATAGATCAATAAAATCAAGACCAAATCAGATGGGTCAATTGAGCGATATAAAGCTCGCCTTTTACAGAAGGCTTCTCTCAAGAATACGAAACTGACTATGAAGAGACCTTTGCTCCCAGTTCTTGACTTATTTATGTAAGAAGCTTATTTGTTGTTGTTGCTACTCGTCATTGGACACTTTTGCAGATGGATGTGTTGAATGCCTTTCTTAACGGAGATATTTCTGAGAAAGTTTACATATCTAGCTACCTTCATCCTCCATATAAGATCTGTGAACTTCATTGTGCATTATATGGTCTTAAACAAGCTCCACATGTATGGTTTGCTAAGGTCAGTACTACTATTCATCAACTTGGTTCCATATCCAGCTTTTATGACTTTGTACTCTTTCTTTACTGGACAGATAAGGGTTGTATTTTTCTTTTGCTTTATATTAATGATATGATTTTTACTGGTGATCATATGGCTAGTTTCTCTAGTCTCAAGAATTCTCTTAAACATTATTTTAAGATGAAAGATCTTGGCTACCTGAGTTACTTTCTTGGTCTTGAAGTACACTTTGATTCCAATGGTTATTATATTTGTCAAGCAAAATATGCTTCTGATATACTAACTTGGGCTAGGTTGATTGATAGTAAAACGATCTCCACTCCTCCTAATCCAAAGCTTAAGCCTATACCCACACCAATAGATGGGAATCAACTCAATGATGTAACTCTTTACAGACAATTATTTGGCTCCTTAGTTTACTTGACAGTCACACGACCTAATATTGCCTATGCTGTCTATGTTGTAAGTCAATTTATGGCGGCACCTTGCTCCACTCACTATAAAATTGTTCTTCATCTCTATTGCTACATCTAGGGTACTTTATTTCTTGGTCTTCATTTTTCAGTTAATTCTTCCTTTCGAACTTTGGGTATATTTTGATGCCTGTTGATTTGACGATCCTATTAATCGCTGCTCTACAACTGGTCTATAAATCTTTCTGGTAGATTCACTTATTTCTTGGTATAGTAAGAGACAAATGGTTGCAGCACGATCCACCATAGAGCCTGAATATAAAATTGTTGTTGATATTACCTAAGAGATTATTTAGCTTCGTTGGTTGCTTGTTGACATAGACGTCTCACAATCTTGTGCAACACACTATATTATGATAACAAAAGTACCGTCTACATTGCTCACAATGATGTCGGTCATGAATGCACCAAACACGTTGAGGCTGATTGTCATTTTATTTGACATCATATTGCTCGAGGTATTATCCAACTCTGTGAGTTCCATCTGAAGATCAACAGGAAGATCTTTTTACCCAACCTCAGCTTCCTAATCGATTTCTTGAATTACATTGCAAACTCCAACTTTCATTAGCTTTGGATTGCTATGAGTTCAAATTTGAGAGAGAATTAGTCCACATTTGCATTCATAACATGGTGAACAACTAACGAGTATTTCTGGAGAATCATGACATCCTAACCTTTAGTTTGTTAATAGAGAAGGTTGGTGGAACTACTTTATTTGTGAGAGTAATGCCCCCATTATCAAAAAGTGAGAGGATCCTCAAGCTTTCGTAACAGAAAGACACTTTTAGCCATATAAGAAAAGAACGCTAAGAGAGAAGCCTTATCATATTCTAAGTTTTCTTATATAGAAAAAGAATTTGATGCTATTGTGGATCACTAGATCATTGATGGACTACTTTAGCCATTCAACCCAACAAGACCATTGAGTGAAGTAGAATAGAAAATCCCTAAGGCTTATCACCTATATAGAAGCTTTAGTCATCTCAGATTACATTGCCTCATATCACTAAAATGATCAAAGAATAAATTGTGGATGTATCGCAACAGCTTTAAGAAAAGAACTAATATATAGATGTTAACTCGCTAGCTCACCACAGTGATTGAGTAGCTATGATGATTGTCTTTGATTTTATTACAAATGACAATGGTTCATTGACAGATATGATGAAGCATATTATTAAGGAGAAGAAGAAGACATTGAAAAATCATACAATCCTACCAAATAATGACCTTGTGGAATGTGCTCTCCAGCATAACCTCAGGTTTAAGTCTTTTGTTTGACTAATTGGGACATAGTTTAGAGGCACGTGTAATGACTACCAAAACACTAATAGAAGTTTCTGCTTACTATAGACTGAAGTGTTATACAGTTGAACTAGAACTCAGTCAGGCTTATCTCGAGTCTACTAATGCAGTCATCTTTTTTTATGAGGATATTAAGGTAATAAATCTTTATCACAGACATCTACTGTTTCTAGAAGCTGAGATCAACAAAGTACTGGTCAGAAGAACTTTAGTGGATTTGGGTTCCTGCATCAACATCATCCCTAAGTCAATGTTTAAAGCAGCCAAAATACCTATCAAGAGCATTTATGGCCCAAAGGTTAAGATCTCTGGATTTGGTAATCTGCTTAAATTTACATAGGAATATATTCGACTGGATTTGAAGGTTAGTTGTCTTCAAGGCCTAATTATGTTTGGATATTAAGAACTCAAACCATATTCTACTTAGAAGGACCCTAGTTGAATAAATATAAGATGATACCCCTCCATATACCATCAGCATATTAATGAAAGGATTGG
Organism: Clausena lansium; assembly: GCA_030449835.1. Lineage (NCBI taxonomy): Eukaryota > Viridiplantae > Streptophyta > Magnoliopsida > Sapindales > Rutaceae > Clausena > Clausena lansium. The sequence continues at coordinate 11,470,791 of JASUUF010000152.1, forward strand.
GATGAGACCAATCCATATTGCTACAAATCCTACCCCATTTCATCATGAAGAAATTCATATGGCATAGGCTTAATTCCATAAACTATTTACTGAAAAGGAAAGAACTATTACAGCCAAGCTATAATGGATAAAACTTTTGAAAGACATCGAAAAATACCAAAAACCTGATCATAAGAGCTTGTCAAAGCAAAATATTGAGTGTTAGAAAATGTGTATTTATAAAGGATAAAATGGTCATGTTACACTTCAAATCTCATTAACATCCCTACTTTTATGTATTTAAGTCCCTTGCACTTTAATTATGTGTGTTTTATTATAATTTAAGTATTTTATGTATTTCAGGGGAATTTTGGCCATCTCACAATTAACGAGACATCAGACAGCAAAATGAAAGGCATTTTTGAACTCAGGACAGTCGAAAACATTAGGAGGATATAGAAGGAAAAATGATACTGTTCACATATATATCACTGATCATGTAAGGCACTATTCACATATACATAAGATGATGTGGCATTGACCGATGATTGATCGGTGATGTGGAAGCATTTGATTGGATGAATGATGTGGCATTGATTGCTTAAGTGGCGTTGACTGATGAAGTGGCGTTGACCGATAACGTGGCAGTGTATTATTGGACCGAAAAAATGAGCTTACAATAGAAACAACGCACTTGATCAAGGTTGGTTGACTTTGATGTTGACCGATGACGTGGCAGCACAACATTGGACAAAAAAGTTGGCTTAAGTTACATGCGACAGACTAAATCACAGTCACTGATGATGTGTTCCAAGCAATCAAAGCTTGCCACGTGGCGCAATCCTGAGTGTTAGAATTGATTTCATCTAATGGCCATAATTTACTCATTGTATCTATAAAAAGGGGGCGTCCCCCTTTAATTTGACACCTCTGAATCCATTTTGTAGCTCCATTTTCTGTAATTCCCTCTCTATCTTGTATTTTTTTAATATTTTAATAAATACCCATTTTACCCCTAGTTAAATTATGAGTAGCTAATTTTCTTTCAAGCTTGAGTTGAAGGTAAAGCCTCAACATATTCCATGGGCTTAATTACCATATTTATTAGAGTGTGGTTCATGAGGAGTGGATATCCCCCTCATAATTTAATTGGCACTAATAAGGAATATTAAGCCCATGGTACATGTTGATTCAGATCCAGATACCCAAGCGCTTTATTCACATAGTTTTTTTTCTAGTTTATTCCCACAATTTTAATTTAAATTTTAGAATAATCCAAATCACCTTCACAATAAATCCAACTACCCAACTAAAAAATTAACCCTACACACAATTAAAATCCACCTCCTCGTGGGATCGACACTCGTCACTATTAATCTATTCTACAATAGATTCATGCGCTTGCGAGTTCAATAAAATTTGCATAATAAGTTTTTGGCGCCGTTGCTAGGGAGGTAAGTCATTTTAATTTGTAGAGTTACTTTTCTTTATTGTGCAAATAACTTTTGTGTAATTGTTTTCTTGTAATTTTTTTTTAAAAAATATAATAAAGAAAAATGTTAATCCGTATATTAAGGTAAATATTTCTTTTCTTTTTCTCTTATTTAAATTTCTATAATTTAATTTTCATTTTATTTTTCTTTGTAATTTTTTGTTTATCTTGTGAATTTGCCGGTTCCACCGGCTATTAATTTATTTTAATTTCAGTTAACTTATTTTATTTCACGTATTCTTTTTCTTTCTTTTCGTATATTCATAGCACTTGAGTGTGTTTTCATAGTGATGTTGTACCGGCGTACTAAGGTTAGTATCATAATTTCTCCTTTCTCTTTATTTTTATTAGTTTTATTTTCATTTTTTTTGTTATCTTTGCATGTATGGTCAAAGGTCACAATTACCTAATATTGAGCCTATAGACCTTGAACTAGAAAAGACACTTCGCACTCACAAACACGTTGCAATTAAAGATAAAATTGAAATGGATTTGCAACAACAACCACCAGCACTAAAGAAGAGGCCATTTAAGGACTACTTCAGTCCCTTAGCTAATTTGAGCACATCATGCATAAGATACCCAAATGTAGCTGCTAGGAGTTTTGAGTTAAGACCTAGTGTGCTAAATTGTCTCCCAACATTCTATGGCTTAGAAAATGAAGACCCATATAATTATTTGAAAGATTTTCATGATGTTTGTGAAACATTTAAATATGAAAATTTTTCAGATGAGGATATTAAACTTAGACTGTTTCCATTTTCTTTAAAAGATAGAGCTCGTTCATGGTTCAATACAATACCTGCTAATAGCATTACATCTTGGGAACAAATGGTTTCTAAATTTTTAAATAAATACTTCCCAGTACATAAAACCAATGCTATTAGCAGGGAAATCTCAGAGTTTACCCAGAGAGAAGACGAGCAATTCTTTGAAGCATGGGAACAATTCAATGGGCTACTCTTAAAGTGTCCACATCATGGGTATGAGGAGTGACACCAATGCCAATACGTTTTGGAGGGACTATTGCCACATGTGCAAGAATGGCTAATGGCAACAAGTGGAGGAGAGCTAATGTCGAAAAGTGCATCGGAGATTTGGGATTTCTTCCAGCGCCAAGCTGATAATTCTCAACAGCGAAGTCGATGATTCAGAAATGTGAGAAAAGTCAAAGGAGTAAATGAGGTTCACATTGGCGAGTCAAGATCGAAAATCAAGGAAGTTAAAGAAATCGTCGAAGGACTTTCTCGCCAAATAACATCATTAACGGCTACCAAATCAACAGAGCCACATGACTACAATCAATCTGATCAAGATGCATACCCAGATCAAGCCAATGCCAGAAATGTGATGGGAAAGCAGTCGAATTATAACCCTTACTCTAACACATATAATCCTGGATGGAGAGACCATCCTAAATTTTTATGGTCTCAAGGATTTCAGTAGAATGGACCAGCAGCTCCAGCTCCAGCTCCACTAACACAACAAATTTCTCAAGCTTCTCAAGCCTCTTAGCCACCATTTAGACCATACAATCAGAACCAAAACTACTCACAACCTAAACCATGGGAGAAGGCAGTTAAAGGTCTCAAAAATTGGACTCACTCCACAATAGAACAACAAAATAAAACCATTGACGAGTTGCAGAATGAGATGAGAGCTGGATTTTACTCACAAGCCCAATCAATCTCGAATCTAAAAAAGATGATTGGTCAACTTGCCTCATCGGTCCAAAACTTGGCAATGATCGTTGAGAAGGGTAAATTTCCAAGCCAGCCAGTACCCAATCCTAAAGGAGTGCATGAAGTAAGTACTAATTCACCTCAGCAGCATGAAGAGGTCAAAGTCATCATGACTTTGTGAAAAGGCAAAGAAGTCGACAACAAAGGGGAGATGCCGGTGACAAAAGCAACTCAAGATGTACCTGCAGATGATGAGGACTCTCATCAAAGGAGAAAGAAGAAACCAACCCATGAGAATACATTCCAAAATCTCCATTTCCCTAGAGGTTAACTAAAGCAAAAAAAGGAAAAATCCAAGGTGAGATTTTTGAAATCTTTAAATAGGTAAGTGTTAACATTCCCTTGCTTGATGCTATAAAACAAGTGCCCTCTTATGCTAAGTTTCTTAAAGACCTTTGCACTAAAAAGAGAAACATTCATGTTCAAAAGAAGGCCTTTTTAATAGTATACTTTAGCTCTATACTCCAAAACTAGATTCCTCCAAAATATAAAGACCCAGGCTCCTCCACTATCTCATGTAGTGTAGGGAATCATACATTTTGAGAATGCTTTGTTAGACTTAGGAGTTAGTGTGGATATTTTACCTTTTTCTGTATTTGAGAAACTTAGATTAGGAGTATTACACCCAACCTCAGTGGTGTTACAGCTTGTAGATCGGTCCATGAAAATACCTTGCGGTATTGTGGAGGACGTGCTCATCCAGATAGATAAGTTTTATTTTTTTGTTGATTTCATTATGATTGACACTCAATTGGTGTAGGATTTAAAGAAGCACATCCCCATTATCCTAGGCCGACCTTTCTTGGCAACTATTGATGCTCACATTCAATGCAAGACTGGAAATTTGCAGTTGTCTTTTTATGGAGTTGAATATCTTCAACATTGCCAAACAACCTCACAATGTAGAATTAGTTGATTATACTTTTCCTTCTAACCTTAGTGATGACCCTTCACAAACATGTTTAACTCACTTTGGTTTGGATTTTGATATTGACAGGCCAGTCAATGAGGTCAATGCCTTGCTTGGTTCAGCACCATCCATGGACACTAATAAATGGAAATCAAGAGTTGAACAACTAGCACCATCAGGGAAGAAACTCAGCCCATCATCAAAATCACTTCCAAAACTCGAGCTCAAATCGTTAACCAACACTTTGGAATATGCGTTCTTAGGAGAAGAGAGTACTTTGTTAGTAATCATTTCATCTTCCCTAAATGACAAACAAAAAGGAAAGTTGTTGGAAGGTTTAAGAGAGCACAAAGAAGCATTAGGATGGACTATAGTCGACATAAAAGGTATAAATCCAGTACATTGCATGCATTACATTTATCTTGATGAAAATGCTAAACCTACTAGAGAAATGCAACGTCGGTTGAATCCAAACATGAAAGAAGTCATTGAAATGAAGTTCTTAAACTATTAGATGCAGGTATCATTTACCCTATCTCTGATAGTTCATGGGTTAGCCCTGTGAAAGTTGTCCCTAAAAATTCAGGAGTCACAGTAGTTACTAATGCTGATAATGAATTAATACTTACTAGAGTGACTACATGATGGCGTGTCTGTATTGATTATAGGAAGTTGAATTCTGTCATAAGTAAGGACCATCTTCCTTTACCATTCATTGATCAAATGCTTGACAGATTAGCAGGTCATGAATTTTATTGCTTTTTATATGGCTACTCAGGATATAACCAGATCCCCATAGCACCAAAGGACTAAGAGAAAACCACTTTCACTTGCCATTTTGGTACTTTTACATATAAGAGAATGCCGTTTGGATTATGCAATGCACCTGCTACATTTCAACGATGCGTGTTGAGCATATTTTCTGACATGGTTGAACGCTTCCTTGAGGTTTTTATGGATGACTTTTTTTATTTTTGGTGATTCATTTGATCAGTATTTGCATCATCTAACACTCGTTCTGCAAAGATGTATAGAGAAGAATTTGGTCATAAATTGGGAGAAGTGTCATTTTATGGTAAAACAAGGTATTGTTCTCAGTCACATCATTTCGAACAAAGGTATTGAGGTTGACAAAGCCAAGGTGGATCTCATTTCCAATCTCCCTCCACCTAAAACAGTTAGAGAAGTAAGATCTTTCCTTGGGCATGCTGGTTTTATAGACGTTTCATTAAAGATTTTAGCAAAGTCTCTAAACCCTTATGCAATCTACTTGCTAAGGATGTACCTTTTGTCTTTGATGATTCATGTCTTGAGGCATTTGAGAAACTAAAGCAGTTATTGACCTCATCACCCATCATTCAGCCCTAAACTGGAACTTACCTTTTGAGCTCGTGTGTGATGTATCTGATTATGCAGTAGGAGCAGTATTAGGACAAAGAGTTAATTGCATTCCCTATGTCATTTACTACGCTAGTATGACATTAAATGATGCACAGTTGAACTACTCAACCACTGAAAAAGAAATGCTAGCAGTAGTATTTGTTTTAGAGAAATTTCGATCTTATCTTATTGGGTGTAAAATAATTGTATTCGCAGATAATGCGGCTCTTAAATATCTTCTTGCAAAGAAAGATGCAAAAGCTAGGCTAATTCGTTGGGTGTTACTTTTGTAGGAATTTGACTTTGAGTTCAAAGATAAGAAAGGCACAGAAAATGTGGTGACAGATCATCTATCGTGCTTACTTTTGACACTGTTCCAGAATCATTACCATTGAATGAATCATTTCCGGATGAACAATTGATGAGTGTGGAAGTACTACCATGGTATGCTGATATAGTTAACTATCTTGTTACAGGTCAACTTCCAAAGCATTGGACTAAGCAGAACAAAACTAAATTCTTTGCGGAAATAAAGAATTTCTTTTGGGATGACCCTTATCTATTCAAGTATTGTGCGGATCAAATTGTTAGACGATGCGTCCTAGAGAGCGAATTCTAGAAAATTCTCCCATTCTATCATGAGCAAGCTTGTAGAGGCCATTTTAGTGCCAAAAAAATGGCTGCAAAAGTTTTACAATGTGGTTTTTATTGGCCAACTTTATTTCGAGATGCTTACCCTTTTTGTTCTTCATGTGACAGATGTCAACGTATGAGAAGCATTACACGAAGGAATATGATGCCACTCAACCCAATTTTAGTGGTTGAAATTTTTGATGTATGGGGTTTCGACTTCATGGGACCCTTTCCCCCTTCTTTTGGCTATCAATACATATTGGTTGCTATTGACTACATATCAAAATGGGTAGAAGTAATTCCATGTAGGACCAATGATCACAAGGTGGTGATAGGATTTCTAAAAACCAACATTGTTTCGCGCTTTAGATTCCCTCGAGCAATAATTAGTGATGGTGGCACCCACTTTTGCAATAGACCATTCATAGCTCTTTTGGAAAAATATTCCATTAGCGACCCTATATCATTCGCAAACTAGTGGCCAAGTTGAGATCTTCAATCGAGAAATAAAGAACATATTAGAAAAGACGGTGAGACTAGATAGAAAAGATTGGTCATTGAGACTCGATGTTGT